>CM037859.1:57218513-57818513 GCA_021292105.1 Anadara kagoshimensis
TTTACAGATAGTGGGCCACAAGGGCCCACCAGGTCCAATAACAAGGGGTCATTTCTTGTTATAGTGGGTCATGTTTTGCCACATAATTAAATGTTATGCCACGACCACGTGACTGAAAGTGAAAGTCGGCACTTGACATCTTCATATAATGCACCAAAAGCGATCTTGTCATCTGCTAATTTATACTTTGTTAACCTTTACGATATATTTTAAACTCTTTCAACTCCATGATTCATTTTATGTATCTACTTCTCTGCGCTTTGTGTTGTTTTAAAAAATGTGAATAGAGTCGTCTGCATCTCATAGCCATGGTTGCCGCTAGCATATTAAATGAACGACAACGTCCGAGGTCATAAAAAGTTTTATTACGAGTTCTCCCCCTTTGAATATTAATGTTAATAACCGACGCATAGAGCAAAGAGAAGGGGCTTGTCGGGAGTCCTGTCTACATGCTGATTATGAGATAAACAAAGATGCTAGAGATTTTCCGATAGAAAACGAAAACAGAAAGTCAAATCGGAAAACCGCATGGAATCTAATATGTAGTTTTGGGAAGAAATTATTAACGATCAATTTGGCTAAGAAAAACCATGCGCCACGTGGACCCATTAGAAGAAAATGTTATGCGCCATTTTTTAAAATAATGCGGGATTGGCGCGGGCGCACCGACAATCTGAAGCACTGATATTATCGCTTATAATGATGTAGAATATCATAATCCGGATTACGGTTTAAAAGCAAGTCAATTTCAATAAAAATCTTCACGTTAGATATATGAGAACTTTAATTATAGGTGATCACATTTTATGAATAAAAATTAGAAGCTATTGTCATCGATACAATCGCGAAAATTTTTTTTTGTTAGCACGGAGAAACAATAACGAAGCCAAAATGTTTAGCTAAAAACGTGTCATGACAACAATGGCTTCCTGAAAATTGAAGCCATATAGCTTTGATTGATCCAGGATTAATTTGAACCACATTATAAGTTTCATTTTGATTCATCCCATATTTGTGCGAGAATACACGTTGATACAATTTCTAAGACATTGTCAGACATTCAGACATTCATTACTGACCAGTGGTAACGAGTTGGAGTTACGTTGATCTGATTGAAATGACAGGAGTTCTCAATATTTCCTGACCTTCTCCGGAGAGGGATTAATTAGGGCTTAGTCTCATCTATAAGAAGGAATTTATACGTCTGAAGTAATACCCAATAAAACTGGACTTTGATATAAAGACCTTATCAAATCAGAGTAAAAATGTTTGACATGGTGTCGTATCAGTTGATAATGGTTTCATTGTAAAAAAAATATAAAAAATAATATATAGGTTTGCATCCTTGCAACAGAATCTTGTAAAATTTCTGACATGGTGATGTATCAAATGATTCTGATAACAATGTGATTATGGATTGGAACAAAAACTATTGAAAAATATGAACTTTTACAGCCTTGCAACAGTTTTTAGTTGGCATCATAAGCAGTAAGCCTAAGTACACATGTACTGCAGTAAAACAAAACAAAAATGAACTAGATAAGGAATAAGATGAAATATTTATTATAAAACTCTTTCTGTGAATCTCCCTCAACCACTACAGTAGTGTCATGTGCTACTTTTAAATTATATTATTTCATAAAAATTCAAAAGTAGCACATGACAGTAGAGCAGTTTGTAGAGAATCCTTCCTGCATATTGCCCTGAGCACACAACAAAGGTGAAAATTTCTGCAACTTCAGCTGGTTACATCTCAATATAAGGTTGGGACATAAAACCCCATTCAGTTAATCTCTCAATGCCCCATCTACATTATATTTTTGCTGTTTTGCTGATCTGTATAGAAGATCTTATGTGATACCCTGGGTGTGACTTTCAGTACTTGTTGTCCCCTCTTTCCAATACTTTAAAGTTTGTAAGCATACCAGTATGTAATGGTGTTCTTGTGACAATTCTTGTTATGGCTGAGCTCTTCAGTTGGTATAACTATAGGAATTATGGTAATGAAATTACGACAAGAATCAGCATCCACAATAGTGTAACGAGTATAGCATTATAACATCGTAACAAGATTTCAGGAACTATTATTTTTCTATCTCTCGTGAGATTGTGTTTTTTTGGTAAATGACTTTAAGTAAATGCCGAGGTTACGCGGACACATGTCAATGCCCGAAAATGTTTTCACCTCGGAAATTGCGCTGAATGGCAAGAATGTTTGAAAAGCATCTGGAGAATATAGCGTAGATAATGAGTTATGCAAACTATGATTCCCGATACAGACACCGGTTATGGATTAATTCCCCTTGTGGATTGTACAATGGTCGAATATTAGAGCTTCAAGTGACAAAATATAATTCCGCCGTCAGTCGTGTCTAAGCTATCACCATTAAACATGTTATTTTTCTTAGTTGCTAATTCATCATTTTGGTATACTAATAATGTTCTAAGTTTGATGTTTACCCCAAAAATCTATGTATTAAACGTCATTCTCAATATTCTAACTGGACATCATCGTAAGACAAACGAGCCGCTGGCATGCAATATTGATATAGTTTTTAACGATATTTTCTTAATATAGACTAATAATATCTTCCTCGGATTTTAATTAGGCCACAAATCTTCTGGCGTTTAAATTAAGTATATATTTTTTGCCTCATGGCATTTTGAACTTTCTGTGAGACTTTTATTTTTTTTCAATCAAAATTATCTACCTATATTGAAATCAGTGAACTTGGTTGATTTAAGAATTTATGGACCAATCAGAGGAGTGTATTTGATTTACTGCCTGTAAACACGAATAAAATGGGATACATTTGGTTTTCGCATGTAACAATGACATGCATTAAGTCTGAATATTCATATCGGAAGCCAAGTACATCGTAATTATAGAAGTTCAGCAGAATGCTTTCTAAGAATTTCCGGCCAAAATTCATATTTGTGGAGATTTAAGTTTTATGGATATTGTTTTGGTAATGAATTTGAACATAAAATTTGTGCAGACCATTTTGAAGTTTGTTTTTATGAATTTGGCATATAAATACTGGTTTAGTTTAAAGCAGCAATATGGCTGGCTATATTAATGGAATGAAATGAATTAATGATGTTTATATCCAGTTAAGAGTATTTCAGTTTGAGGCAGTCAGTCCTAGAAGGATGAAAGGAAACTGGAAAACAGATCTTGCTTTCAAAACACTGTTACCTAGAAAGGACCATGCCATGTTTGACCTGTCCAAAATTGTCCATGTTGAAATTAGCAGTTAAAAAAATTGCAGTTGCCTAGAGGTTAAAGTTTTATATTAGATGTTGACATTGGTGTTTTCAAAACTGGAGCCATTGTTAAAAATGGTCCTCTTCCAAAAAACAACCATCTCAAGAAATCTTTGCAGTCGAAAACATTCAGGCTCTGATTTCAGAAGTTAAAAGGAAGATTTATTGGCTAGATGTGGTATTTAGGTTGTCATAAATGGAGCCATCATGAAGACAGAAATGTACATTCTAACTTTCATTGTATATGTTATGGAGATAAAAGCGGGGCCATCCACCCACTGATGGTGTAAATAATGTCTGGAAGCTCCCATAATTAAGATACTAGTGTTTATACATCTCAGTACATTATTTTATGTGATTTTTGGTTCCATAACATTGGTAGCTAATTACCTGTTTTAGGTTTTATTTATTTCTGTTTGCTTTTTCTTTTGGAGGCAAAATATAAAACATGGACTGTGACTGAATCTGGGTTTTGTATCCCAAGTTTTGATTGTTTCCTCAGGTCTGTTAACTTGCAGAAACTAATGCCTTTGGTTGTGCCAGGAATCCCCCCTCTTTGGTCATGGAACTGTTGGGGGCAGTTATTTTGACAATAATTTCAGGAGTTTACATATTTTTGCCACAGTACTGTAGAGTAGAGCCAATTATTTTTAAGTCTTGAATTAAATCAGATCTTGATTGGTCATTCATATTCCAAATGCAGTGATTATAATAGACCCAAATTTCATGAAAAAAAAATTGCAACATAGCACACCTAATCCTTACAATGTTTTGACTAATCCAGTTTACACATTATGCCTATATAGTTTTGATCTATATGACTTGGTCTTTCAGATGCTTGTTGCTATGGAATGCCATAAATCTACATATCCTTTATCTGATTCACTTTATTTTCTTCAGCGTTTGAAGTTTCCTCTGAAAGAAAGCAGTCTTTCTTCAGTCTTATCTCCCTTGTGTGACAGGTTTAATTGCTTAAGAGTAGAATTTCTTGATTGTAATGCTATCATAATTGTAGTTTTTGCAGCTTCTAATGTTTTGAAATATGCCATTTCTCGATTTTGTGACTTAACGTTATTCTTATCTTTGCAGCAGATTCACGGTTTTGGAATTCTGGGACTGTGTTATATCACAATGTCTGTCATTAAAACTCCCACCAGAATTTCACTTGCCACAAAGGTTATCTCGCTAGTTTTCAATTCTTGGCAGGTTTTTCATTTATTATATTTCAGTACTATGCTTCTACTTATCAGAGCATCACGACACAAAATGTTACACCAATGGAGTTACACAAATGACTTCATGGCTTATAAGCATCTGGTTACTTTTAATTGTTTTTATGGAATATTCAAAGATTAAAATTTATTATTAACATGAAGATTATATCATAGGATGTTAAATAAAAATTGCTATATTAAGCTGATTTTCAAAATTTGTGATATTTTGTTTTTGCTAACTTTTCATTTCCAATTAAATGCTTTACTACAATGCAACCTCTAATGAAAAAATGAAAATATTTTGGAAAAAAAATTGTTCTGAGTAGAGTCTTTACAAAAGTTAATTTAACAATTAATATGAATGATATTTCAATTTAGACCAATAGATTTCTGGTTTTCTAAGTTTTCAGTTTCTACTGTTACATTCAATTTTGAAAGGTTTTTGGTTTACTCAGAGTTTCAGTTTTCAGAGTTCCAACTGTAGTTCGTTGTAGACAGATTTCTTGTTTATTAAATATTCCTTTTCCACATGTTTCACTATAAATAAAGCCGCCTAAGAGCCCCCATCAGAAACATAGACCGATACCCTTCCCCTCGAATACCCTCTCACGGTCGATATTTAAGACAATGGAATGCCTCTGAGACTTTATTATGATGTAAAACATAATTTACCCAATCCCATTTTACCAAAGATAACTATGTAAATGTTAGTTTAGTTATATAATATCAATTTTAACTGATTTATAGAGCTGCATATCTCGAATGGTTACATGTGCACAAATTGCAGGGAGGAATGCAGCTGAATCCAAAGTAAAGACATGTCCAAAGTTTAACACTGAGCTTAAGAAAAACAGTCAAAGCTCGGCTGCCGAGTGGCCACAATATAGATAGCTAGTGGCTGAATAGTTGTCGAGAGTTTGGAAGCATCTGCCAAAAAGCTAACAAAGGACCAGATAAGCTGGAATTAATTTGTTAGCTTAGTGTTAAACTTTCAACAGGTCTGTACCTTGAATTTGCTTCAATTATGATCTTAAACAATGGTGGATAAAACTGGGTAATATTTGCACTGAAACAGCAGCATCATGGGAAAAATAAATAATAAATGATGCAATATTTTGTAAATAACATTTTCTGCATGACATCAATATATGTGCACACAAATTATACAGTGTGCATGGAATGTTGAATCTTACATTGTTTGCTTATATGATTTGCTGGAATTACGAGTTTCATCGAGGGAAAACAAGAAAACTTGTAGACCATGATAATATTGCATCATGGGAAACATTCAAGAAAAATCGTGCAGTGTTTTGTAAATTATTCTTTCGTCATATCACAAAGCTTCTGTGCACAATTAACAATGTCAAATGCAAAATTACTTGTCGTTTTAGAATAATGAGCTGTAATGAGGCTAAATAAAAACCAAGAAATTTGTGCACTGTAACTATGGCATCATGGGAAAAATAAGACCATAAATGATACAATATTATGATCATAAAATTCTCGGTTGATTGCAGCTTACAACATCGATAATAATGGTAATTCTTCATAATGTATGGATAAGGAAACCAACCAATCTGTTTTAAGTCTGAATAATGGCGCTTCCATACGTGTAGCAGATTGCAACTTAATAGTTTGTTTTTTAAAAGATGTGTATCGATTGTGTTTTTATGACAAGGAACCCGAGTTAGTCAGGTCAAACAAGTTCATTCTGCGATGCTACAAACAGCAGCATATACCTGCATGCTGACTGACCATAAAACGCTCTATGTATCCATTTTACCTTTATTGGAATTCTGCCAACTTGAAAGTTTCCATGGAAACCGATCGTAAATATGCAATTAAATATTTCAGTCCTCATTCATAATTCAGTGCTAAATTGAAAAATGCATCCAGAAATGATAGTCATTTAGAAGTATTCTATTGCTTAAGTATATTGAAGCTAAAAAAATATTGTAAAAATATAGTTTTTCATTTAAATAGAAAATGTCTCAGTTGGGAAAGGAAATTGGAATTGTTTTAATTAAAAATGATGAGTGTTGACTTGACATTGTGATACACTGCAGTAGGGATGTGAAGAAATGTCAAGGAAATCAATACCTTGTATGTATGCAAGTCAGAGGACTGAAGAGTTATCTTCAAGGGAGATAATTTGATAGATTAAAAGATAAATTTCACAACTTCATGAAAACACAAAAAATAAACAAGTTAAAACACAAAATAAAAAATTTAAAAATTATGGTTGTGTTAGTGTGGGGGGGGGGGGTTAAAATCAAATGTTATCTTATCCTATGCTCAGACATAATGAAATTAATGGTATCTAGTGTTGTATTGAAAGTTTTGGGTTGATATCTGAAAACAGATATAGGATGCTGCTTTTTGCTGGCAACTAAAAAATAGATTGTGTTGGCCTTTTTTTTACAATGATCTTGTAGGTAGTTTTAAGCGCAGAAGACATAAAATCATAACCATAAACACCATGCTTAACTCAAACCTACCCCTGACCAATGACGACACTAGGTTTACCATCCATTATTGAAGGTTTTTGTCAAGATATTCTGAGAGTTGTTTATTTATTTCCATCTTAAGATTTTACATTGTTATCTGTTTGGCGATCATCCCTAAAGCAGATAATGGCATCGTAGGGGTGCATTTTTTCAGATACTTTGTCTCTTTTTTAATCACAGCTTTTCTAGGTTTCTTCTACTTGGAAAATGATGAAAACGTATTGTTACAATAACACTTTGTAAGTTATATTACATTCATAAGACAGTTTTTTTTCTTAAATATTGGAATATTGGACATGTTTTGGCAGAAAGGTTGTTCTTTAGTATAGGAACTGCCAACATAGTCGTTCTTTAGTGTAGGAATTGCGGACATGTTTCGTGGTTTAGTATAGGGATTGTCGATATATTTTGGCATTAGGATCAGACTTATATACACATGAAAATGGCTTCCTCTGTATGTCTAAGTGGATACTTCATTCCTACTTGTTAATCGCCTTTTACACGCTGAAGTTAGGTAAACACAGAACTTGAATTGATTTCTGTGTTAACAGGTAAGGATTTACTGTGTGACATCAGTAATGGCGTCTGCAGCGGGTACACGGTACCTCACAGAGAGATCAGTAGAGAAATGTCAAACTATCACTGATGCCAATAAATGGTATTTCCTATTGCTAACATTTTATTAAATTCAACCACGATGTCTCAGACCTCGGTACCTAACAAATTGGTAGAGAAATGTCAGACTATCATAGTCTCTAGTTTACAGTATTTCTTCAGATTACTTCCGATTGCCAACATTTTATTATTAAATTCCGATTTGTATTTCATTCTATAAAGCCAATATCAAGATTTAATCTGTCTCCGTATTAATGGGGCGAGGGATAATTTGGTACACTGATGAAAGTTTCTGTAACTTTACCAGTTGTTTACAGGAAGTTATTGAAATGAAATAAAATCCAGACGGGAAAAGGGATATTGGATATATTGGGATTGAATAATTAAAGATTTTACCAATTGGATCAATGTTAATTTTTTGCTTGCCTGTTATATCCAGATCTTAGTGTTGGCATCAGTGTTAAATTTCCTGGTAAAAGTTTTTTAGTCAATTAAATTTGTTTTCCTGTTATTGTGACAGTTTGAATTACCTAAGTGCTTAGATAAATAGTACATTAATAGAAAAAAGTCATTTCATTCATTTATATAATTCAAAAAGTCAAAGTTATTGGGTAAAATATTCAAAATTTTTTGCCTCACTTCGAGGAGAAGACAACAAGAGGAAAATAGTGGTAAAAATTGTGTCTGAGCTTCATTCGTGCAAGCCAACAAGGGCTTAATCCATCATCAACCCAGCCAGGGCTTCGGGTTTTCAAGCCAACTAGGGCTTCAGGTCATTTAAGCCAGCAAGGGCTTTGGGTCATTCAAGCCAGCTAGGGCTTCAGGTCATTCAAGCCAGCCAGGACTTCATTCATTCAAACCAGCCAGAGCTTCGGGTCATGCAAGCAATCCAGGTCTATAGGTCATTCAATCCAGCCAGGGCTTCAGGTCATTCAAGTCAGCCAGGACTTCAGGTCATGCAAGCAATCCAGGTTCATAGGTCATTCAATCCAGCCAGGGCTTCAGGTCATTCAAGTCAGCCAGGACTTCGGGTCATGCAAGCAATCCAGGTTCATAGGTCATTCAATCCAGCCAGGGCTTCAGGTCATTCAAGCCAGCTAGGGCTGCATGGTCATTCAATCCAGTCAGGGCTTTAGGTCATTCAAGCAAGCCAGGGCTTAGGGATATTCAATTCAGCCAGGGCTTCAGGTCATTCAAGCCAGCCAGGGCTTAGGGATATTCAATTCAGCCAGGGCTTCAGGTCATTCAAGTCAGCCAGGGCTTTGGGTTTTCAAGCCAGCCAGGGCTATGGGTCATTCAATCCAGTCAGGGTTCGGGACATGCAGCCAGGGATTAAGTTGTTCAAGTCAGGCCAGAAAAAATAATCAATAGAATTTGTTTTATTAATGAAATTAAAACATTAACCTGTAAACCATATAATTTATTAATTAGGAAAATGGATAAAAAAATAAATTACATGTTTTTGTGGAGATAAATGTCAGGAGAAGAACACTCTGGTAATACCTGGTCCGGTTCTTTATTACAAAGTGACATGCTATGTGAACTGCTTCTGACAGGTATATAGGAAAACATCGACTTGGACTAAAGCTCTGGAATTGAACTTGGAATTGAAATTCTAGAACTTAATTTGGGATTGCACATGGATATGAACTCTTAAATTGAGCATGAAACTAAATTTGAACATGGGCTTTTAGATAAACTTTGGAATTGAACTTGAACATGGTTTTTGGGATTGAACTAGACACAATTTGAACTTGGACATGGGCTATGGGCTTTAGAATTGAACTTGGACACAAAGTCTGGGAATTAAACTTGGACATGGATTTCTAGATTGAACCTGAGCATGAATTCTTGAATTGAACATGAGACATAAAGCTGGATTTGAAATTAATTGACTCTGGAATTTTACCGTTTCAGACAACTAGGCTCTTACATGAGAAGTGATCTGCTTGCTGTTAGTTGTAACTAAAGTGGATACATTGAAGATGAAAAGATGGCTAAATAATTTATACTTATATAAATTATAAAATATAAGAAAACAAGCATTACCAGAGTCCAAATAATGAAAAGCTTAAATCCCAGGCAATTTTATAAGTTCAAAGTCTAGGTCAAGGTTTTCTAACATACATAACTGGTGAAAAAAACATGTGGCTGTCAAAGATAACTGGTATAGCAATAAAATAAATAAGTAAATTGTGTTAGAAAAAAGGAACAATGTCTATTTGATTACACAGAAACATGCCATAAGTAAAATAATCAATATGGGGAAAGTGTTTGTGGAGATACAATCCAACTCAGTGCTGGTAAACTTTTATAAGTCATACAACTGGTGTTTGCCTAGAAAACAGAGTTGTTCAATGTTGTGTGTGTTTTGGTAGGGAAAGGGGTTGTTTAATTAGGTTTGTAGAAAAAAGGGTTGTTCAATTTGGTTTGTGTTTTGGTAGAGAAAGGGGTTGTTTAATTAGGTTTGTAGAAAAAAGGGTTGTTCAGTTTGTTTTGTGTTTTGGTAGAGAAAGGGGTTGTTTAATTAGGTTTGTAGAAAAAAGGGTTGTTCAATTTGGTTTGTGTTAAGCTAGGGAAAAGGGGGTTTCAGCTTGTTTTGTGTTTTGCTAAGAAAAAAGGGTTCAGTTTAGCTAGGAAAATAGGGTTCAATTTGGTTTGGTTTTCAAAGGTTCTACAGCATAATATTAAGATTAGACTACAAGAAGAATTATAATTATTTAAGAATTATTTTTATAATAAAAATGATTCTTAAATGCGAAAAAATAAATTGTGTTTACAAACATATTAGGATTAGAATAAAGATCAAATTATTGGGATTTCGTTTCTATGTTTAGTAAATGATAAGAATATATAGATGTTTTCATCACATTAATCTCTGGTAAATACCATTGATTGTGTTGTTAAAAGTAGAGAGAAAATCTGGTAAATACCATTGATTGAGTTGTTAAAAGTAGAGAGAGAAAAAAACCTCATCTAATTCCATACAGAAAATCCTAATTAAAAAAATAAATAGAACAAAATTACAGAAAACTCCAATTAAGTAAAAATAATAAATAAACACAACAAAATTGCTCGGTATTTGTTGAAAGTATTGAAAATATTGATCTTTTTCCTTTGAAAAGAAAACCTTAAGGAAATCAACAGGAAAAAAGAAGAAGGGGAAAAAAATGTTGCTGAATTGACTTGCAATACTGTGTGTTCAATCAGTAATTTTTACAAGAGTGTATCAAGTGTCTAATATTTGCATGTTAAAACTGAACAATCTTTCAGCTTTAAACTGTATGAACCTGTTTTTTTTCATTCGCTAGTTTTTCCAATATCCTGGTATTAATGTCCCACTATAGCATGTTTTCTAAATAACACCAGAATCGTGTTGGCTTATTAAAGAATTGTGTCGGAAGTCAAACTCAGCTGAGAGCTTAAGTTATTTATTGACTTTTTAAGAGATTAAGGCCAGCGCGCTGGCATCAAACGGTGCACAGGTATGCTGGAATAATATTTAAAGTTCCAATATAGATCGCCAATGCAGTCAGGTATTTTAGAATAATGTTTAAAGTTGCCTGCTCAAGTCAAAAACAATATTAATCTAGCTGCACAGATCAATGGAGTTACGCTGTGTGTATACTGTGCCTTTATTAAAACTAAACAAACAAATAAGTTATAAATTGTTAAAGCTATGCAAGTTTACATAACCCGAGGGGTTACAGTCTTTAACCTTTGGTTAGCTCTATGTGTGGCAATATTTATATGCAGTACACATGGGAAGTAATCATATCTCGAGGAAACAGGTGTGAATTCCAAATCGCAGGATTTTATTCCCGATTTGTACGTTTTACGAGCTGCTGGATGCAAAACGATGACTTTAAATTCTGTTTAATATGATAAAAAATTAAGCCACATACCGAGCTTGATAAAAAGGGAAAATCTAATACCAAACATTAAAGTAACCCTGACTAAAACATTAATATGACCCTGACTGGCGTGTAATAATTACATGAAGATTTATTATGAGATATGATGAGCACAGGTGTATCTGGTGATTGTAATGCAATATTTATATCATAAAACGACATAATGACGACTATTTATTACCTCTGAACAATTTACCGACCTGTACCTATATAAATCATACCAAAAAAAGCTTGTTTAATGAGCAAATGTTGTGTCTCTATCTCAGACCCCCTGTAGAACCTGACAGTAAAAAAGTGTTATATCAGCTTTATATTAAAAGACCACTTGCTATCTGATGAAAAATTATTACTGGTACTGGTAAGGCACAGCTGAGCAACATCCAGATTCAACTAACAATGCATGATACAAGATACAACCAGAGTTTGATATTGGACCATTCTACAAGTCCTAGAACAATCCAAAGGTCATATGTCAATTCACAGGCCCTAGATAAGTAAACAGTCTGTAGATCAGTCCAAAGGTCCTATGTCAACTTACAGGCCCTAGATCAGTCCATAAGTCCAGGACCTTTTTCTGTTGGACATGTAATATTTTGTATTAGTCTCATATATGTTCTTGTAGAAAAGGCTGAAATTTTGATTTTTGGACAGGTTAGCACTGAATCTGCATTGCAAATTTATAAACCTAGACTTTCTCCAGAAAAACGTGATTGGTTAAAAAAAATGGTTTTACACCCCTGAACTTACAACAACACTTTCCTCAAAAATGAGAAAAATATTAACTTGTGCCTCTGACCCCACAAAAAATATTGTCCTCTCGGAACCAGCAAAAACACTTTTTTGTACTTCAGATAACCTTTTGTATCTTTTTTAACAAGATTTAAGTGTTTGATCATAAAAAAATTCTATTTGACATTTTCCAGGTGATTTGAGAAGTCAGATGCTGACTTCCTTGATCAGATGTCAATTTCGCAAATTTTGTTAATTTCATTTTGTGGCTTTTAACATCGTTTTATTATCTCGTTAGCTTTGTTGCATGTATGACTAATGAATTACAAATCCGATCGGAAAGAAAACAAAATTATCTAAATGCTGCACTGAAATCAAAAACTAAATTCTTTTTTCAAAAATATCAAAATCGATGACATTGCACAAGTAATTACACTAAACAAAATTAAATGAATCTTTTAGGAAACATTAAAGATGAAAGCATTGCAGTTTATACATTTGTGTAAAATTCCTTTTTGAATTTCATTTCATTAGTCCTTCAAAGAGATAGTGTTCTTTCCCTGGATACGAAACATTATGCTTTCAGAATAACTGTTTTAAATCTTCTGTAAAATTGAATTCTCCCTGGATATAAAAATTAAGCTTTTCAGAATAGCTATTTAATTCCCGGCATAAATTCTCTAAACATCTGAAAACATGCCATCACAGAAATCGTTTGAAACTTTTTTTTTTATAAAATTTATGCTATTTCCATTTTACTTTTAAGTAAAAGTCTTAAAATTTCTAATTACACATGTATAGTCAAGAATAAAATTTAAATATAGAATACATTTCACTCAAAAAGGGCCTTTGTCCCCTAATGTTCAAATCTTGTTCAGACAGTGTGTGAAAATTTGTTTGTATGCTTGCATCTAAGGTTGATGGTTTTGTCTTGCCACTTCAGCTTCCTCTACCATCCTAAAACTGATTTAAGTGAAATAAAATCTTAATAGTTAGGGTATAAAACACCATTACTTTACTCGGCTCTAAAAGGAGACTGCAGTGTAGGACTTTAAATTTAAAATTGACCCCATGTTGAAGAAAGCATGGTTTTAAAAACTTCCAAGCTTATTGCTATAAGTAATTTGGTATAAAATTCTGCAACAGTTATCTTTTGATGTTTCAGTCTAAGTAAAATAAAATCCTGTATATAAAACTTCTATATCACTTGATCAGTTGCAGAATGTTTAGTTTTAGTATACACTTACTTCTGTTTTCTGATTAAGTGGACTAAACAAGCAGAAAAAATCAGCACACACCATTACTCCAGAAAAATAGCTTTCATCTCCATCAGTTACCTAAGCAAACAATATCTATAATCAAAAAATATAACAAAAAACTACAACATTCAAATTATTATATGGCCTATTTTCTTAAAATAAAACAAGTAAAAAACGGAACTCTTGCAATTACTGAAGGATTGTCAATTAAACATTGTACAATAAATATTGGGAAATTTTATCGGAAAATATATAAAACTCGGCTAAATGTGATACAGTTGCTGCCCACAGATTATCTTTGGACAAAAAAAATACAATGAGTTTGTTAATATTTTATCATTTATGTGACTTCAGATTCTATAAAATTGTTTCGGTCCATATACCATGAATCAACGAGAGCTGTATTAAATAAACAAAACTAAACACTAAAGTTAAGTTTATTTCTGGAGTCGTAAATTTACTATATACATGGCAAGTCTATTAAATGTTTAATGCATTATCAGTGTCAGTTCATCTAATGAAGCGTAAATGGCATAGATGGCATTTATAAGGCATTGAATGCAATATTCCGCAGTGACTTTTTGACCTCAATCTCGGGAGTTGTTTTCCATAATTGAAGCTAAATGAATTTGTGAAATGAATTCATTTCAGAATATGATCATCAGAATTCAGTTATACTTTGCCAACTTGACTGCATTATAAGGACTTCTATTTTGATATCAAGTTTACAAGTGGGGGTTTTCAAGTTGATATATTGACAACTTGGCCTACATAAGGCTTCCATCATAACAAGTTATTCTATTTTAAAAGAATACTGACAAAAATATCAACTAAAATATAAATGTTTAGGTACAGCTATATAGCCTAAATTCTATGGTACAATAAAACCTCTAGCTGCAAGTCTATCCCTAACCTTATTGTAATGTAGGTATCAATATCTTCACCTACAGCTGGTGATATCACAATATAAGTAAAATAATCTTGATTATGGCATAAAACACCACCATATCAATCATTTTCTGTTTGTAAATACAAAAAGATATTGTATCCCTTCATCCCTTTTCAAGCAAGATTGCAGTTCTTTGCACTTTACAAGTGAGATTTGCATCCCTTTTAGGCGAAATTTCAGTTTTTCACTTTTCAAGCGAGATTGCAGTTCTTTGCAAGCAAAATTGCATCCCTATCTATAGATCTTTGGTTTATTTAAAAACATCAAAGGCCCCATAAATTGTGTATATTCTGATATATAATATATGGCATATTACACAAATTACATCATTCAAAAATATTTGTTTACTTTGTTAAAAGAAATCCCATGAAAATTAATATTAAAAAAATCTGAAAAGAATACATGATTATTGGTGATTGAGTTTCAAACGTGCGGGCCAGACACTCTAAAAATGCACTCAATACAACCCAATGATTTTCTCTTGACACATTCATCATGTTACTATTCAGCTGGCATCCAATATAAGGTTATTAATCAATAAATGTGGAATTATTTGCATACTGTGTCACTTTATTTCAAATTTCCTTTTCATCTTCAGTCGTAATTCAAAAAAATAGATCGAAAATTCAAAAACATGTTGTAATGGCACTTAGCTGTATGTAAGACTACACAAAAAAGTGTATATAAATAGGGGTTACACTTAAAATGCATTTACGGTGTATTCATGATGCGACAACATAATACGATCTGTCATTAAAAACTATTATCTGAATATTGTGTAAAGCCAACTTGAAGATCCGCAAGGTTTTATTCTGAAAATGGTAATGCTCGTACTTGATGCCTGGTACTATTGACAAAATAAACCCGTCACGATCGGCGTTATTCCCCGATGATTCTGGGGAAAAAAATCAAACATCGGAATTACTTAGTTAAAACTACCTGAATGATTCTCTGAAAGCCTGGTCAAATACCATCAAAATGATGCCATTTAGTATATATGGATGTTGAGTGACATTATTGATTCTCCGTGTATCGTAATTTGATGATAGGTGAATATTGAACGGCAACCACTAGGTGATTATAAGTGACATAGTTGATGTAGATCTTTATTTCCTAAATCCATCATACACATGAATGATTCATACCAAATCTGCTCTTATAATCATCATATGAAAATAATCTTGTGATTATTTCCGACGTGGTGTCCGGAGATATCAGCAATATTTAAGAAGAAATAAAAACATGACGTTTATCCAAGAAATATTATCAAAATATTCTATGCTGTAAGGGGCTTTAGTCTGACCGATTGTCTATACTTAGTAGGTACAGATTGGAAATGTGTCAAAGTTTTGATTTGAGAGAGAGAGAGTTTTAGAGAGAGAGAGAAAAGGGTTGCAAAAACCTCTAAGCTATTCACTAAAGAATATTGCATGAAACCTTTTCTTTTCACCATTTCTTGGAATTTTTGGAGTTGTTATATTGCCAACATAATTGCTTTTAATATTGAAGCAAAAATATACAGTAAAACGTACATTCATTGCCATCATTTTTCAGTCATATTTTAGCTTATAAAAGGGGTTTGACAATAAATTGAGGGAGGCTTATAAAATGAAACATACTGTAAAAGAACCCATATTAGGACTTCAAAATAGTGTGGCAATAAGTGAGATGGCGAAGTTATTGATGGTATTATAACAAGATTTTACTGTGATGATAACCTAGGTGGCAAAGCTGTTGAGCGGCACTATAACAAGGTTTTACTGTGATGATAACCTAGGTGGCGAAGCTATTGAGCGGCATTATTACAAGGTTTTACTGTGGTTAGGTGGCAAAACTATAACAAGGTTTTACAGTATTTTATAGCAAATATAAGGTGGAACACCAACATGACAAAGAATGACCAATACAGGAAACTGATCAAGTTCAAATATTTACACAAATGTTTTATTATAGCCATACAAAGCCTTATGTATACATATGAAGCTTTATTCATGATTACAAGATGTCTACTCAGCTCTGTGTATGACATCATATTGTAAGAACGATGGAACTCCAAAGATCATTTTTTGTTGTTTAATAAAAGAATATTGTTTTCAGTTTGTTTGTTTTTCACTCTGTATATAGTGTCATATTGTAACTTTGATGATGGTATGTCAGGACAAGGATTATTGTAGAGTTTGTTTGATGTAGTTGACTCCATAGTATAATAACAATGAAGTAGTGGTGGACCTAGAAAGGAGGCCCTGAAGTTCCAGGGGTTAGAACACCCCCCTTTATTTCTGATCATGATATTATGTATTTGTGTATCATTTACTTTCATACTGCAGGAAATTGTAGGATTTAGGTTATGTTTCAAAAATTTTCTTGGGGAGCATGACGCAAATCTCCTAGATCATTCCTCACATCAACAAATTAATGAAACATCCCTCTTTCAAAAATATCTGTAA
This sequence comes from Anadara kagoshimensis, assembly GCA_021292105.1. Taxonomy (NCBI): domain Eukaryota; kingdom Metazoa; phylum Mollusca; class Bivalvia; order Arcoida; family Arcidae; genus Anadara; species Anadara kagoshimensis. Next base: position 57,235,415 of record CM037859.1, read on the forward strand.
TGTATTAATGTTAGCACAAATTATAATTTGGGTAAATTCACATGGACTTGAGTTAGCAAAAATCGTTTGGAACACCTTTTGCATTTAATGCTTGTATTTACTTTGGTGTTGAATTTGAATTAGTGTATTGCATCATCATGAAAATGAAAATCACGGAAATCTGTACACCTCTAAAATTAATATACTTTTATAGTATCCCAAGAAGTATTCCATTTTATTTCTTGTGTTTAATAAAAGATATTAAGTCTGTTTTTCAGATATTTTGATATAATCATGATTATGTATTGTTAGGAGAACTCGTAGGAAAAATGTAGGAAATTTTTCGTCATTCGATGCATGACAATCTTTCTTGTTTATTTGTGATGCTTTTGGTCTTATTAAGCAAGCTATATTGAAAACGGTGTGGTCATATTACAAAAGATGAATCATCGTTATCTATTCCAAATTAATGTATTTTATCTGACATTTTAAAAGCAAATTAAAAGACAAGAAAATATCGATCGTTTACTGTAATAATGTTTTATATAGCACACCTGAGATGGGTAAGGTTGATGATGAGTTCACTGATAGACATCATGACAAATGGACAGACAGACAGACAGATACATGATGCAGTAAAACCTCGATCATTAAAATATTCCAATTACGCTTAATTTTAAGTCTTAATTCAATTTTACTGATATTTATTGAAGTTCAAATAACATTACATTTGAAAATAAAATATAAATTAAAAATTCTAAAAATAAAATACAGATGTAAGAAAATCTATGGTAGTTAAGACCCCAAAAAAATAAAATATTCTCTTAATGTAATTCTCTAAATGTAACGCAAAGCACCTGTATATCCTTTTAAAATTTCATTTAAAAAAGAGTGTTTATGTTCTGCAGGAATTGCTTGAAATTAATTAAAACAGACATTACATAATACAGTTAATTACAAGTAAATGACAAAAAAAAAAAAAAAAAAAAAACGATACTGAAAAAAGACTACCAGAGAGTATATACCGTATAGGTATCTAGTTTTTTATGACCTATCAAAACTTCAGAAAGAAATTGCTGATATTCTGCAGATTTCTCTGCTTGAAATTAAATTAAAATATAATACAATTAATTACAATTAACAAACCAAAAATACTTTAAAATGAATCTACTACTGGGGGAAAAACGTTCAGAGAGCAAGATATAGGTATCTTGCATTTTATAACCCACTAAAACTTCATAAAGAAATTGTTTATATCCAATGGTTTACTCTTTCGCTATGATCAAATATGGACCAGAGAGGTTGCACATGGCCCTCTGTAAATAGCAAGTTAAGTGAATGATTGTTATAAAGACAACTGGTGTAGAAAATCTGAACAAACTGTTTCTACTTAGTATTTTAATCAACTTTTCAACAAGGAATTGTCGATGGGTGATTCATGGCTTAAAATGTTGTGTGGGGTTTTTTTTTGTGCTCTTGAAATAGAAACAATTCTTTAAGAGAAAGAGGGAGGGTTGATTTGTTGTTTATAAGTTGTTTTTCTACTACAGTTTGTACATGTAGAGAAAACGGAATTTGGCATCGAATAATTTACACAATACAATAAAATTCTATTTGTCTGTTTTTGAGACTGGGAAGTTTAGGCTTACTAGCAGTTGTAGGTGGATGGATCATAGGTATATTAAAATGTCACCATCCATACCCCAATTTCTTGATACAATCTTTTTTGACAATAGAAATTCTTTCAATTGCAAGCATTTGAAAACTCTTAAGATCAAATGTTAGAAAGTGTACCTATGTTTTGGCCTTATGGCTGTGAGCAATGGTGTGGCATATTCATCATGCCATGATGGATGTGGGCACAGCCACAAGGGAACTTGTGACTTTATTTCTTAAATGCTGAGTGCTAAATGAAATGGAAGCCACTACTTATTTTCAAGTCTTAAATTTTGACTGAGCTATGGTTGAAACTGAGCTATGGTACAAACCCGAGCTATGGTCTAAACTGAGCTTTAGTTCAAGTCAAGCTATTCAAATAGTGCTATCATTCAAACAGCGCTATGGTTGAAACTGAGCTATGGTTCAAATCCGAGCTATAGGTCAAACGCATGTCTTTCCATTTGGGTATAAAGCATACTACCAACTGAGCATATAATGGCATTAGTTGGTGGGTGTTTATATAATTAAGAAAGGATACAGGTGAAACAAGAAGATTGATGATTCAATTAGAAGACTGTACACAGTACATGCATCTGTCTTTACAATCGGAATCGTTATTAATTAAAATGTAAAACCAGCTTTTACCAGTGCATTTGTCGAGCCATGGAAGCGTTTTTCTGTGTTAAGATGAATTCTTTCTCTCCATGTGGTGTAACAGAGCATTGTTACAGATGTTAAGCAGATACTGTATGCTTTTGTTGTTTTCTTGAATCGAAAAAAAAAAAATACCAAATTTTGAAATGCATAATCATCAATTAATTTCCAGACATGTTCAAAATAGTTACTAATGCAGAAACTATTTTATTCTCCACTTGCCATCCTAACAAGATCTATATGTCTTTAAGTTCTGGGATAGAAGGGGATACTGGAATGCCTGGACAAAACACAAACTTTCTCACACTGGGATCTACTAGAGTGGTATACAAATGTATGTAGTGATTGGAGCTGTGATTTATAACCCGGCATTGTAGTTCACCAAGGTCCACTTGCCTCGGAAGTCTAGTAGCTATTACACACCCTGAAACAGGAATTATTTTTGACAGAAATGATATTTTGATAAATTTCTGATGTCAATAATTAAGACTTTTATCTATTTTCTTATATTTCAGAATTAGAACTGAAATGAATGGCGGAGCATGGTGTCCTAAACCACCGATCACAAAAGATGCCTACGAGTACCTCCAAATTGACCTTGGTGAATTAACCGTGATAACATTAGTAGAAGTTCAAGGTCGTTTTGGAAATGGACAGGTAAGAACACTTAAGTAACACTTGTAGGCCCAGACCTAATACTGCTTGCAGACAATGCAAAATGTGTTTAGATTACATGTGCATTGTTTTACAATCATTCCATATGGGCAACACATTTTGTGCTCCTGTTCTGTTGTCTGGGGCGGTGTGACTATATTTTGGTGTAATTGAGAATAAAGGGGTAACACATTTATGCTCTTGTTCTGTTGTCTGGGGTGGTGGCAGAATTCGAATCTGTCTTGAGTTTTCAGATACCAAAAATTCTTTACCAACATGTTGATAGGATGCAATAGCAGGTTTCTGGATTTTGCTGATTTTTGTTTTCAAGAATGGCAAATTATAAAAATTTTGACTCTAGTTTCAGCACAGTTTTGTTATTTTAGAAAACATGTTGAAATATTTCATAAGAAAAGCACTTTGCATCAGAGTGTAGAAATTGCTGGTTTTGGAGAGAGAGAGAGCACATCAGAGAGAAAGAGAGAGCACATCAGAGAGAGAGAGAGAGAGATGAAAAAAGGAGTTACTAGGAAGAGAAATAGATGATGATGTATATGAACAGTGGCAGTTCAATTAAAAACTGCTTCAAATATTGTCTATCCGAAATTAATTAATGCTATTGATCAGAAAAATGGAAAATTGAAAATATTTCAAAGGGCACATGCATTGTTATTAATCTTCAATTATTGGATCGTAATAGAGTTCTTGATCTCGGAGGATGATGGCTTGATGGTATATTGATACATCACTGGATTCTTTTTCATTTATTATATCCACATCAAAGAAGATTCTCAAAACCTCTAACTAAGCAAAAAACCATGTTTAATTTTGCTTGAAGCTCCCCAAGGGTTTTCTGATTATCATAATTTCCGCATTTCTAGTGCATTTATTGTGGGTCGATGATCCAACTGAATAGATTGAAATCCTACTAAAATATAGATTTTTTTTGTTCAATTCTGTTTTTCTTTCTTTTTTAATCCAAAGTTTTTTAGAAGTTCAATTCAATTTTTCCTTTTTTAATATGAATTATTTAGTTCCATTAAAAATGACCTTTAATATCTAAACGTTAAAATTTGTTGATGGTGCAGAATTTTTCCTTAATTCTATTAGATCATGTTATATTTTCGTTCTGTGTTATAAATTTTCATTAAAAAATCACTAAATATTTAATAAATTTAACATTTAACTTTTTCCTTTATTTTAAACAATTAGTTTTATCCATTATCTGTAAAAACAACAAAAAAAAACAATATTTTGTTTCTTAAGCCCCAACAATTTCTGGCTTTTTATAAGAATTTCATAAAGAGTACCTCTTCACTGTATTATTTCAGTTTTTTTATTGCATATTCATAAAAAAATTCTCTAAATATTTTATAAATTTAACATTAAACTTTTTTCAGAATTTCCTTCATTTTAATCCATTAGATTTAATTCCATTTAAAAAAAATAGAAAATAATTTTGTTTCTTTAAAGCTCCAACAGTTCATGGTCTTTATTAGAATTTCATAAAAGTATTTCCTCCTCGCTGTGAACTTTAAGGTGATAAATTATGGAGTTCCATTACTGTCATATTTAATAAACTGATAATAGGAACTGGACAAATATAGATTGATGGGGTTTTAATGTACCATCGGCTAGATGTTGTATTATACTGACTGACTGGCAGTGAAGGGAACATTTCCAGTTAAAATTTAAGTTAGAATGAAGTGAAAGGATTTGTTTTGTAAGAGTGAGGAGGTCTATATAGTGAGTGTGAGAGGGCTCTGTGTTGTGAGTGTTAAGTTCTGAGTGTGAGAGGCTTTTTGTGTATGTGAGAGGGTTCTGTGTGTGAGAGAGGGCTCTGTGTTGTGAGTGTTAATTTCTGAGTTGTGTGTGTATGTGAGAGGGTTTTGTGTGTGAGAGAGGGCTCTGTGTTGTGAATGTTAAGTTCTGAGTTGTGAGTGTGAGAGGCTTTTTGTGTATGTGAGAGGGTACTGTGTGTGAGAGGGCTCTGTGTTGTGAGTGTGAGAGTCATTTTGTGAATGTGAGAGGGTTCTGTGTAGTGAATGTTGCACATACACCATCATAAGTCCCTGCAATGTAAAGATACAAATAAAGTGGGATGGTCTGTGTATTGAGTGTTAGTGGGTTCTGTGTAGTGAGTTTGAATGGGCCCTTTTAGTGAGTGTGAGTAGATATGAGTGTGAGGGTCTGTGAAGTGAGTGTGAGGGGAATGTAGTGAATGTATGGGGGTGTAATGCATTTGTGGGTTTTTGTTAGTGAGAGTGAGAGGGCCTGTTTATTTAGTGTGAGTGGGCTTTGTATAGTGAATGTGATTGGGTTCTGCGTAGTGAGCTGGTGGGTTCTTGTTAGGTGAATATTCAGGGAGTCTGTAGTGGTTGCAAGGGGGTCTGTTGTGATTGTGAAGGAAATCTGCAGTGAGTACAGGTCTTTTGTCCTTTCTAAAGTCCTGACCACCTCAATATATATGGAAAAAACATATTTACTGTAGGAAATATTTACTGTAGGAAATATACCAATACTCCTCTGTACTGGTTGTAATTTCAAGATGGTCCCTTGTGTTATATTTTGTTCAGAACTTTTATCAGTTGTATCTGTATGTGTGTCAGATGATAAAGTACTTGTAATTTATAACCATTTGGACATTTTTGCCAGATTTGAATCTAAAACATCCCCTAGATCAATGTTAACAATTTGATTATATTTATATTTAAGTTATTTAGTTCAAAACTTGTAAGAGGATCCATTTTAAAAATATGGTACCAGAAAATGAGCAATTTAGTAAAATGGGGTCTCGGTCTTGGTTATTTTACCAGTATTATACTAGCTGAAGATTGGAAATATTTATAGCTACCCGGTATTTGGTACGCCATTGAGGGTTCTTTATGCAATCTGTGTTGTAAGGAGAACATTTGAAGGGCCAAAGTTTCAGCAGGAGACAGAAGCAGCCCTTGGAAAACTAGAAAAACATGGCTTTTTTACCCGGGCTTACACAATTTAGGACAATTGAACCCTTATTGACGCAAAATCTTGTCATTTAAAAACAACAACATATATTTTATTCCCCCATCATGTCAAGAACAATTGTAGTAATGCTGGTTTTGGATTTAAACTTGCTCACCCGTTATCTCATATGCCATTATTCCGTTCTTTTTAAAAAGAAAATTTCTATACCAGTGTTCAATCTAACATTTTTCAGATGAGGGTATTTTCAAAAAAAAAAAAAAAAAAAAAAAAAAAAATTCCTCTTAAACAGCATAATATCAATATTTTTGCATTCATGTAATGCTAAATATGGCCCACCAAGGTATTAACAATGGGTACATTTGGTAAAATGAGGGATCAAGGGGCCCCATGACCCCTTCTAGAATGAACATTGTTTATTGTTGTGTTTTTAAACTATTTGCAGTAACCAACCTGACTGTTATGGAAAATTTCCTTAAGCAACATATAACGTCATATTAAACAAAATATACATCAGAGAAATTCATTTTTTGCCATTAATTTTTATTTACGATATATTAGATACAAGGATTTGCTTTTTCAGACCGTTAATCTATCGTTGTTTATTCGTATCTATACACATTTATACAGGAAATTGAAAAAAACTCTTCCTCTTCAATTTTACATTAGTTCAGATGAAAACGAATTCCCAGACTGTTGATGGGCTGTACCTAAGTGAATTAAGTCCCGATTAGAAATCTGTGTCTGTTTTACTGTTTCATTTGTCTGAGTTTCGAGTTTATGGCGGAACATGCGGTTCTGATGTAATTCAATTTGATAATAAAAATATACGTGTGAAAAATATCTTATCTTACAAATGGAGAGTAATAATTATGATTTGATAAAAATAATTCTTTTTATTAAGGTATCCCTTTATGTGTAAAAGATTTATTTCCCTTTGATAGATAGATTTGGAGTTATCTCCCTTTGATCAAATTGGTTAGTCATATAAAAATGGATTCCCAGACTACCAGTACTGTTAGAATGTATCTAAATGAATTAAGTTCCAATTTATTTATCTGTTGTTTTTTTTGGGTTTACAGCTGAACATGCCATTCTGATATGATTCGATTTAATAATAAAAGTATGTGTGTGAAAAATATCTTATCTTTCAAATGGGTAGTAATAAAAATGATTTAATAAAAACACTTTGTATTGAAGTGCTTGTTATGGTTTATGTCAGGCAAAGAGTTATTCCCCTTTGATATACATTCAAACCCACCTCAGAGAACCAGCAAACACTATTCCCCTGATATACATTCAAACCCACCTCAGAGAACCAGCAAAAGTGTTCTTTTTAGGCAGGTGGCCTGCATGTGTAGGGTCATATAATTTGAACAAAGAAATCGGAATAAAAATTAACTGGCCTTTAAAAGAAGGTGGCCCTTATATAAAGGTAGCCTTAAAAGCAGGTTTGTTCTTGGATCATAATAGATCAAGAGTTATCTCCCTTTTAATATAATTCTTTAATCTTGACACTAAGTTACACTGAAATGTTAGAAAAAAGCCACATATTGGTAATGTTACTCAAAATCTTGGTTCATTCATGCCAGTGATGATTTCATAAACCCTGTCTGAGTCCGCAAGACATTTTTATGACACCGAAACAAAGAAAATATAAAATTCTATAATTATATTAATCAGAATATAGAAAACAGCAAGTACTTGGCGGGTTTCTTTATTTCAAAATTCACTTGAAATCGACAGAAATCTTTGTTCGCTGTTTGTCTGATACCTGCAGCCATTTTGTTCAGCATGATCCATAATTAATCATATAAAAAATCGGAGAGAAGTAAATGCTTGTTGGGTTTTTGAAAGTAATTGTTATAGAAAAATCAATGAGAATTTTTAAAGAAAATCATGTTCAAGAAGCAAATGTTAGGGGGCTTTGAAAACCATACAGAATAATTGTCTGAGGAATATCAATGGGTATTAATCTAAAGAAAAAAACTGTTTAAGGGGAAATACCAAGGATTTAATAATTACATGTGTATGTGCAGCTGCAGAAATATTTTATCTGTGTTTTGATTAGACGAAATATGATCATGGCTCTTTTGTGTCCGAGAGTCTTAGTTTCAAGTAAACGTCAGGGTTTCCTTTTCTCTCGACATCTAATGTTTAACATCTTTATAACTATTATTAGAACAGACTTTGTTTTTCTTTTAGAGATAGCCTATGCATTTCCACAAAATTAATGTTATAATGTTTTTCCCAAAATAGAAAATGAATCTATTTTGCCAAAGGATGCTCATATTTTGGACAATTTTCTTTCGTCATTATCATGATTTAATGACAGAAAATCTCTAGATAGGTAAAGAGGGCTTGATACAAATCTTGTCAAAATGTCAACGAAAATGAAATGAAGTCAAGTTATTTGTTTAAAAAATCTGATCTCCAATGTCAAAGAAACTGAAAAGCAATCACAGTCTTGAATGTACATTTTTGTTCAAATTGTATAAAGTAAAGTTCAGCCAGATTATTATATACTGGTTAGCTGGTATCTAATATTTGACGTTTTTCATTTCATGATTTTACGCCACGTTTCACGCTGGAACGAGTCTTGAAGCTTCATTAATTTCGATTTTCGCTTGATTTACATATTTGAATACTTCTGAGTTTGGCTTTTTCATAAACTTAGACAGTTTGCCAGATATAATTTTTCAGAATTTCTAAAGAGGGCGAGTTTTCTAAGTGGAGAGTTCATGTCAGTATTAAAAACCCTTTTCCAATATTAGTTCATACACGTTTGATTAGGTAGAATTCATATCCCTGGCGAAATTGGAAAATGATTTGATGAGGAAATATATAATTGAGGTGCCATAAGGTATTTAAGATCTACTTCAACTTGGAAATTCTATGTTTGAGGATTATTCTCAGTATTATTATTAGCTCTACATGAATGATGCACTTTTACTGTATTTGAAATCTGTAAAAATATAATTTATTTTGGGTTGAAATTAAACAAAAATGTAGTTAGTTTTTTGGTTTTTTTTTCAATATGATTTATTTATGTTTGAAACTGAGTGATTGAAATGGAAAATATATTCCAGGTACCTTTTTAATAGAAAAGCATTAAATTAAAGCAACTTTACTGTATATGAAATCTGTAAAACATAGTTATATTTTTGGTTTGAATTTAACAAAAATGTAGTTTTAAAAATTTTTTAATATCCTTGATATATATTAGGATGTTAGTGATTGAAATGGGAAATACATCCTTGGTACCTTTCTAAATAAAAAGCATTAAATTAATGCACTTTTACTGTATGTGATATCTGTAAAACATAGTTATATTTTTCATTTGAATTTTAACAAAAATGTAGTTATAAAAATTTTTCAATATGCTCAATATATATTAGGACGCGAGTGATTGAAATTAGGAATCCTTTTAACTGAAAAAGTGTTAAATTAACACTAAATATTTTTTGAGCCATACTAGAAATTGAAATTAATTTTTTTGTATACCGGTAATTAAAAAAATTACATTGCATTATAATGCAATTTTGAATTATAATAATTTTTCTTTTCTTTCTATCTTTGTCATTCTGTTGCGGAACAATTTTATAAACCTTGCACATGTCCTCAGTAGATTTATGCATATGATAATCAAATTGCCTTTTAAAAACCAAATCATTGCAGTATCATTAAGGGTCATAAAGAATGCTTTTATAGGGGAGTAAGGGTACATTTCTCACAGTATAACCCTTTTTAAAACCAATTTGTGATATTTTTTCTAAGATTTTTGTCGAATATTTCAAAGATTTCATTTTGCTAATTTCATTTATCACATTGATACTCAAATCTTTTTTCCCATTATTGGGTGGCTAATCTAATTAACTGCTCGTAAATATGCCACGCTTCAGACGATTGGAAGACGAATGTCCATATTAAAGAATTTCATCTTTACTTGCGTTTGCGGTCATCTGTCTTTTAAGAACCTTTACCGATATATTTCAATGAATTATTTGAATACAAAATCTCCGGAGATTTTCCTGTTTTGTTTTTGATTGGATAAAAAGAAAATTAATCAAATCTGATTGGATAAAAGAAATTAATCAGTGCTTCATTAGTCAGCGTCTTCTGTCTGAATGAGATTGCGAAGTCTCTACGACACCAGAAAAAAGGAACTGCTACCAGGGATCTGTAAATGCTAATTATACTTTTTACAACAAGAGAGTAATTGTATTAGAGACACATGTGTCATGCAATAGCAGTTGAATCAGGAGATAATTCGAAGAAATTGTGGCCGTTAAACACCAGTGCCAACTCAGCCACCTGGTGACTTTTTCATTTTCTAACCTCCGCCAAAGGGTGATATTTTCCAGGACTTATACTTGTGAGAACTGCATCCTTAGCTTCCGTGCACAATTACGTAATTTGTAACATCAATAGTGAAAGTCGCTGAAGTCATTAGTTTTAATGTTACAAGCTGTGAGAAAAATTTGTCTTTTTCCTTTCATGTTAAGGACAGTCCAATAATTGCTCTACCATTCAAACTTAAACATTTTTCTCCTGAAAAGACACATTAAATATATAATAAATTGCTCTGAAGTTAAAACTCCTTTAATAAGTATCCATGTTTAAATTTGAAAAATGAAAAAAAAAGTAAATGTGCTAGACTCCAGTCGGTTTCATGATTATTCCTAAATTAAAATTTTCTTTTTATTTAAATCGGGCAATTTTGAAATCTGAATAATGTTGAGTTTTCGATATTTTCATGAATTTAAAGTTGTGTTGAATTAAAGTTTGCCAAATGGTTTTGAACATTAAAGTCTGAGGTCTATATGTCTAGGAGCCATTAATTTCTTAACTCATGTGACAGATAATATAAAGCATATATATATGCATATATATATGCATTTGAGAGAGAAAGAGAGAGAGATAAAGAAAGAGAGAGATCAAATAAGGTTGATAAAATTCTAGTGAAAGCAGACTTAAATAAGTATGTCCAATAGAAAATTGAGACAGACAGACAGAGAGAGAGCAAATAGGTTGATAAAATTCTAGTGAAAGCAGACTTAAATAAGTATGTCCAATAGAAAAATTGAGAGAGACAGACAGAGAGAGAGCAAATAGGTTGATAAAATTCTAGTGAAAGCAGACTTAAATAAGTATGTCCAATAGAAAAATTGAGAGAGACAGACAGAGAGAGATGTTCATACAATGCCTGTAAATTCTAAAGAAGTGAAAGCTTAGATTTATAAGCATGTGCAGACAGAGCTAGAGGAGGGGGCACATTAATTGAGTGTGAAAACAAACTTAAAAAAAAAATCTCCATCAGTAAACTATAGATAGAGGGAAGAAAGAAGATAGCTCCATCTGTCAATCATATATTTAATTCAGGATAATCTATTTGACACAAGTATGCTTTATCTTTGATTAAGTCAGTATTTATAATAAACCTATTAATGAGGTCCGCCTTTTTATCAGGGTTATATCACCATACCGTCACATAGGTGTGGAATGAACAGCGCTTAACACACGACCTTCTTTATATTATAACATGTCTAGTTGGATCACGGCGGATGTTCAGAATTTGGTTACGTTCATGCTTTATCAGGGTTTAATAAGAATTTATAATGCATTTGATTACACCTCTGTGTACTTAAATGTGTTTAAATGTAATAAATAATTTCCCTGGTTGCCAACTGTGGCATTAACCTCTTAGTGGCTCAGTGGGTAGATTGTTTGCAATGTAAGTCGGAAGCAGGCAGGGGGTTCCATCCTGGCCTGGATTTATTGTGTTTTCTATTCCTAAATATCTTAACATCATGAATAATTTCCCTGGTTGCCAACCATGGTATTAACCTCTTAGTGGCTCAGTGGGTAGATTGTTTGCAATGCAAGTCGGAAGCAGGCAGGGGGTTCCATCCTGGCCTGGATTTATTGTGTTTTCTATTCCTAAATATCTTAACATCATGAATAATTTCCCTGGTTGCCAACCATGGTATTAACCTCTTAGTGGCTCAGTGGGTAGATTGTTTGCTATGTAAGTGAGCAGTACAACAGGTTCCATCCTGGCCTGGATTTATTGTGTATTCTATTCCTAAATGTCTTAACTTTATGAATAATTTTCCCCATTGCTTTCAGTGGTTGGATTAATTGTCTTGTAGTCCAGTAGATTGGTTGTTTGCTATGGAAATTAGAAGCAGTGTAGGGGGCTCTATCCTGGTCAGAAAAAAGAGAATGCCAAATATGCTGGTTTTAAAGCTGAAATTTTCAAATTTGTGAAAATTGGCTAAGTGATTGTGAAAAAAACCAATAACATTTTGAATTGTGAATAGGGTAGAATATCGGCCAAAAAACGACCCAGTGAGACATATAATACTATAACTTTATTGTATGTAATTAATTAGCAGGTAGTCCAATAATTAGATTTCAGTTTTTGTGTTTTATATATTTCAGGGTCGAGAGTATGCTGCATTTTTCTTGCTGGAATATCAAAGAGAAGATGATGGAGAATGGATAAGATTCAGAAAAAGAAATGGTGATGAGGTAAATGAATATATAAAAAAAATTCTGTTTATCGATTGTCATAGTTTAAAGTCTACTAGACATGTGGATTGTTGGCCAATGTGCAGACTTTAAAGTCCTTGTTTAAGACCGTTGATACAGTGTTTCATCTATAATCTACTTGTTGAAGACATTGATCTAAAATTAACTCAATAAAACCAGAATCAGTACAAAAATTGGTTGTTCCCATATTGTATATCACTGGACTCTTTTAGTTCCAAGATATGTCCAGAATAAACAGATTAATCTAATTAGAGGATATTCAATAGAGTTGTCTCCCTTGCAGAGTTATTTCCTATGAAATAATGCTAGCTAGATAACCAACTTGTAAATAAATTACATAATATGTTGAAAGGTTCAGGTCCATCAAGCTCATTTTTCAGAATACTATTTCAATATTAGTACAAAAATGCTTGTATTTGAATTGCACATTTAAACATGTGTTTTATACACTGGATTAAGTTTGTTTACAGTTGATTGAGTTTATAATCTAGATTATTTTCATTTTTCTGCAGTAGGTAAAATCACACCCTGTACAATATGTTTATCTTTGAATCTTGTAGAAACCAAAAGAATATTGTTTATTCATAAAATACCTTGGCATCTAAACTGACCTTTACTGGCATCTAAGATGACTTACATGCATCATGTAGATAACTGAGTTATTTCCCTTGGTAATTTGAACCACTCATTCCTGTGCAATATGTTATCTAAAATCTAAACAAAAATCAAACACAAAATAAAATGCAGTATTGTTTATTTACCGAATATCTGGTCACACATTTGGTGTTAACCTGATCCCACAGAGAACAGAGTTATCTCTCTTAGAGATAAGAATTTATGAATTTGAACTGCAGGTTAAACATCCACATTCTGCTAATTGTCAACTCAAACATCTGCAGAAATCAGAAAGAAGTATAAAAGCTGTATTGTTTATTTATGAAATATCTGATCACACTTTTGATGTTAACCTGATCCTTTAGAAAATAAAGTTTTCTCCCTTTTTTGAGATAAAAATATGTGAATTTGAACTGCAGGTTAAACCTCCACATTCTCCTTATGTTATCTCAGAATCTGCAAACATGGAAAGAAATTCAGTACACTTTATAGACAAGCCCGAAAATTTCCCTTCATTCTAGGATGTCAATCAAATTGAACATATAATACTGGGATGACCATCCACTTCTTAATTTCAATGGAAACACAATTACTTTCTGGCCACTTTGTATGAGGTGGACATTCATGCTGATTTATTGCTTAAATGTTGTTACTGTAGTAATTTAATTCATCTCCATTGCCCCTAAGTCCAAATTTAAATAAAACCTTTTCAAATTTTGTTATTTGAATTTAACAATTTTTAAAATAAATGATTTTTGTTAATTACCGAAGAAATAAAAATGTCCAAATACAATAGTCTATAATGTGATTTTATTTTATCTTAATTAATAAAAGAAATTTTGTATTAAATTGTTTATATATATTTTTTTACCCTTACGCAATTATATCCCCTGTAAAAGTTTATGGGCCATACACTAGAATTTACTCTACTTTTGAATTTTTATAAAATAATCAGGGTTTGTACAGGCCTGGAAAACTTCTTAAATCTTAAGGTTTAAAAAAGGTTTAAAAGAGTCCCTAAAAAGACCATAAAAACAAGTCTGGCCCTTAAAGCTCTTGAATTTATCCTGAAGGTCCTAAAAGCCCTTGAATTTTGGCCAGTTGGGTGTCTGTATCTTGCTATTAAGTGATTGCAAATAGGCTGATATAAATAAAAAATTAATCAATGTTACATTGAAATGTGCAATTTAAAGGTACCTGGCCCAACCAAACCCCCAACATCAACCTTCCTTTCAAGTGCCATTACTATGGACATGTTTGATTGATTTAGTTGCCTTTGCACCAATTTTTTCGGCTAAAATTGTCTTTCTGATTAGGCCTTAAATTTGCAAATAAGACCCTGAAATTTCAAAATACCCTGAAAAGTCCTTAAATTTGGAGTCCAAATGTCTGTACGAACCCTGATAATGTATACGGGTACTTTTAAATGCACTATTTTATTAAAAATCAAAGTAGCACATGGCATATCCATTTTTCTCCCATCATCGAAGTATCCAGTGTAGGAAAGCCATGTAGAATATTTCCGTCTTTCATCACGTGGTTTTGTTGTCTTTCATCACATGATTTTCAGTGACTAACAATCAAAAGATAAATTGAATGACGTCATTCTATGGGGACATGACGTTGTCTTGCGGGAAAATGACATCCAAGACTCAAAAATTTAGAAATTTTCATTACGTTTCAAATGTTTATTCTGAAAGATTAGAATAAATAGCTTTGTTTTCTAGTTTATACATTTGTATAAACCATTTTCAGGTGCATTCTGTCCGATGGTCATATTTATTTTTATGTAAAACTTTAAATAACAAAGTTAGATTTTCTAAGATGGCGTCGATGCCAATGTCACTCCTTTTGAAGCCAAAAATTGTCATCAAAATAAGAGAAAAAGATTCAATTATGAGTTTATCCATGTAGGATAGGGAAATCTCACCCTCGGGGTTGAATATTTCTGCCAGAGACTCGGAAGCCTCGTCTCTGACTGAAATATTCAACCCCTCGAGTGAGATTTCCTTATCCTACATGGGGTAGATTCTATTAGTCCCAATATCATCATGTTCATTCCATAATTTTACACCCTGCGACATATTTTTATTAAACTTGTTGGAACAATCCATCACTTGTTTTGGAGGCAACATTTGGCCTTAGTGTCTACAGTTGTTGACTTCGAGCGTTCACTGACAACTTTGTCGGCTCATGTTTCAACAAATAATATCATTATCACTATTGTCTGTCAGACTCAGATTCTTAATTTGCCATGGGAAGCTCTACCTTTCATTGCCGATATTTTATTTGAGGACTCCAGTTTCATGCATCATCCAAGAACTGACATCCTCGATAGCAATGAAACAATTCTTACAAAGTGGTAAGACTCGAAAGGACTTCAATTTGTATCCCATAGTAAAATTTTATTTTTGACCACCGAAAAATCCTAAACATGGAAAAATCAAGCTATTTGTGAACAATTCTGTGCAAATAAAATAAATATATTTAGTGTTTTGGGTACAACAGAAGGTTACCTAAACTCCATCACTACACTCCACCATACCTTTCAAAATGAGGACATTGTGATTGTGTTCTGGAAGACTAGTGTACGATATTGGTTATGAACTGCCTCACATCTCTTCATTTTAGTTGAGTTGCAATGAAATTCAACTCGAATTGAATTGAATTGGGCATGGGACCGGCATGCATATGAGAAGGTGGACAGAAATGAGTTTTCTGGACTGTTTTCCCAAATGCCTGTAGATATTAAACTAATATTTGGTATGTGAGTTTCAGTTTTAGTTTTGTTCTGGTTCATTGATTTTTTATGAAATTATCGGACATGGACTTAAAAAGCTTCTTCAAATTGCAGTTTCCCATAATTTTTCTAAACGCTTGCAGATATTGAACTAGTACTATCTTGAGTTACAGGTCAGAGTTTTGTTTTAGTTCAGTAATTTTTACAACATTGTATAATGTGAGCTAAAACTAATTTCTGGCTGCCCAAAACTCGTTAATTTTACAAAGGGGAGTCAATAAGTAACAGATCTAGCTGAGATCTACCCCTTCTTTTTCGATGAAATTGCCCAACCAACAGTGTTCAAGTGCCATCAGCCAAGAAATAAAATCTTTCCATTGATCCACTCATCAACTTCTTTACGACTTCTTCGTCAGTCTGAAAATTGTGTCCACAGGTATAATAATCAACTTTGAGAAAAGAAAGAAGTCACTAGGAACTAATTCTGGCGAATAGTTACTATGTGGTAGTAATTCATATTTGATTTGCTTTACAGAATCCATTGCAACTTTGCAAGTGTAGACTCTGGCATTGTTCTGTTGCAGCAAAATACATTTAAAATTTACCTCTGCATTTTTCATGGATGGCGGTTCTCAGTACACTTAAGTTATTTGACTTCTATTGGGTAAAAATTCCAACAAATAACATCTTTTACATCCCAAAATACTATAATCATCACCTTGTAAGCAGATGGTTGTGTCTTGAACTTTTTTGGCTTCGGGAACCCAGACCCTACCCATTGACGACTTTCAGCTTTATTACTTAGCTCTAGATATTGAATCCAAGTTTCATTAACAGTCACCAGATGCAAAAGAAATCATTCTCTGGCCTAAAACGCTTCAGCAAGGCGCTGCATTTTAATACTTTGGTTGGCATTTTTGCTCATCGCCAAGAGATTTGCTGTTAACTTAATAGGTATTGTATGAATGTTAAAACGCTACCATGTGGCATGCTTAATGCCAGCGATATTTATTATTTATGTTAATCATACATGATATAGAATCTGAAATTGCAACTCAACTTGTGCACCCTGTATGGTGCCTACTGATTTTAAGAATTTCAACTATGATTTTTAGCATGCTACAAGCAAGTTGAATGGTCATAAAACATGTTGTAGGTATGTTACTTTGATAAATTTTTAAATTAAATTTATGATAGAACTTCAATCAACAGTCGTTAAAGTGAATTATGTATGATGAAAAATTTAATTTATTTAAGAAATAACATTGTATTCATTCGTATAATGAATGAGATTAAGGAATAGCATTGATTCACAGTTCATGTTAAATATGCTATTCCTGACTCTCTTCATAATGTTGAATGAATACACTCAAATACAATGTTATTTCTTATATTTTCAATCATGAGAATTATTGTTAGCAAGTCAGAAACGTTAAACTATCGCTACAATTATTATATTTATTCAAGTTTCTGACAAACATATGGGTTGATGGAACAGCTTTTTCAAATAAGGATGGAATGCCGACCAATCAAACACATGACCATAGGACATCTCATTCCATGGCGCCATCTGATAGGTTAAAAGTACCTAATCAGAGATCATGACCCATACCGTATTCATGTGCAACTGAATGCCAGCAAAAACAAAATTAATTATTACATCTAGAGAAGGTCCTTTCGAATTTATATATGTAAGAGAAAAGATTCCTTCTTTTGGTTAAGTCCTTCAGGGTTTTCTGTTGAACACATTTTGCCACTCTCTTTGGTGTATAATCAAAACTCTGATTTAGGTATATCGCAGGATTACACTAAATCCGCGAAAGGGAATACAAAATTTCAATTTACATTTTTACATTGTGCTTTTTTGCATGTTTGGTGCCATTTTTCAATCAAAAAAATACCATGACTATATAAATTCACTTTACAAAAATAATATTGTATAAACGATAATCATTCAATTTCTTTAATAGAATAAATGTATGGGCATTAGTTACACTTTGTATTGTGCAAAGACAACATACTGAAATTATGTCCCACATCTCAGTGCTTCAGTACTTTAATTACTTTGATTTTTCTGTTGGGGGGAATGAATTTAAGTTTCAGTTGTATGATTTTGTCACACGTAAATGTACCGTTATTGAAGTTTAAAACTGGTCTTTTCTGTGCGAATTTTCAGTGATGTTACACTGGTCAGTTTTAATATTGACTTTCACCACAGGAGATGACCCAATGGTTTTTGTACAGCGTGAACAAAGTGAACCTGTACTTTGTCATCGCTTTCTTCCAAGATATCGAGCTTCTTTGCCATGAAATTATAAGATATGAGTACACCTGGAAATAGTGCGCCTGATAAATGAGCGTGAAAGAAGTATATCTGTTTTATCGTGAGATATGTATTCTGAGACGGGTAATGCATTTGGTTACATATGCACATTTGGAATAAATTTTTGGAATACATTTCAGAATCTAGTAAAATATTGCGACGGGATGCATCTAATAATTTCTGCAATTTGGCGAACTGATCTCATGTTTACAATAAAAAGTAGTTCGAGAAGTTTGCGTCCTACGATGTAAAATCATAACTTTTTAAGAAATGAACTGCAACGGCAGGTTGTTTAATTAATTCTTCGTGAAATCTACGGAAATTTAAATTTATTTTGAAGGTTATGATAACGTATTTTAATGTTGAGGCAATTGTGTCATATTTTAAAATGTTTATCGATTAGATTTTACTTTCGTGAAAGGGAGATTATTCGTACAGTGTTGTATGCAAATTTTATATACAGTCGTTTTACCAGTTCCGAACAGGGTTTCATATAAGCGCTGCTGCAGACGTCATCCACAAGCAGAGGGAATAAAATTTATGTGGTGTAATAATACAAATGTTTACTGATTCCAAAATATCGATACCTGTCCTCAAAAACACGTGGTAGTATGTTTTCTTAAAAAGCATTTCCGTGATCACGATTTGTTTACATCGTTAAACTAGGTCACCAACAATCTCGTACATTTAGGAAGCGGTTGAAGAAACAGCAAATTGAGAAAGTTATTTTGCGATTCCTTTAAAGGGACACTGAAGTCTAGGGGATTATGACCAAAATCGATAGTTATAAGTACAATATTAATAATAAAATTCAAAAAAATAAAAATTATTCCATTAAGATATTATTTCGCTATTTGAAAATTGCCGAAAATCATCGCCGCAGCTCTTCTGTGTTGGAGGTGAGAAGAACACGCTGTGACGTCATGTGTGAACAAACCTCGCCATGCTATCAATAGTGTGGTTACAGTATAGTGTAAAAGTTGTTAAAAATATTGTTTAAATATGGTTTTGTGTGCGACCGTTGATTGTAAAAATAATTAAAAAATTATGATAACTTAGAATTTGTCTCTATTTAGACTTATTTTAAATTTAATAATGACCAATATTGGCTAAATCATGTGCACAATGATCTATGCATCAACTAACCTAAAATGATAAAATATTCTTTTATTTTTTCACGATAAATCAATAAGATCCCAATTTCTTAAAAGTAGAATTTACATCCCTTTCTCGCATACAGGTAATTAAGAGATTATCAGTAACCTACAGTACCTTTAGATCCTGTTTATTAGACATTCCATCGCCGGTAATCAAGAGGTAGATCTACCTTACAATATACAACATAGATCTGAAGATTGATAGGTGTAAATAAATTAAGTGATAAAGTCTTCACGATATCCCATATTAAATGTAAGTATAATTAATTTGGAATTTTGGAAAGATGCATTAAAAAATATTAAATATTTCAAAATTGATTTACGAATGTATAAATTGATGGGTCGACTGTCGTGACTGGCGGTATGAAATTAAAATGATTTAAATTAATGAAATATTCCTATTCGTAAGTTCAATTTTAAACATCAAAAACTCTAAAAAAAAAATAATTAATCCCCCCCCCCCCCCCCCCCGCTTCTCATGTCATTGATGCGAAGAAAAATTATGTCTGTAACAGTGTGATCTAGTTCAGGACAAATTTGAATGCTGACGGCGAGAGTCCGTACAGGCCCGTCCTTTAAAATTGTATAAATTTACTTTTAAATGAATTTCCACACAATGACGTTTTTAAGTAGACTTGGCTGCAAATTTCATGAAAATCTCTTAAAAAACTAAAATAAAGTACAATATCCACGGTATATTATTTACTATGGTATACTGCTGTTTGTGTTCACCATATCATTTCATAATTTCTGCTACTTCGTCTGTTTCACATCTTGATATAAATGAAATTATCTTGACTACTTCTGAAAGAAACGCATCTCTTATTTTCCAAACTATACACAGGGTGAAATAACTCTCCTGTTTATTGTGTAACCAGTAGGTGATCTGATGACGAAACGCATTAAAAATTAAAATAAAAAAGTGAAATTAAATTCTTGGCTCATAACAATTGTGTGGCGAAAAGGGCTCAATAGGTGGTCAGGTGGCCCAATCGGTAGAGCGTATGTTAGTACATGTATTGTGAAGCGGGTCCCGGGTTCGAGTTCGGTTACGCCGCTGTTACATTTGGGGAATCATCCGACCCTGGGCATTGGCTGACCAACAAGTTGGTCCCAGGGGTGGAACCCGCTGGTTTCGATTCAAGGGAGTTGAATAGAAAAAAGATGGGAGGAATTTGGCGGTCCGTGTAGCTCAATCGGTAGAACGTCCCGCTAGTATTAGGAAGCTCCCGGGCTCGAGTCCCGGTGTAGCAGCTGCATTTTCCCCTTTCCTGTTAGTACATCAAAAGTAGCTATCCCCTCTTCTGATTTACAAATGCTTGTTATTCTTTTTTCATATATAATTATTATCATCATTAATATTATTTTAATGCATATTAACATCATTTTCTGGAAGGACCTATTTATTTATTCCATATACGTATTTATTATAAATAAATATAAGTAAAAGTCTGAAATAATTATTGTGAAAAATGATGTTTTTAAAAATTCTCTAAAAATTATAGATATTTATGAATTACGAGATTATCAACATCTTAAAATAAGGTGTGTAAATACACAACTACTGTTGCAGTTAAAGGGTTGGTAAATATACAGGAAGTGTCGGTATACCTGTCTCGTTAGTTAAGTGGATTGGGTACACTCCGATATACAACTAGTCAGTCAATATTGAGGGTTGAATTACAGGTGACTATAATAATAATAATAATATAATAATAAAAACTTTATTCTCATCAACCGTAAATGTTTTTTTTTTTTTCATGACTGGCCATGGTGTAATGTCTCCTCGTCTTATGTTGTTTCTTGCAATTGTTGCTAATCGCAAAACTTCTTGGTTGAAATGCACGATCTCAAGGTCAAAGCTGTCGATTATACATTTTTAAATAAATTGCAATTTTTAATTTTGTCTTTGATCTGTACGATTTCTGTGCAGCAAATGCATTCCCTCTCAGTGTTCATTGCTCGGCAGTTTCATTATATGTCCCAAACCTACAAACGATGATCATTATCTATAACTTCGCATGAATCCGATTTGAATAAATTCTCTGGTTTACTTTCAGTTCCCTAATATTCTGACTCAAAATCAAAAAGATAATGCGCCTATCTAATAATATGGATAAGTAACAACTCGTAAGATGCGACAATTCAGTATATATAAACAGTAGTTAGGAAGAGTGGTTGTTCACACATGACGTCACAACTTGTTTTCGTACCTCCCGATTGAAGAGTTCCAAAATGGCCTGAGGTTACGAATTTTGATTTTTTAAACTTCTATATCTTTTTTATTTCGGCGAATAAAAAGGTGAAATTTTCAATATAATAATAATTTAACATAAATTTTCATATTTTGGTCAAATTGGCTAGACTTCAGTGTCCCTTTAATTGAACGGGATTGAAATTTTAGATTATTCGGTAGTAAAAATTCGGAACTGGTAAAACAACTAAATGATTCAGTTATGCATACAACCGCTAGAATGTACCCCCTCATAGCGACGGTAGGATCTGCAAAACTCTACTTTCTCTCTATCCGAAATGACAAAACGATCGGTACAACTTTTTTAAATTTTAATTACCGATTGTCTTTTTCATATATTTATGAAATTATTTTTTTCTACCATTTAATTCAGCAATACATGGTTTGGTACATAAAAATTTGTTTCTTTTTCCAAAAAAAAAAACCCCATCCGTCGGACTACATGCATAGATTAACGACACCCCCCCCCCCCCCCCCCCCCCCCCCCCCCGAATTTTCGGTTATATTCTGTCTTGCCACAACACAATTTTCCCAACTACGCTGTACAGCAGCACGACAGTGCTATGTTTTAATTGTCCCGAAGGTTGGTTAAAAGGATCAATTTAATGTAGCATGAAATGATATTTCTCCGCCCCTTTTTGAGAATCCGGGCTTGTCTATAAAGTGAGTAGTAGCATTGTTTATTTGTGAAATTTCTGGTCACACTCAAGGTATTAACCTGACCTAACAGAAAATAGAGTTATCTCCCTTAGTGATAAAAAATGTAAATTTAAACATATGTTATCTCAGACGTTTGCAAAAATCAAACATATATAAACGTGGTATTGTTAATTTATGAAATCTCTGGTCACATGCACATGTATACGTTAAATCAGTCCTGCCAGACAGAACGAGGGATGTCAATTTACACAATAAGCTCTGTAATTTCTCCACAATGCTATGTGCTTTATTTATCATGGTTTCTAAACACACCAATGGTTCTTGTTCTACCCAGAAATTGACATACAAATGGTTTTTTGGACCCCATAACCCTCATCTCCCTTGTCAAAAGATATTGTTAACATATACAGTAGATCTTTGATACAGGGTCTTGGTGTAAAACTGCATACTTATGGTTCACATCACTTCTCGCCCTCCTAGGTTTAAAACTAATTCAGGACAGATCATAGTGTAAAAAATGTTTGTAAAATATAACATTTCACTTTATATTTATGTAATTTTTTTTCAGAAATTTAAAGGAAATTCCAACACATATTTGGCAGAAGTAAGGGATGTGGACCCACCGATTATCGGAAAACGTATCCGATTTATCCCTTACGCTGACCATGCAAGGACAGTATGTATGAGAGTGGAATTATATGGATGTAAATGGCTAGGTAATAAATGTTTCTTAGTTAGAGCCTGCCTCTCTCTCTCTCTCTCTCTCTCTCTCTCTCTCTCTCTCTCTAAACTCTCTCTCTCACTCTCTCTTCTCTCTCTCTTTCTCTCTCTCTCTCTGTCTCTCTCTGTAAGGTATATTTAGGCCATTATTGTGTCAAATTCAAAATTTAAAAATAAACCTGATTTTTAAAAAGAAAGTTGAATAAAATTGACAATAGAATAATGTAACAGTAATGGTATCTTTTCATTTTCACAACTTTGGCTTTTTGACTGCTAATTTTCACAATTACAAGGACCCTAGCGTCATTGACAAAAGTTTTAGAGATAGCCCTAGTATGTGCAGGCTTTAGACCACTCGGACACCGAGACTGTAGTTTGTAGTTAATAAATTATCAGAATATATAGAATTATTTCATGAAATGTATTTCTGATATTTTCACTGGAAAAAGTCAGTATTCTTTAGAATGTTGACCTAATGTCTCAGACTTATGACTTGACATTATTAGCTAATAAAGAATCTCGGAATCAAGGGGGAGTCTAAAAAAATGTTTATTCTGTAAATATAATTTACATTTATTAGGGGGGTCAGGTTATCAGGCTAATCTCATATTATCACAAGAACAAAGAAGTAAACTAACCACATAAATAGCTGTATAAATGGTTAATAGCTAGTGTGGCTCCTGACTAAATTTTAGGATGCAATAAAATATAAAATGTTGAAGTATTAAAGAGAATCGGGTTCTGCCAGACCTTTTATGTGATGTATATATATGTAGTACTATGTCATCATAAAGGAATTCCTTTCTCTCTCAAATAAAGTACCAGTTTTATTTGAAGAAATTTTTGTATATTTTAAATTTTTTTATATATTCATTTTTTTGGAGGGGGGGGGGATTTGTACTGAAATATATATATATATATATATATATATATAGGTCTTCTGAAAAATTTTTTTTTTAATAAATAATAATTAAATGCATTTAAATAAAAAATAATTTAAGGGAAAAAAATTAAATAAATCATATTCTTATATTTTCAAGCTTTTCATAATTTCCTTTGAGTTCTAGACTTGTACTTCCTGTGTACCTACTAACTCTTCGTTGGAGCACCTTAATAAACAGTTTGCAGAAGAAATATGTCTTGAGATTTTAATATAGTTTCCGACTTTAAAATTTTAATTGGGGTGTTAGAGTGTAGTTATGCTTAAAAAGTAAATCAAAAGATTTATATTTATAAAAAAAAGTTTTGAATTAAAAATCTCTGCCATTGCACTTAATAGATGAATATGTGGTTTACTTTTTCTCATGGGAATTGGGAATTGCATGAGTAAAAGCTTTATAACATATTTATCAACATAAGTTGTCAAGCCCCTCTCTCTCTCTCTTTCTCTCTCTCTCTCTCTCTCTCTTCTCTCTCTTTCTGATAGGTCTCTTTTGGTACATGTATTAAACTTTTCAACACCTACCTCTCTCTGATGATTGCTTTCAACTCTGTCTCTTTCTCTCTATATCTTTTTGTGATCTAAATATAACTTTCAACCACACACACACACACACTCTCTCTTAAGATACATACCCTCCAACAACAACAATAATAAAAAAAAATAATACAATTCGGATAAGCTTCAGAATCCTTATCTTGTTACTTGTACAGAATTTCTTGTACATTTTTACGAAAAAAGTATTGTCATAACTAAAGTTATCTTGTAATTAATTCATGCATATTGTTATGATATAAGATGTTCTTTTTCTTTCAACAAATTAACCCGAAGTATGGACATTTCCCGTAAAAATATTAATTGGCAAACAAAGATTAGCTATCTCTCATTAATTTAGCCATTGTTACGATTTAATTGACATGTTTTAGTGTCTGGTAAATTTTATCAACTCGACTTCTGACACCAATCTGATAGCTCAAAACATAAATTTACTTCTTTTTTACCCCAAATCGTGTGTAATTGGTGATAAAGTTGGTTTATCATCAGAAACTCTATTTATCGTGGAAACCCATTTAGATGTGCTATGGTATTGTTTATGAAGTTTCAGGGTTTTTTTACTTTTTGTTTTATTCTTACCATTACCATTTTCGATTGGTCAAGATGTCTTTTTATTATAGCAACCATTGCTGAATGGTCAAGATGATAATTGTCAGAGTTTTGTGTCCACATGTGGCCTGTTGACCACTGTGGGTTCAACCCTGTATTATTCATTGAAGAAAGGGCCACTGATTCCTTATTTTTCAAATTCACCCAATTGTTAAGGATTTAGTGGGCTTTATTTAACATTAAATGAATACATAAATATTGATGTTGTGGTATTAAGAGAATAGTATTTGAAACTGGCCCCATCTGAAAAATCCTGTATTGACACTGACCATGTTCAACCACAAAAAAAAAATTTATCGCAGGGGTAGGCATTTCCTGTTTGACTTAATAACAGTAAATAGACAGAGTAGTCTATAATCCTTTGGTTATAAAATACTGCATCTTGTTGTGATTGGCTAAAAAAAAGACATTTCATAACTTATTAAAATCTTCCATGTATAATTTAAAAAAGGCACAGAGAAAAAAGGCAACTAAAACTGTTTTTAGACAGTACAATCACACTGTTATCTTAAATTCTTACATAAATAATTTTTTTAAAAATGTCAAAACAGTCAATATAAAAAAAAAAAATAAACTAAAATTTTTCATTTTTCTTTAGAATATTGAAAAAAAATCTTCTTTAAAAAACAAGTTTTTCAGGAAAAAACATGTTTTTCGTATAGAATTGTATGTAGCTAACATCTCTTTGAGTAACTTGTTAATCATTCACGGCAAATTGAACAATCTTGATGAAAAGTAAATTCACTTTTCCTAACTTTCTGCCTATTAATTTCTTCATTTTTCCAGAAAAAAGGTCTTCATGTAGAAAGAGAAGTGCGAGCAAAAAATTACTATGATTAAAACATATTTTCATGCATAATCGAAACTGGTTGCTATTTTTGAAATATTTAAGGGAGTTAATTAGTTCAGGCACTTAGCCATAAAACTGATAAAACATGTGTTGATTACCTCCAACAGGAATGTAAACGGTTTTTTAGTTCTCCAAAAAATAATTCTTCAAATTTTATATTTCTCTTCATTAGAAAAAACACCCCTGTTGCTCAGTTGGGAGGTCTCTGGTTTCAATCCCTTACTCAACTTGCCGGTAGGTGGTGTGCAGGGTGGTAATGTCAGTCCCAAGTTATATATAGGACTTTAATAGTCAAAGGGGAATAACTCCTAGAGTTTTTGTGTGTTTCACCACCACTTTTACTCAGTTGGGAGGTCTCTGGTTTTAATCCCTTACTCAACTTGCAGGTAGGTGGTGTGCAGGGTGGTAATGTCAGTCCCAAGTTATATATAGGACTTTAATAGTCAAAGGGGAATAACTCTTAGAGTTTTGGTGCGTTTCTCCACCACTTTTACTCAGTTGGGAGGTCTCTGGTTTCAATCCCTTACTCAACTTGCAGGTAGGTGGTGTGCAGGGTGGTAATGTCAGTCCCAAGTTATATATGGACTTTAGTAGTCAAAGGGGAATAACTCTTAGAGTTTTGGTGCGTTTCTCCACCACTTTTACTCAGTTGGGAGGTCTCTGGTTTCAATCCCTTACTCAACTTGCAGGTAGGTGGTGTGCAGGGTGGTAATGTCAGTCCCAAGTTATATATAGGACTTTAATAGTCAAAGGGTAATAACTCTTAGAGTTTTGGTGCGTTTCTCATCATTAGAAACCACCACTGTTTGCTCATTTGGGAGGTCTTTGGTTTAAATCCCTTAAACAACATCAAGATAGGTAGTAGAAATAGTGGTTTTTCATCATCAAAGGGGAATAACTCCTGTAGGTTTCTGTGCATTGCATATATTGCTTGTTAATTTAAATCACAAAAACCAACAGAAGGAAAAAAATAGTAAAAACCCAAGTCCCAGCTTTATATGCAGCAAAAAATATTTATTGAAAGTTGATAGTTTTAATATAAACATCAGAAGCAAAATTAATACAACATAAGTTTGTCTTTCCAAAATTAACAAAATTTTGTCTTTCTTCTCCACAGATGGGGTTGTATCATATTCAATGCCGGAAGGTCACCAGCGTGGAGTCGATGTGGAATTGGATGATTTCACTTATGATGGTATCCGTAAGGACAAATACCTCTCAAAGGGAATGGGACAGCTTATGGATGGTATAGAAGGGCAAGATCACTTTAGATTTGATAGAGGGACAAAAATCAAAGGTTATGACTGGGTTGGATGGAAAAATGATACCCCACCTCTCAACAACAGAGATTTAGAAATTATTTTTAAATTTGACCAAGTGCGCAATTTTAGCAGTATATCATTGCATTGTAATAATTACTTCAGTAAGGATATCAGAGTGTTCAAGGAAGCGAATGTGTATTTTAGTGTCGGAGGGCGATATTATCTGTCCAAACCAGTGGAGTATCCTTTCCTTCAGGACAAGTGGATGGAACATGCCCGTTACGTGAAAATACCTCTGAATAATGTTGGGCGATACGTGAGAGTAATACTGGTGTTTGATGCCAAGTGGATTATGATCAGTGAGGTCACATTTGAATCAGGTATGTTTTATGTATTTACTCTGCTTTATTTACAAAACTTTAAAATGCAGTACAGTAAAACTTTAATTCATCGCCACCCTTTGTTCAGTCAAGTTGTGGCGTTTTAAAGGGGTTTGGCATTAAATTGGGGGAGGCAGATAAAGAAAAACAGAAAAACATAAACAAAATGGATTTTGGGACTTCAAAATTGTGTGGCGTTAAGGGAGACGGCAAAGTTATCGAGGGGCATTATAACTAGGTTTTACTGTAAATTTAATGCTAAATGGATAGTCACTCAAATTTTGGCATTATAATGGTGGTAGCTAATGATAACTATGGAATTCCCAAAGAAACCCAAATTTCCAGACTTTAAACTAAACAACTCTTAATTACTACTGGATAAATTTGAATCAAAGATGGGAAAGGTTTACCATCAGTGTGTCGGTAAGCTTTGAAAACATCCATACACCCAGTCTTCTAACATCACTTGGACACTGTCTCAGTGTCAGATGTACCATTTAGCAAGAGGTACACAAGAATTTTTATATATATGATATATATTTATTGTTTTAAGGAATATTTCTATTTATTTTAGTACCAGCAGTTGGTAACTTTACCATAGAAACAGCCCCACCAACTACTGTGAAGTCTACAACTGAAGGGAACAGTGACCGTGGATTCTTTGATAACTCTGGAGGGGAGGATGGTGATGGCATTGTAGTCAATGTTGGTAAGACTGTTAACACAATAAGTTGAGACTGTACAGATTGAATCTTACTTACATCTAATATATTTCAGGGAAAAAATCATATTTTAGAAGTACTGTAAGTTGGAAAAATCTGGTATTCATTTTATCTTTGTGCAAATTTACGATTGATTGAATAGAGTTTACATCCCAGTCAAGAATATTTCACTTATATCGAGACATCGCCAGCTATATGTGAAGTGGTAATTTTCCTTGTTTTAAAACCAGGAAAAATCTGGTATTCATTTTATTTTTGTGCAAATTAGTAACTGATTGATTGGATGGAGTTTTACATCCCAGTCAAGAATATTTCACTTATATCTAGACGTCACCAGCTATAGGTGAAGCAGCAGTTTTCCTTGTTTTAAAACATCAATAAACCAACTAATTAGACATGTAATGATATTCAGTGGTATTTATTAAGCACGTAGACTTATTACCAGTTCCAAGAAGATTGTTATTTAGGAATACACATGTACAACTATCAAATTTACTTCCAACAAGAGATTGTTTCAACAAACAATTATTTTTCAGAGCTCTAGATAAGAATTTGACATGAAGGGTTATTACCCCCTACTTTTTTTCTAAAGGGTATTCTGTAAAATCTAAAGAGTATCGACACTGATCTATAAAAATATAAAGAGTATTTTCAATTTTTAAAGCCATTTATTCAAATAAGTATAACTTCTAACAATAATACAGTAACATCATCTTCATTGTGACAACGGCATTTCATAAGTACATGGTTCAGGAGTTCAACCCCTATAGCAGGCTCTACTGTTATAAGAACTGTAAAGGGTAATAACGACTTTCAAAGGGGTGTGATACCCTTACATTTACAATTTAAAGAATATTTTATTAAAAAATAAAGGATATTTACACAGATACTCCTCTTATCTGGAGCTCTGATTTCTTGATAATTGAATCGTCTTCTATGTACGAGCTCACAATCACAGTCATGTTTATAATTCATAAGTATGAAAATTTGTAAGGAGTTATATTTGTACAGCGTTTCACAATGCGCGTACTTTGCAATCGCTTTCTTCCAAAATATCGAGATTCTTTGCTATGAAATTATAAGATATGAGTACACATGGTAATAGTGCGCCTGGTAAATAAGCGTGAAAGAAGTATATCTGTTTTATCGTGAGATATGTATTCTGAGACGGGTAATGCATTTGGTTACATATGCACATTTGGAATAAATTTTCGGAATACATTTCGGAATCTAGTAAAATATTGCGACGGGATGCATCTAATACTTTCTGCAATTTGGCGAACTGATCTCATGTTTACAATAAAAAGTAGTTCGAGAAGATGTAAAATCATAACTTTTTATGAAATGAACAGCAACGACAGGTTGATTTAATTAATTCTTCGTGAAATCTACGGAAATTTAAATTTATTTTGAAGGTTATGATAAGGTATTTTGATGTTGAGGCAATTGTGTCATATTTTAAAACTGTTTATTGATTAGATTTCACTTTCGTGAAAGGGAGATAATTCGTACAGTGTTGTGTGCAAATGACCACATGTGGATTTTAAATACTTCACCATTAACATGAAACGGGAATATTGTGAGTCATAATCAGCAGTTAATTAAAACCCAGATTAACAGCAAATGATCCAGTTACATACAACCACTAGAATGTACCCCCTCATAGCAACAGTAGGATCTGCAAAACCCTAGTTTCTCTCTATCCGAAATGACAAAACGATCGGGTACAACTTTTTAAAATTTTAATTACCGATTGTCTTTTTCATATATTTATGAAATTATTATTTTCTACCATTTAATTCAGCAATACATAGTTTGGTACATTGTTTCTTTTTCCAAAAATAAAAAATCCGTCGGACTATGCATAGATTGACCCCCCCCCCCACCCCACCCCCTCCCCCACGGTACAACAGCACAGCAGTGCTATGTTTTAATATTGTGTTCAATATTGTTTTTTTTTCTTATGCAGGCCAAGCTACAGAAGGGAGTGATGAACACTTTGACACTCCTAAAGAAGTTCCAACAGTGGAAGACGACTACATTGGAATCATCGTTGGAGCAATTGCAGCATTTATTGTCATCATTGTCATCATCGTGCTTATCATCATCATCCGTCATAAGAGAAGTAAGCTAACTAACAACCGTCGCTGCCTAAAACCCCCAGTAGTATCGGATAGACACGTAACGATTAACCTTAATGACCTCCGAGGAAGCGCAAATGGGAAGGTCGCCAATGGCAATATGTATAACAGTGTAGCAACAGAAGATATAGATTCTGACCGAGAAATCTGCAATGGAGGGGATAAACTATGTAAGGGTCCTCAGTACTTGGAACCCCTTGATTCACTCCAAGGGAGAGAACTCCCTGACCTTCCCATCACTGCCGAATTGGCAGGTATAAAAAACTGTTTTCAGATAAGTATGCGAAGCATGGCCAAAATAACATATAACAAAAATCAGGATTTGGGTATATACTTTTCTCTAATTTCAATTTAGCTTTTATTTCTTACCAACAAGCTTACAATACTATGGTGACACAGAAGTGACATGAAATATATTATTATATTATGTGGGCATGTAGCGACCTATTACATGCTCATTTGATAGATTATATGTGCGCATGTCATAATCAAATATGTGCACACTTAATAGCTACAATGTGTACACCTTTTACTACGTGCACATGTAATGGGTTAATACCTAAACACGTAATGTAAAAATATATTCATTGTCACTTATGTGCCACCATACAATACAGAATTTTGGTTATTATTTTTGTTTTGCAAAATTCCTTGCTATTAAAATATTTAGTTTGTGCTTATAAACCTTGTTTCTAAATAATCTTGGCCGATTTTTCTTCTGGCTTGTTTAAAATTTAATTCTAGACTATAAAACTTAATTAATAAATATAGTGAATGCCATTCGCATACAAAATATATCTCTTCAACACAGCATGGCCAAAATATTGTTAAACTAAGTTACTGAATAGAATGAATGCCATTTGCATATAAAACATATCACTTTTAAAATAGCATGGCCATTATTTTGCATAAACTATATCACAATTTTTGAAAAAAATAAAAAATGATTAAAAACACAATTTGTTGTTTATTGAAATTTATACCAATGATTATGGCCAGATTGCAGTTTCTGTATGTTATCCCAAGCACCTGTTTAGCTAAATGCTACATTGTCTATTCTTATGTTCTGCAACAGACTACGCCCCTCAGATCTTACAGCACTTATTGTCTTCATCCTGTGCTTTTAGAACCATTGCTATGAGAACAGCTGCTTTCATATGTATTTGAACCATTGTACCATACTTGCTATGAGAACAGCTGCTTTCACATGGCTTTGAACCATTACATCACACTTGCAATGAGAGTAGCTTTGAACCATTGTACCATACTTGCTATGAGAACAGCTGCTCTCATATGGCTTCGAACCATTACATCACACTTGCAATGAGAGTAGCTTTGAACCATTGTACCATACTTGCTATGAGAACAGCTGCTTTCACATGGCTTCGAATCATTACATCACACTTGCAATGAGAGTAGCTTTGAAGCATTGTACCATACTTGCTATGAGAACAGCTGCTCTCATATGGCTTCGAACCATTACATCACACTTGCAATGAGAGTAGCTTTGAACCATTGTACCATACTTGCTATGAGAACAGCTGCTCTCACATGGCTTTGAACCATTACATCACACTTGCAATGAGAGTAGCTTTGAACCATTGTACCATACTTGCTATGAGAACAGCTGCTTTCACATGGCTTTGAACCATTGTACCATACTTGCTATGAGAACAGCTGCTCTCATATGGCTTCGAACCATTACATCACACTTGCAATGAGAGTAGCTTTGAACCATTGTACCATACTTGCTATGAGAACAGCTGCTCTCACATGGCTTTGAACCATTACATCACACTTGCCATGAGAGTAGCTTTTAACCATTGTACCACACTTGCTATGAGAACAGCTGCTCTCATAGGGCTTTGAACCATTACATCACACTTGCCATGAGAGTAGCTTTTAACCATTGTACCACACTTGCTATGAGAACAGCTGCTCTCATATGGCTTTGAACCATTACATCACACTTGCCATGAGAGTAGCTTTTAACCATTGTACCACACTTGCTATGAGAACAGCTGCTCTCATATGCATCACACTTGCCATGAGAGAAGCTTTTAACCATTGTACCACACTTGCTATGAGAACAGCTGGTTTCACATGGCTTTGAACCATTACATCACACTTGCCATGAGAGTAGCTTTTAACCATTGTACCATACTTGCTATGAGAACAGCTGCTCTCATATGGCTTCGAACCATTACATCACACTTGCCATGAGAGTAGCTTTTAACCATTGTACCACACTTGCTATGAGAACAGCTGGTTTCACATGGCTTTGAACCATTACATCACACTTGCCATGAGAGTAGCTTTTAACCATTGTACCATACTTGCTATGAGAACAGCTGCTCTCATATGGCTTCGAACCATTACATCACACTTGCAATGAGAGTAGCTTTGAACCATTGTACCATACTTGCTATGAGAACAGCTGGTCTCATATGGCTTTGAACCATTACATCACACTTGCTTTAGCTCCTTATTGAATATTATGATTCCATAACCTTTTGCACAACAAGTAATTAATCCACCAAGGTCACACAACTCTTATTATTTACTGATAATGCCATGTTTTAGCTGCTAAGATAAACTATTACACCATACTTGCTTCAGCTCCATATTGTATATTATGATTCTTTAACCTTTCCAAAAAGTTACAAAAACCTGCACAAGGTCACACATCTTTAACTTAGAATACCATGGTTTTAGCTGTTTGCATTCAGCTCTGTTAGAGCCATTTGCTCTATACTTGCTTCAGCATGGTATTTAACACTATAAATTCATAACTTTTGGCTGCTTTTCTCAGATCAGGCCACACATTTAGCTATTTTCACTGCAATCCTATACCCTGATTAATGTCCAGTATCCTCTTTCCTCTTTTTGTGTTACAGCACAATTATTAATGCTTTGCTTGAACCATTGCCATTCATTATACTCTTAGCTTGACTATGGGTCAGTACTTTTATCCAGCCGTTCCTATTTGCAACAATTTGTGCATCACCAATATCATCTTTCCTTGCATGTTCTCACCCTTGCTTATACAGTAAAACCTTGACAACTCAAAGTGACCAAGACTTCAATTTTGGCTTAGAGTGTTCAGAAGCTTCAGTTTTCAGTTGGATGTAAATGTGTTCTTCACAGAGAAAATGACATTATGTCAAATGATTGTATAGTTAAATGATATGACATAGTTTCAATGTTGCACAACATGGAAGTAAAAATGTTGTATATTACCAGACTCTGACTTCAAGCCCCCAGCCCCTTCCCACAAGCCCCTGTATTGCACGGGAAGAATCTTCTGTTGCCATTGTTCTCCTGTTCCTTCTCTCTACACTTACTGGGGTGTATGTCCTATCAACAATTGTCGACCATTCCCACCCCCTACCTACCCAGCCCCAATCCCATACTCGCTTCCTCAAATCAAATAATTAACACTTCTAACACCTTTAACCTTAGTGATATAACTTTGCAATCTGGCTATATAAAAATTAAACATCAAAAGTCTTCAAGTTCTTGTTACTGTTATTTGATTTACAAAAGAAAATAACTGTGCTTTTTGTTAAAGCAAAAATTTAAATATAATGCATATTAACACAAAAATAATCATTTTATACTTAAAAAATAGTTTTTTAAAGGTAAAACAAATATTTTTTGTTCGATATTGATAATTAGTATAGATTCAGTTTGGTTTCGGTTGTTTTAAAGACAATTTGTAAAATATAATTAATTTGTAAAATTAGAAAAAATAATTTTTTTAGTAAAAAATCCATAAAAATGTATGATGCATGATTTGAATGCCCAGCTTATAATAGTATTTTTGAGAAATAAATATATAATGTATATTATTATATGTATAATATATGATATAATGTCTAAATGTTGCTTTTCTGAATTTATAAAATACATGCTTAAATTGTAAGATTAAATGTTCATATGTAATTGTTTGAATAATTAACCTATGTAGCATGTATTGTCCATGTAACTGTTAAAGAAAATGTTGTCAAATTAGTAATATTGAATAAAAAATCATTTGCAATGGTAAATGCATGTGTAACACTCAACATGGCTTGGGTCATTTTGGATGAAATGTTAAAGTTGTTTATATTCAAGTTTATTTGATTTATTTATATTCTTTTTTTTCATAGATTCATCTCCAAGAGATTACGCTGTTCCAGATGTAACGAAATCTGCCCTTATTGTAGCTTTGCCACCTCAGCCACCTACTAGAGTAACTCCCACCTCTAAACAGAGCACCCCGGGGGTCATGATGAACTCTCTTGACAAGCCACCAACTTACGATGCTCTTTATGCTGCTGCCGATGTCATCAATGTGCAAGTTCCAAACATTCCCAGTTTCCAAGGTGTTAGCGGAAATAACGTGTATGCAGTACCGAATGCAGAAATTTTACTTACCTTGGAACATTCTGTGATCCAGTTTCCTCGGGAAAATCTTAAATTTATTGAAGTTCTTGGAGAAGGACAATTTGGAGAGGTTTGTTTTATATAAGTAGAGTGTTACAGGTGTATTCTTAGTTACTTTTTTTGTTTCAATACACAACTTTTATGATAGATGCCAAGAAACCAACAAAAAACATTTCAGTTACTTGTAAGAGTTATCTCTCTTTGACAGTTGTAGTCGACATAAATTATGGTTTTTGCCTTTTGGGAATGAGTTGAGCAGTCTAGCTTAAACTGGTGAGTCATCAAGCTACAGCTTTCAACATAGTACAGTAAAACTCCATCAATCTTCATTGTTTCATTAGGAGTCTGTGGTCTGGACAGATCTATCCATTGAAGGTTGTTCCTAACTTGCCTTATAATGTTTGTCCCCAGGTTTTTAGTTCGGCTTTTATCAACAAAGTGACATAACCTAATTTAAAATAATTTTTTTATCATTTCATTATTTTTTAGGTACATTTATGTGAATGTGTTCGTGTTGGAGAGTACATGAAAGAAGATACTTATAACTCACGGACTGCGAATCGGCCGGTATTAGTTGCTGTTAAAATGTTACGGAGGAATGCTGATGACAGAGCTAGGTGTGTAATGTTACTCATGTCTGTTGTTTTTATGTCCACCAAACCAAGGAAGGGGTTGGCAGATGAAGTGTTACTCCATTTCTTCCACCAACATTTTGTCTGCCACTTTTCCTAATTCAACAGACTTATATGAAACTTCTCAGGAACTATCTTTGGGTGGAGAAGGTGTGCCATTGGCTATTCATATTTTAATTATGCACATTGTTTGAAAACAGGAATTTCAATTTGGGGCACTTCTGAAATGGCATCATACTTCAGTTATAGCTTGTTTTATTTTTCCTTCTTATTGAAGATCAAATTTTTATTAAAGTTATTAAAGGGTTAGTTTTTAGCTTGAAAGTATGAAATTCAGAGTTTGACATTGTCCAACCTACTATAAATTTGTCATTTTAGCATATTTTTCTGAAATTCACTCCTAAAGTTTTATTTTACTATGTATTTGTTATTTTAATTTTTTTTTTGAAATTCAGCTGTAATAAGAAATTTTATTAATTTATTTTATTTGAATTTTAGGAGTGATTTTCACAAGGAGATAAAGATAATGTCCCAGCTTAATGACCCGAATATTGTTAAAGTTCTCGGAGTGTGTACACAGGAGGAACCGCTATGTATGATAGTAGAATATATGAAATATGGCGATCTGAATCAGTTCTTATTGGATCATGTACCTGAAAGTCCTGTTGCCCAGGCAACCAATGCCAAAATGCTAAGGTAAATGATATACAAGTACTTTTTTTATTTGCAAATATTAACTTTGCAATTCTTTTGCTGAAAACATTTCACAACTACCGGTAACATTGACTATAGCTGAATATTTGGTATAAATAATAGCGTTTTTAAAAAAACAAGTTTACAACAATTAACTTGTGTGATTATTTTTTTGTCTTTGAAAGACACACAAAAGTCAATTGCATGTAAATAAAAGTTGATGTACAATATATATACTTTTTCATTCACAATTAAGTTTGTAGGTAGGGTGTCCACAAAACCAACAATAATTCAGACACCACAAAAATCAATTAATTATTACACAATAAACATTTGTGAGAATATTTGCTTTTGTACTCTTGAACCTGTATAATCCAAACATCTCCAGGACTGAAGATTTTGTTCTGATTAGGCAGGTTGATATTTAAATAACAGTATCAATGGTATTTTAATCACTCAGCCTCTGAGATCCTATTTAATAGAAGGTATATAATGGATAAAAATGAAGTCATTTTCATTCTTACCATTATTGTTTTTCTTTGTTATCAAATTATGAACTCAGTCATTATTAAGAGTCAAAGTCGAACAGTCAAAACACAAACATACCAGTCTGTCTTCAAATCACAATCCTAAATAACTGTTTAATTATCTGAATTATCATTGTATTTTCTGTTTAATTAACTGAATTATCATTGTATTTTCTGTTCTATTTACCACAGTTATGGGGCCCTCATTTGTATGGCATCACAGATAGCATCAGGAATGAAGTACTTGGAATCTCTTAACATGGTTCATCGAGATCTGGCGACGCGGAACTGTTTAGTAGGAACTAACTATACCATTAAAATATCTGATTTTGGAATGAGTCGAAGTCTTTACAGCGCTGATTATTATAGAATTGAAGGTCGAGCAGTGTTGCCGATCAGATGGATGGCATGGGAAAGTATTTTACTGGTAAGTATAACTCAAACTTGCATCCCTCCGCTAACATACCCAGCCACTTGCCCCTCCCCCATTCCATCTGATTTTCATGTCAGTCGAGTCTTTACAATGCATATTAGTGTATTTGTGTATGTGTAACACTTGACCAAAAATAAAATGATAATAATAAAAAACACTCAAGTATGTGATGTTTATTGGTATCTTTCTCATTTTAGAAATTTGTTGCTTCATAACCACCTGTCAGTCTAATCTGAGAAATAAAAATGGCTTATAAATGTTTAAAAACTATCAGATTAAAAGTAGTTTTAGTTTTCAAAGGAATTTTAAAAGTATGTGGAAGTACATTTTCTTCTGAATAAATTATTTTTTATCAATTTACAAAGTAAGCTATTAAAAAAAAGAAAGAAAGAAGAAAGAAAAAGAAAAAAAGAAGAAATTGGATTTGACTCAATTTAATATCATTTTCTATTTTCAGGGAAAATTTACGACTAAAAGTGATGTGTGGTCATTCGCGGTAACATTATGGGAGGTGTTAACTTTCGCTAAGGATCAGCCCTATGATACATTGACTGATGAACAAGTTATTGAGAACGCTGGACATTATTATCGGAACAATAACAAGCAGATGTACCTCTCTCAGCCGCCAAATTGTCCTAAGGAAATTTACGATTTAATGGTTGAATGTTGGAACAGACAAGAAAGTGATCGTCCAACATTCCGAGAAATTCATATGTTCCTTCAACGGAAAAATATGGGTTATAATCCTAAAGATGATAGGATGAACCAGATAAAGGTGCCAATTTGCTGACTATATTCAAACTATAAGTCATTTTTCACGTGAACGCCGGGCCCATTTCCGGTGGAAAATCCAAGCTAGTCATTTTAAAACTTTCCGGTGATTCGGAATTTATACCCCAAATCAGTGTCATATGAATGT
The DNA here is from genome assembly GCA_021292105.1 of Anadara kagoshimensis. NCBI lineage: Eukaryota > Metazoa > Mollusca > Bivalvia > Arcoida > Arcidae > Anadara > Anadara kagoshimensis. Next base: position 57,273,440 of record CM037859.1, read on the forward strand.
TGAAAAAAGTGATACCAAACATTTATATTTTGGTGTGTGTGAATAGTTGTGATATCACTCTAAGCATCGAAGCTGTACAATTTGTGCTCAATGATACTTGAAAGCACTAAAACTGTGTGGTTGCCATGGTAACAATGACAGGAAAATACCTGGTTACAATGACAGGGAATTACCTTTATATATTTTTTCAGTGCTATGAATGAACGTTTAAATACGAGATAAATTCTGTGTATAATTTATATATATCTATTTATATATATAAAGGATAAACAGAGGGAGCAAAGTTCTTAAATATTTGAGAATTTTTTGTTGTGCCATGTGTATGGACTGGGGTTGTGATGATATAAGTACCCAGATATATGTGCTAATCTAAATATAATAATTATTTTGAAATCCAAACAAGAGATTATGATGAGGAAGGTTCACTTTATAGTCACAGATAATTTATAACTCTTGAGTAGAATATTGTTACATTTTCTTGCCAAATAAGATCCGATCCGATTCAGTAAACTATCCATGTTGTTTTATACTTTATGGTAGGGCCTAGTGATAAGGGTCAAAGGTTGTTTAATCTTTGTATCCCTGCAAGACTTGAAAGGTCCAAGATGGAATCGGTGAAATAGAATGTGCTAAATGACACCTTACAAACATTTATTATAATGATATACGAGAACAACGTGGAGAAATGGCGCCATCTAATGGCAAAACACAGAAAATACCAACTTGCTTCAGAGTTCATCATTAAATTCAAAATTATTTTGTAAACAGAATATTACATATGAAGTCTTTATACAATGATCCAGCTATCCTAGTCTTATAGATGGAATCGTTGAAACTAAATCTGATCCAGAACTTCATGTTGACCAGCAGTGCAAAGGGAGATAACTGTGATGGTTCTTGATCACCTGGAGAAAACTTTGATGACTCATCCTTTTAGACCTCCCAAGGGAGAGAACTCTGGTGACTCATCCCCAAAGACTACGAAAGGAGAGAACTGTAACGACTCTTCCCCAAAGATCTCCCAAGGGAGAGAAATCAGATCGTGTTTGGATAAAGGGAGATAACTGGTGATTTGATCCAGTTAGGTGTTCTATGGGATAGTTTTGGTGTTTTTTATTGTTCTCGGATAAATATCTTGCACATTGATGGTTGTAATGGATATTTATGTTCCAAGTCAGTGTTTTTATTATTATTATTATTGTATAAGAGTATGTTTTATGGTCACTGTGAGTAACTGTTCACAGATTGTTATGTTTTATTGTATGGCTAGAAAAATTTAAAATGTGTAAGGCTACAAAAATGTATAACTTATATAGGCTACAAAAATGTGTAGCTCTGTTGAGCTACAAAATTGTGTAGCTCATGTAGGCCACAAAAATTATGGCTCATATGAGATACAAAATTGTGTAGCTCATACAGGCTACAAAAATGTGCGACTGTATATTTAAATAGTGTAAGGCTACAAAAATGTGTAGCTTGTATGAACTACAAAAATGTGTAGCTGTACATTACTTTAAATAGTGTAAATTGGTGATGTATGTCTTTAAAGTATGAATGAATCAATGTGTTTTTATTCAGTATTAGTAATTATGTTAAATGTTGAATCCCAATGTTTTGTATTATCGATAGTCACATTTTAGTCACTGGATGATACAGCAGATTGATGGTCATTTTTTATGATGGAAAATTAAACAAAATTTTTGTTGCTAAACTTAAAACAATTTTAAGAATAGAATACTTTTAATAATTACCGGAGTATACTTGACTTGAAAGAACTGGAATATTTTTTGCAAGTTTAATTTTGCCCAAATTCGATCATTTGTGTAATGAAAGAACAGGGTTCTTCGGCTGAATGGTTTATATTTATTTGTTATCACCATGTTTATTTTTTTTAAACTGCTGGATCATATCAGAAAATTTTAATTTCATTTTCAGAATTTTATATATTGCCTCAAAGAAAAATATTCATAAATACCTAAAATTGTCCAAGTTTTATGAAATTTGAAGAAAAGTTTAGATATTTCATTTGATTTGACCATTTTCATGAAGAAATTTAAAAAAAACACTTTTTCTGGAATCATTTAAAATCATTTGATCATTATTATTTAATTATATTTTTAGTTTTATATAAACTGAAGAATTTTTATATGTAATAAAATACCAGCATTTTCATTTTTACACAAAAAATAATATATAGTTTATTATTTAAGTTAATTTTTTACATAGGTTATTACTGCAACATTTAAAAATCTGCATCATTCAGCTGATTGATTGTAATAGCATTTTGATACTGAGAGTTCAAACATTTGTTTTGTTATGATTGTTATTAAATATATGTTTTGCATAAAGTAGTGCAATAGATAATAAAACGTACGAACTAATTTCCGTTCGTATTTAAGATGTTCATGATATGTATTCTTACACTGTTATTCACATCACACAACCAGATAGATGTTTGGTCATGGTTTGTCACAACTGCTGTGTGCCATACATAAAACAAATCATTCAGACACATAATTTTTTGGCATGCCTTTTTGTTTCTTGGTTGTTTGTTTGGTCTGTCTATAACTTTTGATTTTATCATTCAGTAGGTTTGCCAGCAATTATGGGTGTGACCTGCTGTGTTCGGGTCAGCTGAGAGCCCTGGGCCAGCATACAACTTCATACATAATGTTTTTGTAAAACAATATGAAATAGCTTTATTTGACGTTTTTTCCATAAAATTGATGCGATTACAAAATGTGACACAGCTGTATTCCAAATCTATTTTAGAAAAACTTTTAATTTATAATAAATACTAATTTAAATTTAAATTCAAAGTTAAATTTAACAGTGAAGACATTGAACCTTTGTAAGCAGCTATCTGGTTGTACATGGTGTTATTGTTAAAAACTAAAGTTTTATTAAGTAATTTTTCATTTAAATTAATAATGAAAATTGATTTATTGCATCCAATTTAAAATATACATTTAAACAGAACATTGACATTGTATACATGATCAAAATTTTCAACTGAATTTTTTAAAATTAATGATGTTCAAAATCTCCGTATATTTTTAAGTTACGACATATATATTTAATATCTATTAATAGCACTTTTAAAAAAAAAAAAAATCTTTGTTTGATAAAATTATTTTTTGAATTGTATGTATTTGAGTTTGATACAACTTTAGAATTTAAGAATAATTTATTAACAAATGCCAGTAAGTTTTATGCTTTAAATAAAATTAATTAAATTCATATATTTTTCTGCAATAAATTTCAATTTTTGTTGTATCTGTCACATAAAATCCTAAATACAAAGATATGCCAATTAGTTGGCTATTTTTAGTAGTGAGGCAATTCTACATTTTGATTGGTGCTTTCCTTTCAATTTATACCTTGAACGTGTCTATTTTTAGCAATTTGATATGATCGCAAAATGTGCCATATATATATCATACACTATCTATAGATGTAAAGTGCAATGATAAGGTTATATATTTTAATTGTCATATCACAAAAATGTTTAAAAAATTACCCCAGGTCTTGTTTGCATTCATGCTTCATATTTTCATTTCATATGTGGTGATACATTCTTGGTGGTTGCACATGCCGAAGGTGCAACATGATCAATGCCCCTTTAAGGTTTGTGTAGAATGGTGTAGAAAAAGTTAATGCAACAGATTACTTGAATAATATATACATAATGTTTATGGGGATACATCAAGTTACACAATTCCATTTCCAATGGATGCAATAGTTCCTTAGGATGCTACAGGGCAATCCATATTCAGTGGAAATTATAGAATTTTTTAAGGGTGTTATAGGGGTATAAAATAGGAATGCTGGTGAACTGCATCACCAAGTATCAAATCTAAACATATTATTTGCGGCAGATTGCCATGTTTCATCATGAACCATTTATCTACATGTAGAAGTTTCATAAAATCACGATGTCGCAATGTGAAAGTAGCCATGTTCAAGGTATTAATTTATTATAAGGTTAATAATAATCTAGAGCTGATATTTGATTTTTGAAGCCTTTGATTGGATATTGAAATTATCAACAAAATTTGTATCGAGATAAACCAAAGTTTACATACAAATGGGGTTTACTTGTGCACCACATGAGCTTTGTGTAAAAGACTTAGTGCATTTATTTCCAATTGTTTTGGTTTTACATACTGGGAAATTTCTCCATTTTACAGATTTGAAAACTGTAAAGATCTACCAAAAATATAATTTGATACAATTGTTATTACCTTAAGGAAAATATCTTGGTATGTTGCAGTTTCATAGACAACTGTTACTGCAGATGGAAGAGTTCTTATTGAAGATATTATTGATTTTCTCAACCATTAAAATAAAACATGGCGCACAAGTGAATTCCATTTGAAAATCACTCCATATGAAAGAAATCATCACTTATGAAATAATTTGGAATTATTAAAAGCTTGATATTAATAAAAATCTTATGGTCCACAACACATCGATTAAGACGTCTACAATCTGAAACAAAATAATAGGTAAAAATAGTAAGCAGACCAGTCTTAATGGACATATGGTCTTTTTGTAGAGGTTCTCATTTGTTAAAATACAAAGCAAGGGCATCTTAAGAAATTGGTGCTTATGGACATAGAATTTAAATATTAAAATTGATCAAGGGGGTTTTATATCAATTTGGAGGCGCAAAAATATCCAAAAAATAAAAATGTTTTAAAATCATACTTCAGTATTCTAGAATTTTACTTGTGTCCACATAACCAGCCAATCATATCATGTTATAGTCATATCAAGAATTCCAACGATAGAGATCAAATATATATGTTGTAAAACAGTTTTCAATTGGTCTAAGTGTTGTCATGTGATTAAAGTTCAAAGATTATGGCATTTAAATCATGTGATAGTACATTTACAGGTTATGGATTGAAAGTTTAGACAAGTCCTCACAAAAAGGTCAAAGTTCAAGGTCTGTGTGGGGATATTTTAGATATACACGTAAATAGTGTTTTTATTTTTGGAGGGTAGTGAAAAGTTAGTTTTTGAAATAAACTTGTAATGTTTAGATATTGGAATATGATTTTCAAGTTATTATTGTGAAATGTGTCTCATAAGTCATTTTTGCAAAATGACCAGTCAGTATAAGTAAAGAAATGGATGTGCTTGACATACTCACAGATTGGTCCTTTTTAGGTTGTGAAAAATAAATAAAAGGATTCTGTCAGTTGAAATTCACACTTGCTGACTAACCATGAGCAGTAAATTTGCTGAACCAGTTGGCCAATACACAGAGTCGGAGTCTTGGCTCTAGCAGATTTTTATCAAAACCTTTTCTAAATGTTCTAGCTCTTGAAAATAAAGTGAATCTTTAAAACTCCATTACAATATCAATTTCTCAAAAACTACAGATATCATCCCTACAAACAAGCTATTATGAGGTTACTTTACAATACCTCAGTTCATGCTAAAGGTCCCTGGTTTCTCCAGATACTCTGGCTTCCCAAACTATTGTCGACTGTCTCGATATAAGTGAAAGAATCTTGACTGGGACATTAACCGCAATTACTCAAACTCCAATCCACACCATGCTTTGTCAACCATTTTGAAAATTAGATATTTTTGCTGTCGGTAATATTGCAGCGTTTCGGACACTCAACCCTAAACAAAAATATGGTGTTCTCTATACAGGTAAAAAGGCAGTTTTGCAATTCCATATGATACAAAATTTGAGAATTTTTCAACTGACGGCATCCTTTTACATACAGTAAAATGCCTCTACTGTTGTTGAGGCTTTATTTTTATACCAAAAGTGATGATGTTAGCTATATATGTAAATGAGAACCAAATTTGCATTTGATTTACATATAATTTACATATTAATGTACACTCCGCATATTAATTCATTGATGATGTCATTCATGCTTCTGTGTCAGTCAAGGTGCTGTATTAATTTATGATTATTATTTTTAGTGATTTTTAACGAAAAAAATAAAAAATAACAATGAAATGTAAACTTCTTAAATGTAAGTTTTAATCTTCAGATTTTTTTTTTTTTTTTGAATTATGTGAAACTAAAATAAAAGTTGGTAACAATTTAAGAATCCTACCATTTCTGTTCTTGGGTTCAGACAATTTAAGAACCCTCTCTGTTCTTCTTGGGATATGAGTTTCAGTTTTGTTGGATGAAAATTTCAGATTAAGAAAGACTATTTTACTGATGCTCTGACAAATTGTTCACATGCATATATATTTTACAACTCTGGTTTCAAATCGCTGATTTTTTTCCTTTGATAAAAAAGTGTTCCCCTGCAATTTGATGGTGGTAAAAGAAATTTACATGAAGGTAAAATTGTTTAACAACAGGATATAACACCACAGTTTTAACATTACCTCATATAAAGTGATAAAAAAAAACCATTTTATTTAAGGAAATATTTATTTATCTCAAGATTCAAAATTTTATTTTAAGAAGATTACTATTTATTGTAATATGAGTCATTGTAATTTAATTATTATTATTATTATTAAATATTAAAATGTAAATATGTCTTTAAAAGTTATGTATTATTATTATTATATTACATTTTTTCAATTCTTTAAAACAAAACAGGGTGTCATTTATTTATGATGGTTGTACATTGTATTATTATTATCGCCATGTAATTTTCATTTTTTTTTTTTTTTTGAAAAAAGAAATCATGTTTTTTCATGTTCTTCATTCCAGTTTTTAAAGAGTTGATACAACATCATTTTTATGTCATTAGCATGTTACAGATGTACGCATGGTTATAAATAATTATTGTTATCAGTTAAATGTCTGCATCATTTATTTTTCAAACCCCAACATATGTTCACTTTTCTAAATCACATTCTATATCATGATTTAAAAATTAAAAAAAACAAGCATTGCCAAGTTTGGTAGATGCAATTTGACTTGTGTTCTCCACACTACTCAGTGCTATCTGCTTCATGTGTACTATACAGTGCCATCTACTTCCTGTCCACATTATGTTGCTAGCGCCATCTACTTCCTGTTCACATTATATTGTCAGCGCCATCTACTTCCTGTTCACATTATATTGTCAGCGCCATCTACTTCCTGCTCACATTACATTGTTAGCGCCATGCATTTACTTCCTTTTCAAATCATATTGTCAGTGCCACCTACCTCCTGCTTTTGCAATAATAATTACTACTTAATTATGGTCAGTTGGTCATTGTTTATGATAATGCTAAAATTTTAAATGAAAATTGAAAAGATTTATATTTGTTGCTTCATTTAAGCTTTGTGTTTTGATGCTAATTGCAGACAGGAAGTAAAAACTTTGAATGAAAAAGCAACTATCAGATTCTAAAATCGGCAATTAATTTTTGGGAATTTTTTTCTTGAGTAAAACTAATATATTTTTTTAAAAGAAATTAAAAACTTTGAAAACCTTATGAATTGAAGAAAAGGAAAAAATCTTTGGTATTTAGTGACAATTAGATATTTTATTTACAATAAACAAAAGTGAAAATCGAGTGATTTTGTATTTTTTGAAATTTGTAAGTAAGTTCTAACTTACAGCCTCAGTACAAAGATATATTGTTTATCTAATTTCTACATTTCAAACAGCAAATAAACCAATAATAATACACATATATGAATAAAAAAAAGAAAGGCCAGTTGCAGTTAATTTTAGAATAAATATTTCTGTTTTGTCTTTATATTGTGATCATCATTTCATTCTATTACGCTGATATGATATGTGAATTATAGATTGACAAAATAACAAAATGAAACAGATGTAGTTATTGTTGCCTCATGGTTTAGTGATATACATGTATTTTCCATGATAAAATTAATGTATACAGTAATACAGTATACTCGTTATAATGCCCCTCGATAACTTTGCCACCTCGCTTATCGCCACACTACTTTGAAGTCCCAGAATCTATTTTGTTTATGTTTTTCTTTATCCGTCTCACTTGATTTATCGCCAAACCTCTTAATAACGCCAAAATTTGACTGAACAAATGGTGGCGATGAATCCAGGTTTTACTGTATATCATAAAAGAAAATTATATAGCATTTTCCATTACATTTAAATTTTGCTAGTTTAATCTTTTCCCAAATGCAGTATCCTTTCAAAATTGTTTCAACCAGTTAAAATTTGTCTACAGTCTTTTATCTTCAAATTTAGGCAAAACACTGAATTATATTTTACTTTTGAGAATTTTTATTCTTTTAAAATACATTTAAAATATAGGGATGGATATCAGTATATTCAGAAAAATTTAGTCAAATGTTTCAGGGTATTGTTTTGCACTATTTTACCATAAAATGTACCATGTTTCCTAAAAGTCGCAACAAAGAGGGTTAGGGATTTTTTACTTGGCATGCTAAAAAAAATCAATAGATTGACTATTTGAGTGAAGATTGATTAAAAGGTGGAAGTAAAGATTGACCATTTGAGTTAAGATTGATTAAAACGTATTTTGAGTTAAGATTGATTAAAACGTAGAAGTAAATGCTTTAACTATATGGAAAATACATGTATTATCCATGTTTTCCATATGGTTACCTTAACCATAAATATTCTATATAGTGAAAATAGCTATGCTCCAATATTAAGACTAGTACCACCTTGCAACTATCAGTAAATATAATACAATGTTATGTCTGTTTCATCTTGTTTAGTTTCAGTTAAGGTAGCTTAGCTCAATGATAAGTCTAATAACTCCATGTTTTTGAACATAAGTTTTAAATGTGCTGTTCATCACAAGAATATGTTGCAGAATTTATTGAGCATGGAGTATCTTCTATATTATCATAGATAAATATTATTATACATTAAATTCAGTCAAGTTTTAATAGAATGTATTGTATGTAAATAAAATCAAGAAACAAACTCAGAACGTTGTAATTGTCTGTCTGGTCACAGTAATTATTTACTACACTCTACGAGCCACTGCATGCCACTACGAGTCACTGTTTACCAGTACGAGCCGTTATATCTCACGTGACCCTTAGGTTGGTATCTAAGCAGAGTTATGGTGTTTCATGCACATGTGGAGATTCTTACACTTTTATCAAGGTTGTCACTTCTGGGATTGTGGAGAAAACCGGATTGCCATAAAAACAAAACCTTTAGTAAGTGTACCGACAAATGTCCTCGCACTGGAATTTTGGGGTTTGAACCTTAGCGCCGAGAGACACTATGATCCATAATTGTGCACTTTAGACCACTCTGCCACCAAGGTCTTAGTCTGTCTATGAGATATTCGGTGTTAACCTCAAGTATATCTTGATCCTAAACAGGGACATTTCAATCAGTTTATCCTTGCGTTTAATAAATTTTAACAGGATATTGTAGCAGTGAGAATCGTGGTTTCTTGTTTTAAATGCAAGGAATTCTTGAACCTTAACAGGAGCATCCTTAGTCGGTCCATGCTTGCCTATTGAATATATTGTAATAGGGTTCTGTAGCTTTGGGAGTTATAATAATAAATCTCATTGCTTATGGAATTTACACACTTCTCGAAACTTCTGTTGAACAAGCATTTTACAGACAGTATTTTAATTCTGTTCCTTCTATATTTCTCATTTCAATTTTTTAAATTTGAATTTACACTACTGATCAATAATTTAATTCCCAAACGGCCGGTGCTGTAAAATTAGAATAGTTTTAGTTATAATCAAAAACAAACATACCAATCCATGTCCGAATCACATTCCAGCAGCAAAGTAAAAACTTTGGAATTGACAAGTCAGGCTTCCACCAGGAAAGTGAGGCCGGATGCTAAGGAAAGATAAACACCTGTTTAGCTAGCTACACCCACCACATGTGTAATCAAATTTGTGTGAAAAGAACATGGAACTATAGGACGTCCAATATTTCCAGGGCAATCCTGGACATAGAGACATTAAACATATTAACAATACTACGGTGACGGCCATAAAGCTTCCTGAAGTCCTTGGTAAGCCAAGGTTTGCAAAATCCTGCAGTTACCAATGTACTTGAAAGCTGCCTGCTTCGTTGTACAAAGTCCCCATAAACCATTTCTAAAACTATTAGTCATCTTGTCTTGCAGCCGAATAACATGTGTATAACAACACTAGAACTACAATGAATATGTCAAAAAGGTGCAGCATAAACACTACTATTGAAACAAGCAATAGTAAAAGACAATTTTGCTTCAATAAACTCACCTATATTAAAATATTGCTGTTTCCCTAGTGACCAACTAGTATTCGATACTTTGACAAAGAAAAATAATGATTTTTCAATGCCGTATTGTTAGCCAATCAGATGGCTAGAACATATTCAGTGTGGACCGGCAACCAACGATGCGCGCGCACGCGTCATCTACTTCCTTCTTTTTCCATCGCTCTGACCAGCTAGATCGTGATTTTTTTCATCCAGTGACATCCTTGTTCTTTTTATATAGAACCTTGGTATTTCTTCATATTTTTTATTTCTGACATTTATATTTTATTTGAAATAATTTATTTTTTGTTTTGACTTTGTCAAATAATTTTTAAATTATTTTTTTCTTCGTAGCCCGTGCCCGTAGTACATTAAAGTTTTTTATCATGTCGGATCTTAAGTCGTCTTCCGCCTCGAAGTACAAGTCTTCGAGGAGGAAGAAGTCTTCCGCGAAAGAGGCTTGTCATTCGGTCGGGACTCCTCCTATTCCGTTAGGGGATCCTCCGGTACCGCCTCCGCTACCGTCTGATGATTTTTTGTCGATTTCGGGCTCCGGGGTGGACTTTCCACCTTCGCCGGGTTCTCCGGGGCGCACACTTGATTTTTCGGAGTCATTGTCGTGTGTCCCCGTGGCTGGCGCCGACCCTCCGGACCTTGTGTCCCTTGTTGCTTCAGTCTCCACTTCGGTGGATGACTTGGCACGGGAGGGTCCTCGGACTTCGGTCCGAGGGGCGGCGGTTGTAATGGACAATTTTTTGCCTGTTACAACCGTAAAATGCACTGTCATCTCCACTTCGGTGAAGGTGGCATGTGCCCCAGCCAGTGCCTCACTGACATTCGTGTCTTCAGGAGGCACAGGCTCAGTAACTGCTCCTGCAGTTAATACTGGGCACACCGGGACTCCTACTTCGGTAGGCTTTCCTGGTGCAGGTTATCATGGGATTTCATATCCTGTGATATCTGCTCCCTTGCCGTCATCTTTGGATGTGCAGCAAGTGTCTGGAAGGGATAGATCTAGGTCTGCCCCTCCTTCGGCCACAGGATCCTGGTCTTGTGGGCCTCATGCTGGACCTTGGTCTGGTATGCCTGTTAGTGGTGGTAGCCTCGGCGACTCCACTAACATACTGGCTACTGATGGCTCCACTGGAGTAAGTCAGCCCAGTCAGATTGCCGGGCACATGGGTCCCTACGGCAATCAAGGACAACCAGGGATGGGTTTTCCTTTTGGTTACCCACATCCATCTCCTTATGGTTTTGGATATCCCTTTGGTGGTCCTAGGCTACCTGGACCAGGAGGTTTTTCCTCCATGGGTTATTACCCCCCGATGGGTTTTCCATCGGGCTGTGGTTCTGGAGATGGTTGGGGGTTCTACGGACCCTCTCCATCTGCCCCTGGCATTTCCGCCAGTGGTGCGGCAGATTTTTCGTCTAGGTCTTCTCGGCCTATTCGGAAAAGAAGTAAATTGGCTCGGTCTGAGACAGCATCAGCTGTCAAGGACTTGCAAGGGGATACCCTTGTCTCTGGTCAATCTACTAACAGGCCGCAGGAGGATGGAGGGCAGTTCCGATCCAGGTCCCTATCCCCTTCTGGGGATCGGGGGTCTTCTCCTCTGTCCCATCCTAGGGATCATGAGTCTTCCGACTCTGAATCCCACAAGGATGAGGACTGTTTGTCCATCTCTGTTCACGGAGATAGGATAGACGAGGAAGAGGACTCTTCTTCGGACGAGCCTGTTTCGGAGGTGCCCACTCCTCCACCTGTGCACTCATCACCCGGTCGCTTGTCCGTCCATACGGACGGTCAAGCAACAGAATCCAAACCTGCTTCCTTGAGAGCAGAGGTTTACAGGATTCTGGGGACAGACCAATGTCCTCCACCGAGTGCTCCTTCAAGGGAGAGTAGGTCATCTTCTCTCAGAAAGAAGTTGAACCTACCAGTGGAGTCCTCGGCAGATCGCTCTCTTCCAGAGAGCGATCTGGTTTCATCTTGCCTCGCTCATATGCAGGCTTTAAGATGTAACCAAGTTTCTGCCGAGGATCAGCCAGCTGGTGAGATTCCTCCCAATAAGGGAGGAGTTTTTTCCATATCGCACATTGGTGGCTTTAAGCCGTCCAATTATACGGTTCATGGAAACCAGCTAGCTGCTCTCCCTTCCCGGCTGGAGGAAAACTTTGACCGGGTTTTCTCAAGTCCGGGAAACGACTCTGTGCTGTTGAAAGGCAAGGATAGGGAGAAGACCGAACGCCTTTTGCGGCTTGCGGTGCACTCCTTATCCTATGCCGATTGGCAATCATCAGCTTTGTTTGATGTTGCTAAAATGCAGCCAGGTCAGGATAGGGACCAGCTCCTCGTCAGGTTAGCCCAAGGGCTTTTCCAATCGCACGAGGATTGTATGGCCCTAATATTGTCGGCCCTGTCCAACTTCTTGTTGGCTAGGAGACAGTCTATTCTTCAGCCCGCCAATGGCAAGCTGAAGAAATCCCACATAGACCGTCTCCTTAGAGCCCCTATCTCCGGTCCATCTCTCTTTGGAGGGGTAGTGCCTTCCCTTATCGAGGAAATGGCAAAGGACGTACGGAATGTTACCGTTTCGGTAACAAATAGGGGTCAACAGGGCCGAAACAACAACAAAAACACGTGGCTTCTCAACCTAGCTCTTCTTCGGGGTCTGGCCCCTCCTACCCCAAGAAGAGAAGGTATGGGGGAAAGGGGAAGAAGCCTCAAAGGGCTGCTTCCTTTGGCCCCAAGGCTGCCTCTTCATCGAAGAAGCAGTCCTGAGGGGTTTATGGCCCCCATCACGCAGCCCCATCTGAGTCCAGATCGGGGCATACCAATGCATCTGTCAATTCCAAATCCCGAAATTCAAGTAGGGGGCAGGATTTCACACTTTCTTCCAGCATGGAAGGAAGTGACATCAGATGCTTGGGTATTAAGCGTGGTGTCAAGGGGCCTTTCTATCCCTTTCCGAGAACAGCCACCTCTGGTGAACAGGCCCATTTTCGAGCGACCTCCGTTAGACCCGGAGAAGAGGCTTGCCCTTCAGCAGGAGGTGCAAGCCATGCTAGAAAAAGGGGCCATTCAGGAACTCCCTTCGGACGACCGGTCCCCGGGTTTTTATTCCCGGCTTTTTCTTGTTCGGAAGAAGTCCGGCAAGTGGAGACCGGTAATAGATCTGAGTGTTCTAAACACCTGGATCTTGAGTCCACATTTCAAAATGGTGACTCCCAGAACTGTGGTTTCCACAGTTCAACCGGGGCAATGGGCATCTTCCATAGACCTGAAGGACGCCTACTTTCACATCCCCATTTTGAAACGGGACAGGAAGTTCCTGCGCTTCACCTTTTGTCACAAAGCGTACCAGTTTCGGGTTCTCCCTTTTGGGATAACCACGGCCCCCTTGGTTTTTACCAAGATCCTTCAGGCCGTGGGATCTTATCTCCACAAGCGCGGAATAAATATACTAATTTATTTCGACGATTCCCTGGTCCTGAGCTATTCTCGGGTCCAGTGTGGAGAGGATACCCGGTTAGCACTGGCTACGCTAATCCGGCTAGGTTTCCTCCCTTCAGAGGAGAAGTCGGAATTAACCCCTTCCATGGATTTCATTTTCCTGGGGTATCGGTTTCGAACCGACCTGGGGTTAGTTCTGCCTCCGGAGGAAAAATTCTCCAAGGCCGTGGAACTAGTCAACCAGTTTCTGAGTCTAGACCACGTCACAGCACGCTGGTATCTCAGACTCCTGGGATACCTAAATTGCATAGCCGATGTAATCCCCCTAGGGCGTCTTCACATCAGGCCATTGCAAATGCACCTTTTAGGTGCTTGGTCCCCAGCGTCGAGAAACTGGGACAAGTTGGTCTTGTTGAACCCTGCAGTGAAGCAGTCCGCCAGATGGTGGACCATGAGAGAGAATGTCTTGAAGGGCATATCCCTGAAGAGTCCCTCTCCAGAGAGGACTCTTTACTCAGACGCTTCACTGACAGGTTGGGGCGGTTTTCTGGACGGACACACAGCGTCCGGACTATGGAGCAAGAAGGAATCTCCTCTTCACATCAATATTCTGGAGATGAGGGCAGTTTTAAACTCCCTCAATTCCTTCATGCCCATAGTTCAGGGAACACCTCTATGCCTGGCCACAGACAATTCTACGGTGGTTGCGTACTTGAGGAATCAGGGGGGCACAAGGTCTCGGGACCTTTGTTGCCTGGCTCAACAGATTCTGCTGCTTTGCCGGGACAACCAAATTTCCATTTTAGTGAAACATGTTCCCGGCAAGCTCAACATTCTGGCCGACACGTTATCCAGGGCTCACAAGCCTGTAATAACGGAATGGACACTGGCCAAGCCAGTCTTTCAGTCCATTTGTCGGCTGTGGGATCGTCCTCATGTAGACCTATTTGCAACTGCGTTGAATCATCAACTTCCGACATATGTTTCACCAGTACCGGACAGAGAGGCTCTATCAACGGATGCCCTCTCCATTCCATGGGAGGGAATGTTTGCCTATGCATTTCCTCCATTCAACCTGGTGGGTCGGGTGATACAGAAGGTCAAGCTTCACTCTTGTCTTCTGATATTGATAGCTCCACTTTGGCCGGGCCAACCATGGTTTCCGGACCTATTGAATCTTCTGGTAGATTCTCCCAGGGAACTTCCTGTGAGAGAGGATCTCCTATCGCAGCCTGTGTCTCGGGTACAACACCCCAAACCAGCTATGCTGCATCTTCACGCGTGGAAGCTATCGAGTCAGGACTCGTTACGAAGGGATTTTCTACGGAAGTTGCCAGACGCATCTCTCGATCAGTTCGGCCTTCCTCTTCTGCCATCTACGACAGCAGATGGAAAATCTTCTGTGATTGGTGTATCAGCAGGGAAGTTGATCCGATCACATCATCTGTTCAAGTGCTAGCAGACTTTTTCCTTTATTTATTTAAATCTAAAGGTTTATCTCCAGGGACTATCGGAGGCTATCGCTCCGCTATCAGCAATGTTTTTTCGGCTCATAACCGTCAAGATATTGTTGCTGACCCTACCTTGTCTGCGTTAATTAAGTCTTTTCATATTGAAAAGCCTAGGACTAGATCACTCTTTCCTCAATGGAATTTAGCATTGGTTCTGGAGTCCCTTATGGGCCCACCTTATGAACCTTTGCATAGAGCTGATCTTAAACATTTATCATATAAATGTGCTTTTTTATTAGCCTTGGCTTCAGGGAGACGACGTAGTGAAATTCATGCTTTCTCTATGTCTCCGTCCTGTCTCAGATGGTCTTGGAATTATTCTTCCGTGACTATTTGTACGGGTCCAGCTTTTATTGCTAAGAATCAGATCCGAAATTTCATTCCTGAGCCAGTAGTAATACCTTCTCTATCAGACACTGTCGGCCATGCTGACCGTGATAGACTTCTTTGCCCTATCAGGGCTCTTAAGTTCTATCTAGAAAAGACCAAGGGGGGGGCGCGGCTTGAGAACTCGCTTATTCCTTCCTATTAAGGTAGGACGTGAGGATATATCAGCCGAGTCTATTTCCAGATGGTTAAATCTGCCTATGACTCTGCATCTGATCAGTCTAAAACACTGTTCAAGGTCAAAGCTCACGAGGTGAGAGCCCTTGCTTCATCTTGGGCTCTTACTAATGGGGTACCTTTTGAGTCTGTTATGTCTGCTGCCTTTTGGCATGGGCAGAATACCTTTGCAGATTTTTATCTTCGATCGTTGGCCAATCATTCCAATCAATTATTTTCTTTGGGCCCCATTGTGGCGGCTCAAAGTATTGTTTGCCCTATAGTGTCTTCACACTAATTGTTTTATGTGGATTATTTTTGTCTGCATGTACTACGGGCATGGGTTTTCATTTTCTTGAATCCCATTTTTCTCTCTGACCCATCCTTCTTCAGATAGGCTAGCGGTCAGAGTTCCAGGGATGATTTCGGAAGACGGTCACTGCCACAACGGTAAGTCAAATTCACCAATATTTTAATATAGGTGAGTTTATTGAAGCAAAATAGCAAATTTTAGCATTAAATTTGTTTTTTGCGATATAATACTCACCTATATTAAAGGTGAGGACCCTCCGCACCACCTCCTCTTCGTTCCGTCTTCCGGTTTTTCAGTTAGACGGGAAAAAGAAGGAAGTAGATGACGCGTGCGCGCGCATCGTTGGTTGCCGGTCCACACTGAATATGTTCTAGCCATCTGATTGGCTAACAATACGGCATTGAAAAATCATTATTTTTCTTTGTCAAAGTATCGAATACTAGTTGGTCACTAGGGAAACAGCAATATTTTAATATAGGTGAGTATTATATCGCAAAAAACAAATTTAATGCTAAAATTTGCTACTTCGGGCGTCACGGGATATGAGTTTATTCAGAAAAAATAGTCAAATGTTTTGGGCATTTAATTTGCATTTTTTATGACAATAATATTTACTGTATTAAATTTGATACAAATTTTTAACGAACCTTGAGGAACTTTTTGACTTGGCATACTTAAGAAAATTCAATAGATTGACCAGTTAAGTGAATAAGATTACTTAAAATATGAAGAAATGTATGCTTTAACTATATGAAAGATACAAAGCTTTCGGACAAATGGGAAGATCAAGTTTACAAAGTTATAAGGCAGCCCAACAGTGATATTCCTGTTATTGTAGTTCAGAATTAAACTGTTCAAGGGAAGATAAGAACATTACATAGGAATTTGCTTTTACCGTTAACTTGAGTACCAATGGTGGAGGTGAAACTGAAACCAAGACCAAGATCCAAGAAGAAACCGAAATCAGATATACAGGATGTGACAACATGTAACGACTCCGAAGAAGAATTAATTATCATACCACAACAGAAGCCTTCTGTTGTGGTATGATAATTAATTCTTCTTCGACAAATGACACTGTTCATATCCTTCCTTTCGAAGCATAGGACCAGGAAAATGATAAAGACGGTTGTCACTCTACAATGGAGAATTCCCCAGAGTCCGGTGAGTCAACAGGAGCACAGATTGTTGAAGTAGTAGAAATAGAACCACAGCAGGTTACAGATGACACAACTGAATTACATAGTGGTAGTTCCAGTGATGCAGAAGATACTGTTGAAGTGGAAGAAACTGTAACTAAGGAAACGATAAAGCAAGTTTCAGATAACTCAGATGATGATGTATTACAGATTATTCATCCAGCTGAATGTGAAATACCAGCTAATAGGAGTCATGGACACACAGAACCGAGGGCAGCACAACCGCCAAAAGTAAAGACTAATACACAATCACCAGTAACTCGTAGATGACAAAATACAACACGGCGCGGCCGCCAATAACTCCCAAGACATCAGGCAGAATAAGGACTGCACCGGTGTGGCACAAGGAGTATAGTTTTATGCAGACACACACTCAGTCTCCAGCCTCAGAACCAGATTAGATGCAGCGTGCAAATTATATCCAGTCACTTATTCAGTCTGCTATATTCCAGCATATGGATCAACAAGCAGTGGAAGCATTACGTTCTGTGGTTCCTGGAAAATGATGGCGACATCATTTAATTTGGCGAGGGAGTGTGTGGTAGTCTTATATTTTTTATTGCAGTAATTTAGATAAGGTTTATTATTATTATATTTTAATTAGGTACGAGGGGAAGTCAGAAATTTCATAAAACAGAGTGTTCAGCCAAGCGTAACACACATTTTCTTTACTTATTTAGACAACATAACATTCCGCCATTTTAAACATATCACGTTTATTTGTCACAAAATATTTGTGCAATTCTCAAAAGCATTCAAAGTTGGTGACCATCAAGCAATGATGCAAAATTAAAATGTTGAGTTTAGGGCAGTTATAAAGTTCCTCACAGCAGAGGGATCAAATGCCGAAGAAATTCATCGATGAATGGCTGAGGTGTACGGTGACAATGGTCCTACCTGTTCCACAGTGGCAAAATGGTCAGCTGAATTTAAACGTGGGCGCACTTCACTGAAGGATGACCCACGGTCAGGTCGGTCAGCTGATGCCATCACAAAAGTAATTGTCAAGACTGTGGAGACCCTCATCATGAATGATCGTCGAATTAAGATTGATGACATACCTAGGGAGTGTGACATTTCACATGGAAGTGTATACACGGTTATCCACGAGCATCTTGGGATGTCAAACGTATCCGCAAGATTGGTCCCCAGAAATGTGCAGGATCGCTTCCAAAGACTCAAGTCAAGTCGAGAGCTTCTTAGCATTTATAATGATAACCCAGAGAGCTTACACTTACGTTTAGTAATTGTTAATGAAACATGGATTCATCATTGGGACCCAGAAACCAAAAAGAGTCCATGCAATAGAAGCACCCTAGCTCACCCTCACCAAAAAGTTCAAAACCCAACCATTAGCTTGCAAAGTCATGGCTACTGTGTTTTAGGATTCTAAGGGTGTTCTGTTAATCAATTATAAACCTGCTGGAATCTTGATCACTGGGGCTTACTATGCTTATCTAATGAAGCAGCTAAAAACTGCTATTAAATTAAAAAGGGAGGGGAAAGTTGAGCCGAGCCGAGGGTTATTGCTTCTTCACGACAATGCTCCTGTGCACAAGTCAAGGATTGCACAAGCAGCGATTCCCGAATGCAAGTTCGAACAACTTAATCACCCACCCTACATTTCCGATTTGGCATCCAATGATTATTTTCTATTTAGAAATTAGAAATCCTATTTACGGGAAATCAGATTTTCTGAAAGAAAAGTGGGCTAAGTGCATTGGGTAAATGGGGACTATATTGAAAAATAATAATAAAATAAATGTATGGTTTGTTTCGGCAATATACACCCCGTTCTATGATCTTTTTGACCTCCCCTCGTACATTAATCTTAATTGTCTTGTTTTGTAGGTGTTTAATATCTAATCTTATATAATGTCAATTTGTCTTTATTATAGTCAAAAACAAACATACAAATCCATGTCCGAATCACAATCCAGAATCAAAGTAAAAACTTTGGAACTGACAAGTTAGGTTAGACACGTGAACTTCCACCAGGGAAGTGAGGCCGGGTGCTCTGGAAGGGTAAGCACCTCCTGTTTAGCTAGCTACACCCGCCACGTGTGTAAATAAAATTATGTGACCTACGAGACGTCAGATATATCCAGGGCAATCCTGGACACAGAGACATCAAACTCATCAACAATACTCTGATGCCGGCCATAAAACTTCCTAAGGGCCTTGATAAGCCTAGGCTTGCAATATCCCTGAGTCAACAATTTATTTGAGCAGCCCACTTCGTTGTAGTGGGAACAAGCTTTACCATAGCGTGTTAATTGGGATACAAATACATCATAAGCAGGAGAAGCAGGTATATTGCTGCATAAAAGGAAAATAGAAGTTGAAAAATAGAAAAAATGAAGTCATCACGTTTGTCATAAAGTTTCAAATGTAGCCTCTCGATGCGTCATATTTCAGGTATAAGTCTAAATATAAAACAGAACTTGAGGAATCAGACGTGTCTTTCATTTCAAGCTCACTAGCATAGATGATATTTACATAGTCTCCAAATTTAGGATGGTTAAGAGACAGAACGTCATCTATATATCTGTATTCGAATATGAATGATTTTGCGACAGTCTGCTCTCCAGATTTAACAAGCTTCGATAAATTCTGCTTCATAAGAATACAGAAACAAATCAGCAAGCATTGGTGCACAGTTTGTACCCATTGGTATACCGATTGTTTGCTGAAAATTGATATTACCAAACACAACAAATATGTTATCTATCAAAAACTCCAACATTTTATTGATGGTATATTCAGTATATTTTTGTTTGGAATCCGTATGGTGCTTGACAAAATAACCAGAATCCCTGTTCAGCACAAAATATTTGTATCTTGGCTTACCGTTTTTGTAAAAAAAGACAAGTGAATAAATTCTTTTAGACGGTCGTTTAATTTAGAATGAGGGATAGTGGTGTATAGTGTAGAAAAATCAAATGTTTTTACACTTTTTACATGAGATAAAGTATTAAAAGCAAGATGTTCAAGTAATTCTTTAGTATGTTTGTGAATCCACATTTGGTTGATTCCAGATGTAGAATATGCTTTTTCTTCATAAGACTGAAGACCATCTTTGACGATTGTCAAAATGTGTGTTAGAGTTACCGATAATAATTTAGTAGTACATTTAGATGAGCCTGCTATATATCTTTCCTTGTATGGATTTTTATGGAGTTTAGGAATCCAATACAAGTAAAGAAGATCAAGATCTTACTCTTTCAGGTTGATACCGAAAGACTCGAGAAATCCCCTATGGTTGGAAAGAACTTCATCTTTGGTAAAAGTAGTTCTAGTATATGTAGGGTTATTTGATATACTATCTAAACCAAGCTCTTTAATAAGACATTCAAGGTAGAATCTCTTACAAACGAGAATAATGTTGTTAGAAGCCTAATCAGTTGGGACAATAACATATTTGTTTTGTATGTCTGTTACAATTGCCTTGATTTGTCTCTTGGTTTGTCTCATAGTTTGTTTGTCTCTTGGTTTGTTATGTGTATATGTTTAGTTTGTTGTTACACTTGGTAGTTGTTCAGAGTTGTCTGTCTTAGGTGTATTGTGTTTTCTGTCCCACTTCTGATTGGTTGGCTTTATAATTCAAATTTTGTTTTGGTCACTGACAGAGACATTGATCTCAGACTATGAGAGTTGTTTGTTATTTTACATACAGATATTTTGTCTACATTTCCTAGTCACAACATCATGTAATTTCAGGTCGGAAATGCCATCTTGTCCGTCACAGTATTGTACTCAGAAAATCCTTAAAACCATATTTTGGGGATGAAAGTAAAATAAAATTGAGGAAATAAACATTAACGGCTTTTAGTTGTATAGATTCATCAGCTCAAAAACCGTTACATATGGGGTAGTTAAAAAAGAATATATCTTATATTAATAACTAATTAACAGAATTAATAACTAATTAACAAAATAATATGCATTTTTTGAAAAATGATACTTTAAAGGTTATCATCAAAGATTTATTGACAAATTCATGTGCAAATATACAGCACGATTCTTAAAAAACACTGATAACTTGAACTTCTTTTTCTGAAACTAAAGCCATTTTTTAAAAACTTCTTTATTTTTTAAAGTCTTAAATGAGAGAGATATTTCAAAGATATTTACAGGAAATACTAAAATCTGAAGAGTTTGATTGTTGGATTGATCGATATTTTATCATCAGGTCTTCATATCCGGTGATAAAAATTAGTAGCCTAAAATAACCCGAACGTTATGGGTTATTTCGCGAACGATATGCGTTATTACGAGAAGGTTTCGCGTTTATGCGCGAAACTTATGCATGATTACGAGAAAATTACGCGATATTTCGCAATTTTTTCTATTAAGATGAGCCCGATAGACTTTCGTATAAATACATCTTAAAGTATAATTAAATACTATATTCTGTTATTTCTGTATCTAAAGCTTGTATATATAACATTGATGGTTTAATAAAATTTCATATCCAAACTAATTGCTGATAATCCATACTTGTTCAATAATCAATGTTATCATATAGCAGTATATGCTTCGCATAGAAATTAAATGATAAATGTCGAGGTGTTAGCGTGCAATAAATATCGATATTTGAACGCTTACTTTGTTCTAGTCCGAGGTTTACCGAATCATTTTTTTCATATTGCACGCTTTGTCACATGACGCTGTTGTTTATGACATTATACGCCTGAAGTCGTCATCGCCGTGTTATCTTGAACTAATTCTTTTATCTATTTACAAGATCTAGTAATTTTTTTTTTGCTATATAATAAAAGGGTTATTGGACTGATATTGTGAAATATTATCCCTTGTTGAGTCGAAATTTGCACTCACAAGCTAGTGCAAAATCGAGTCTACTCGGTACAATATTTCACAATATCAGTTCAACAACCCTCTATTATCATAATGTGATGCTGTAGTTCGACTACATTATATAATTAACAGCTGGACAATATTGTAGTTGCAAATGATTTTCCATGTAGGAAAAAGATAATTACACAGAAAAATATAGATTAATGACATACATGTATATGATTCATACAGTGATCAAAAGGAAAATTTAACAAAAAATAATAATACACAACTTAAAAATATCCGATAAAGTAAATTGAGTCAATAATTTAAATGATATAGATAGTGAGCAAAAGAAGATGAAACAGACGAAAAATCAACAGCCTAATTTGCGTAGCCAATAAACTTCATAGTGTTAGAAACACAAAGCGATATATATAATAATCGACACAAACTTTTATGTTACAGACATTACCAAGTATCATAGAACAATTCAGACGATTTTATGGACACAGTGTGTATGTGTACGTTTTGAAAGGTATTTCTATTTTACAACAAGCGGTTCTCCAATACAAATATCAAATCAGGTATGTACATTTCATCCATATATCATTTACGAGATAACTGTCATGATAGCTGCGAAATTAAAAACGTATATTTTACTTTCGAACACTGAGGTAATTATGGAATGTATTTTTCAATTTAAGGCATTAATATTTCAAACCTCATCGAGATGTTCTACTATAATTATCGACATGTATTCCTTGTTACACTGTGACTTCATATACATACATATATATATTTAAATTATTTTCGATTTTAATTATTATGAATTATTTTTTCCTTAGGATTCATTCACAAGACAATATGGAGTATCGATACCAGATGATGTGCTTTGTCTTCGTCTTGGTGCTTCATTCAGGTATGTAGCTAGATACAATTTTAAATACACACGTGGCGTGTTTAGCTGGCTACACAGGAGATGCTTGCCCTTCCAGAGCACCCGGCCTCACTTCCCTGGTGGCAGTTTATGTGTCTAAACTGATTGTCATTTCCAAAGTTTTTACTTTGATTCTGGATTGTGATTCGGACATGGATTGGTATGTTTGTTTTTGATATGTAACATATGTACCGCAATTTGTGCACATGTGAGTTTTGAATGTAATGTTTAAGTTTTGAACCATTTTCAGGCTTTTTTATCCATTGGTAAGATGCATATAATCAACATAATACGATCTGATTAACCTGTTTTTAATATGATATCTAAATATGTCTAAAATATTAACAAATTCTTTCTTAGATACGTAGCTACTTAAACAGGATATGTTTCTATTCTGGAACAAACGGTGTTACTTCCCCGGTGGAAGTCCACGTGTTTTACTTACTAGATGTTTGTCAATATATTTATAAATATCTCTGGAAAACTATAAAAAAAATTGTATTGGCATATACGAGAGGAGGTTAACAAGTTCAAAGAACGGGGTATATATTGCCGCAACAAACCATACATTTTATTATTATTTTTTCAATATAGTCCCCATTTACCCCAATGCACTTTTCTTTCGAATGTCTATACCCTTGAAACAAAAGTCTTCGCTTTGGTCCTGAAATCACGCCTCTCTGGCAGCGTAAAATCCATCATCACCAGAAAATCTGATTCCCCGTAAATGGAATTTTAAATTTCTAAATAGAAAATAAACACTGGGTGCCTAATCGGGACTGTAGGGTGGGTAATTAAGTTGTTCGAACTTGCATTCACGAATCGCTGCTTGTGCAATCCTTGACTTGTGCACAGGAGCATTGTCGTGAAGAAGCAATACCACTCGGCTCGGCTAAACTTTCCCCTCATTTTTAATTTAATAGCAGCTTTTAGCTGATTCATTAGATCAGCATAGGAAGCCCCAGTGATAGATATTCCAGCAGGTTTATAATTGATTAACAGAACACCCTTAGAATCCTAAAACACAGTGGCTATGACTTTGCCAGTTGATGGTTGGGTTTTGAATTTCTTTAGTGGGGTTGAACCAGGGTGCTTCCATTGCATGGACTCTTTTTTTGGTTTCTGGGTCCCAATGGTGAATCCATGTTTCATCACCAGTTACTAACCTAAATGGAAGCTCTTCGGTTATCATTATAAATGCCAAGAACCTCCCGACTGGACTGGAGTCTTTGGAAGCGATCCTGCACATCAAGGTTTCTGGGGACCCATCTTGCGTATACTTTTGGCATCCCAAGATGCTCGTGTATAAACGTGTATACACTTCCATGTGAAATGTCACACTCCCTAGCTATGTCAACAATCCTAATTCGACGATCATTCATGATGAGGGTCTCCACAGACGTGACAATTTTCTATGTGATTGCGTCAGCTGGCCGACCGGACCGTGGGTCATTCTTCAGTGAGGTGCGCCCTCGTTTAAATTCAGCTGACCATTTTGCCACTGTGGAATAGGCAGGACCACTGTCACCGTACACCTCGGCCATTCGCCGGTGAATTTCTTTGGCATTTGATCCCTCTACTGTGAGGAACTTTATTACTGTCCTAAACTCAACATTTTGATTTTGCATCATTGCTTGATGCTCACGAACTTTGAATGCTTTTGAGAAGTACACAAATATGTTGTGACAAATAAACTTGATATGTTTAAAATGGCGGAATGTTGTGTTGTCTAAATAAGTAAAGAAAATGTGTGTTACGCTTGGATGAATACTCTGTTCAACGAACTTTCTGACTTCCCCTCGTAGCTAAGGGAAAACGTTGCATGAGGGTGTAAATCTTAGTTTTTGCGGAATTTCAAATTTCAAACCTGCAGCAAATTTAGACAAAGTATATTTCTGACAATAATACACAATTATTAACTACTGAGTTTGTGATATCCTGGAACACCAGCCACCTGCATAGATATCGGCTCAGGAGATATGAGATATTCATTTTAGATTAACGAATAAATAAACAACAAAATATAATTATGCATTTAAATAAACAAAATTGATATCGTTAAGGATATTCTAAGATGCACCATGTGGATATATATATATATATATATATATATATATATATAATATATAATATATATATATATATATATATATATATATATATATGGCAAGTCAATAAGTAACGGGTCTATCCCTGTCCCGATAGTCAGACACGGTTATGATTTCGATGACTTGTTTAAATTCATGTTTTATAACTAGATAACAAATTGCCACGCGTATCGAATCATTCTGTAATAAGATGTTGAATATTTAACACGAGTAGTGCCGCAAAAGCATGATTTTAATCTAAAGTTAAGTACCATGCATTAGTTTGGTAAAGGTAAATCAGACTAGAAATACAAGGCGAATTGATGGGTCCTCTGCATCATCTTATGCTTAGATTTAATTCTTCGTTGAGGAAATCAGATGCGTTAGAAGATCTTTAGGAGATGAAACCAGGTTTGGGCAACCACTAATTGTAGTATTTAAGGTCAAAAGTTACAAACGGTATTATAAATCTAAGTTTCATATTTTTACTTGCTTTATTACATGTACCAATTGATTATATGAAATATATTCAAAATTTGGGACACATGATTTCCTTTCAGGGTTGGTTTGTGAACGATTAAACTATTTCGCATATATACACGTGACATAAAGCAGTACTTAAATGAATCCATAATAATACAAACTTACGTTACTCAACTAGGCATGTACTTAAATTGGATAACGTATAGTCCAATATGTAACAATTAATATTTCTAATTGAAGTTTCAAGCACATGTGTCTGTAACAATGGAAAAAGAAGCTTGAAGGATACAAAATAAAGTACAAAATGCGGTAGATATGATAAAAACGCATTTTACAGCATTGATTTTATACCTTATTTAAAATTTTGACACAAAATCGGAAAACTGTCAGGATGTTTTGCATTTAAATCTATCATGTGTCCACAATAAAGATAGAGTGAACATTTTTGTGTTGTTTTTGCCACAAAATGCTTCAAAATCTGGATTTTTTTTACCAAAATTTAACATTTGCAGAGGCTTTTCTTCAAAAACTGTTTCTGATTAAAAAATCGGAAACGATTTGACGCGTAAGAAATTGGTTTTCAGTAACTAGGGACATTTTCCTACAAGAATCAACCCTCAAACCTTTTGGCCTCGTTCACCCGGATTTTAGCTATGATCTCTTGGACTAGTATGCATATATCATATTTATTTTAAATTTATTTTCTTTGCAATGAAATAATTCAAAGTTAATAAAAATTGTTTTAAAAGTAATGTTTTGTATCTCAACAGGAAGAAGCAAAGACCTGTATGCCATCGGTGAAAAGTCAACAATACATCATCCGGTGAGTGATGATATCATGAGTGCAACTGTAGTGAGGGAGACCATGAGTTCAAGTGATGAATATATTTACATTGCATTCAAATGTAGAATCTCGAGGATCCATTCAAAAGGGTATTATCACAGAACATGTTTTACAAAGACTAGAGGTAAAGTAACAGGATCACTTTATAATTATTATGAAGAATTAATTGTTGATTGCAAATTAGCTACATTGCGAATAGTGAATGGATTTTTCTTATGTCAATATGTTTCGGACTCTGCCAAACCGGAGATTGCCAAAATCAATATCAAAGATCACGCTATCAAAACAAGAGGTTTGCAGGATTCGAAAGGAAGTAGAACTACAAACCATATTCACATTATGATTGACGAAAATGGAATATGGATTTTATACGAAGGAAATAATAATGGGATTTTAGAACAAATATCAATTGATGACCTCTCATCAATCAAGCGTATTAACATTGAATCCAAGTATGTTAACTATCACGCAATAGTAGTTTCTAACAAACTATATTTTTTATTAACAACTAATAACACCTTAGCTATCATTAAAGCTATTGATACAGAAAACCTTGAAAACACTATGTCTTACAAAGTGATTTTGTCTGCAAATTTCCCAGAAAGAAGCTGGTTACATTATAATCCTAGATATAAGCAATTATTTGTCACAATGCCAAAGAGTAAAACATACATATATACAGTCGAATATTGCCGATTTTCCTATCCAAATAGTAAGTCTATCGATTTTTCAAAATTTAATTCAACATTTGCCTGGTCATTACTGCCATCTGAGCATGAACATTACATTGATTTAATTAATTTATTGAATAGTTATTTTCGTATTAAAGATCACCGAACATTGCTCCAGTTAAGTGGTTTACTGATAACTTGTCCTTACAATATGTGTCTAATCCCAGGTATGTCTAATAAACTTGCTTGTCGGATAAATACCATTAAATTATTATTTGAATCATATGCAAAACAGAAAGTAAATCCTACTCATTTTAATCCGTTACAAGTACAACTGGATATGTATAAACTTTTGGAACATAACAAGTTCCGTATACTATCCAGTAAGTTGAACGGATTAAAACACTCACTTACCAGAACATTTATATATTTAAAAAAAGAGATGGAATCTTTTCAATCAGGTCTAGGATCATATTTCTTTTCGCTTTCAGAGTTTGATAATAGGAAGTACCAATCCGATATAGAATTAATTTACAGTATTTTCAATGAATTAGACATAAAACAACAAAGCATCGCACCAATAATCGAGTCAAAACTTACAACTTTATTCGATCAAGCAACAGGGTCAAATTACGCCGAAATTGCTGGTCAAACAGCAAATGTTGCAGTTGCTTCTGCTGCATTTCTTAATCCCTTTACAATGTTTGATGTAGCTGACGCTGTGTTAGAGTTGCGAGATAGACAAGCAAATCTAGCGAAATCAATTGTTGATCTTGAGAAATTAGACTTGTTATCAAAGTACCTTCCTCGACTTAAAAAGTTCAATGATCAACTTCAACCAAAGATAAAATTAATGGTAAATAAATTCCCTAATATCAGGAAATTAGTACGGAAAGCAATGCTTTTAAACGTAACCAAACAAGATATCAATAAACTTTCATCTGCCTTTCTCAAAGAATATGACTCATATCGGCCTGCTTTTGAAATTTCTACAATTAATGAATATGAGTCTTTACTTAGCGAAATTATTGACGAGTTATGTAGCATTATTTACAAAGGAAGTTCACTCGTATCAGTTGTAGCACAAGCGGTTCTGGCGTCTGAAGACACATGTTTAGCCACTAAGCTAGATGTCAGAAACTTAATGGGTCTTTATAGAGATATGTATGATAAACAAGATTCTCTATTTCATGCTTTTGCTTCTGCTATAAGAACTAATATTGCTCGACAGAATGCTGCAAAGATTCAGGATATTTCCAGAAAAATAACAATGGGAGAGTTTGAGATTTCAGAAACCAATTACAGGATGGCTTTACTTGAAATCATTGTTAACTCAGAATTCAATACATTACTTCTTATTCATGATGCATGCACCTTACTGAAATACAAAAATGCCGGTGTTACTCCAGAATATTGTAAAATTGCCGTTGATAATCCACTAGCAGGTATACACAGCAATATGGTTATTTCTTCAAAATTCGATAAAGACATGTGTGAGAATGACGCTATTGATAAGTTTGTTTATATTCCGGCCAAACACCAGTCAAACATTTCCCAAATACCACCAGGAACTATCGATTTAACTAGTCTATACCGTGGATATGATATAACGTTTCAAATTCCCAATAGCCAATGGTTAGTTGATAACAATTGGATTTATGAAAACGAAAAGAACAAGATGATAGTTTTACGAAGATTTGAATTATTTATTCCTCACAATGGGAATTCTACTATTAATGTCAAGTCAACGATGAGATATTTATCAAAAAATACCATCAGGCCTGGAGGAAAGGTTTACCATTTCAGCACTCCTAATTTATATCAGTATAATTTTCGGTACAGCCAGGGAGATGAAATTTGCTCCATGAACATTGTCCAGCACTCCGTACAAATTACAGTCATGCCCAAAGCTTCCTCCAATTTGTATCTTATCTAGTGGAGAAATAAGTAATTCGGCTGCCTATCCGTCTGTTTATTCCAAGTTTGGGATTAAATTATCAACTTTCGGGCGCATACAAGAACCAAAACCGAAAACAGATTTTTTCTTGATAGCTTCTGTAAAACTCTGTATGATTGATCCGGTAATAGAGAATAAACCATATCAATTAAAAAGAAAAATGAAGTCGAAACATTATGGCTTGGAGAAATCAAACTGGAAACCAAGTCCATGTTGTGGGATAAAAAATCAGTACTATGATCGCTCAAGTAAAAGTCAAAAGTGTAAACCGTGTCCAATTGGGTCTACTGCGAGACTTGGAGGATACTACTGTGAATAGCTATAGACAAAATATATTAAAATTGTAATCTAAATAGAATAATAATAATAAAATATAATATATCATATATCTTCAGATTTTATATTTTAATGGCAACATAAACATGAAAGGTTTGTTTGTAACGAGACTAAAGTTTGATATTGTGTACGTCTTTGTAGAACACTGGTTGTTATAAAAGAGGATAGTTATGTTCATCAAACAATATCAAAACCACATCAGCTTTCAGGGCCCAGTTGTTCGAAGCTTGATTAGATTAGTAAAATGAATTGATTAGTTTTTTAAAATTGTGTATAATTTAAGATATATTGTAAATAAGTGATGAATATTGACGAAATGAATAAACTTGCATCAAACTAAACCACACTATTTTAAAACTATCAATTTTATAATGATATATTGATTTTTATTCCTGTTTTTAATTTTTGTTAATCATTGATTAAACTAATCAAGCTTCGAACAACTGAGTCCAGGTGTTATTGATTATTGATTGATTTTCAAATTGTACTAGAAAACATGTGCTATACGTGCCGTCCTTATCCCACCATATCAATACCACACTACTGAACATTTGATTCCACTTCCAAAACATATTTATAGAACACTACTTATAAGTGCTATAATCAAAAACAAACATACTAATGCATGTCCGAATCACAATCCAGAAGCAAAGTAAAAACTTTGGAACTGACAAGTTAGGTTAGACACGTAAACTTCCACCAGGGAAGTGAGGCCGTCCTCCCACAATACAACAACCGCACCACTGGGCACTTGGTCTTCATACGTGTTTATATAACACTAGCTATAAGTGGTATAGATGCCGTCCTCCCGCAATGTCATAACCACACTTTTAGACACTTGTCTGTAATGCGTTTCTATGGAACAATAGTTATGAGTGGTTTTTGCTTTTATGGAACAAGAGTTGTAATTGGTTTTGATGACGTCATGCTACAAAATCATAACCACACCACTGGACACTTGGTCTCAATATGTGTTTTAAGAAGAATAGTTATAAGTCGTATAAATGTCGTCCTTCCAAAATACAATAACCACACTACTGAACACTTGGTTTCAATACGTGTTTATAAAACACCAGTGATAAGTGGTATAATGTTGTACTCTCACAACACCATAATCACACCACTAGGCACTAGGTCATAATACAACACTATTGTAGTTATAAATGGTATGAATGACATCCTCCCACAATACCATAATCACACTACTAGACGCTTGGTCTTCATACATGTTTCACTGTTCAAGTCTATATAACTATAGCTATAAGAGGATATTGTTATGGACATGAACCTAAGGGACGTCAAAAATATTCAGGGCAATCCTTGACACAGTAAAGTAAAACTTATTAAGAATATAGTAATTGCGGAGATAAACCCTTTGAATTTTTTTTATTTAATGTTTTATTTGTATATGTCCGGGATTGCCCTGAATATATTTGACGTCCTATAGGCCGATGTCCATTTTATTCAAATTTGATTACACACGTGGCGGGTGTAGCTAGCTAAAGAGGAGGTGCTTACCTTTCCGGAGCACCCAGCCTCACTTTCCTGATGGAAGTTCTGTCTACACTGTCTTGTCAGTTCCAAAGTTTTTATTTTGCTTTTGGATTGTGATTCGAACATGGATTAGTATGTTTGTTTTTGATTGATAATTAAGATTACATTTATCTGCCTGGGTTAATTAAAATTGTCCAGAGTAATTTTGGATATATCGACATCATATTTTTAACAATATTGTGATGACGGCCATAAAACTTTTTAAGGGCCATGGCATCCCTAGTCCTGCAATTTACTTGCGTCAACAATTCATTTGTAAGCAGCATGTCTCGTTGTATAAAATTCTTGTAGTGGGAACAATCTTCACCAGCACGTATTTAATTGGGGATAAATACACCATAAGTGGGAGAAACATCTGTATTGCTGTAAAGAATAGAAAAGTTGCAAAATAACCTAAAACGTAGCCATAAACTTATAACATCTAAGTATCTATATAGTTACTACGTATCAAGAACACATGATAACCAAGTATACGAAATACATGAGATATTTATACAAGATACAACACTTGTCATAGGAAGGAACCTTTACGTGCGTATTTTGCTGATCTGTAATACAAGATACAACACTTGTCATAGGAAGGAACCTTTACGTGCGTATTTTGTTGATCTGTAATACAAGATACAACACTTGTCATAGGAAGGAACCTTTACGTGCGTATTTTGCTGATCTGTAATACAAGATACAACACTTGTCATAGGAAGGAACCTTTACGTGCGTATTTTGCTGATCTGTAATACAAGATACAACACTTGTCATAGGAAGGAACCTTTACGTGCGTATTTTGTTGATCTGTAATACAAGATACAACACTTGTCATAGGAAGGAACCTTTACGTGCGTATTTTGCTGATCTGTAATTTTAATATTGTACAAGTGCGCCCTATATTAGCCTTAACCGTGACAGTACTGTAGATCACTCATATTTCGCGAGTGATAATTTCGCGTCAAGACCATCTTCGCCTTATTCGCGAATATTTGAATTCGCGTTTGGAATCTTATTGAATACAACATATGTATGTCAACATAGAAATATCTGTGTGTTGAAAATAATCGCCTGATAATTGAATTCGCGAATAGGACGAGTCGCGAATTTACGCCAAAATAAATATCTCGCGAAATAAAAGTGATCTTGCAATGTCGCACATAAATACCAGAGTATATTATACTGGTAACAAGAACAACGAGTAGAACCCCAACGACAAGGAAAATCCTTTGTGTTTTGTGACGAATCCGGGAATAGAACCAATAGCGGTTTAAAGACTCAA
This sequence comes from Anadara kagoshimensis, assembly GCA_021292105.1. NCBI lineage: Eukaryota > Metazoa > Mollusca > Bivalvia > Arcoida > Arcidae > Anadara > Anadara kagoshimensis. Next base: position 57,305,565 of record CM037859.1, read on the forward strand.
CCATCACTAATGGCGTGTTTTTCGTCGTCGCTTAGGTTAGCATCCCAATTAAAAATATCCAAGTCTAAGAAAGTTTGTCAGTTCACTCGTCAAAGGTCGGTGGTATTTTCTTGGTTTCGATATAAGGGAAATTTAAAATAAAACCATTACCCAACCTTACTCCTTAGCCTTTCCTTCGGTCACAGCAGAATAAATGAAGCTGGTATGTGCATGTTTGATATAAATCAGATGATACAAAAATTACATTATTGTCACATACTATATTCAAATATATTTATTTCATAAAAATATCACATATTGCAGCTATTCGCGATGTATGATAAAATTACTGATTATAAATGCATGTACTAAAACTTTGGACGGATGGCTGAATTTTTACCCTCGGTATTGTAAAAGGCAGTCCATACACAGATACTATAAAACAGCAACAAAACTTCACTTAACTAATACAACAATATTGACAAGAATGGCACAATAATAGTATACGAATTAACAAAAATTATTATTGTATATATACAGCAAAGACTAATTCACTATCAAAGAACATTTGTAATACAAAAATACAACGAGCGCATTAATCCCTGAAAAAGAAATAACGTTAAAAGACTGCTTAATGACTTACACATATTTGACAAGACTATACCCTATAAAATGTCAAGGTCATACATAAAGAAATGCCCATTAATTGTGGAAGCGTTCTTAGTTTATATTAAAACATATAAAAACACTACCAAAACCGGTTGACTATATTTAGAAAAACTCCCATGAGTGTAGGGTTCATCAGCTAACAATGTGGTACAAATGAACTTTAATTTCCAATAGATTTTGGACACATTCACAAGAAGAAAAGTCACCTTTAAGGATCCTTAAAGCCCCCTTAAAGACTCATTAAATGGGGCTTTAAGGATCTTTAAGGGGTCTTTAAGGACCTTAAATGTGTCTTTAAGGTCTCTTTAAGGACATCCTTAAAGATCCTTAATGGAACTGAAATTTTAAGGATCTTTAAGGCGGCTTTAAGGATCTTTAAGGATTCGTTTAATAAACACAGAGAACAAATTTCTTTACATTTTTTTAAATTTAAAATTTATATAAATGTGATGTTAAATATAATTATTTAACTTATTATACTCTTACACTGTTTTTATTTTATTTTATTTTATTGTTTTATTTAAAAAAAATTATTTTATTTTTTTTTTATTTATTTATTTATAAAATTTGTAACTTTATAAAAAATAAACTGATTTATTTAATCATTTATCTTTATTAATTTATACTAATTTTGGTTGTTTTGCAAGTAGTCCTGAAATTACAAATAAAGAAGAACACATTATTTAACATCATTTATTACAAAGTTACTTATTATTTTCGCTCGCAGCGGGACTAGAACTCACTACCCTTAGTTCCCCAGATTAATCCTTTCCTGACTCTACATCCTTATCCATTAGGCCACGGAAGACATGAATATGCAGTTTATATTTTTAAACTATATCAGTACCCGGTAGCCTAAGGATCACGTGACTAGCTCTAAATCTTTCAGATTTAATAATAAAATATATAAATAAAATGTTTTACTCCATTTTAAAAATATTTTATTATTATTATTATTATTATTATTATTATTATTATAGTTTGCTCTTTCATTCTTGAGAGGAATAATTTTTAGGTTAATTTAACTGACTTAAGATTTCTGATCAAAGGAAGACGGGCATATCAAACCTTTACCTGTAATACACTTATTTATCTGACTGGCAAACATCACTTTTATAAAGATCAATTATCGATCAGATATCCATTCCTATTTGTAATAATCCTAGTCATACTACTGCTTCTTTATTAAAATATTTCAATAATTCTTGAAATTAAAACAATAATTTTAAGTAAATTTTATTTAAAATTGTCTTTTATAATTTAGTTACATTTTTGTTGTAATACCAATACTTATTTCCTTGTTTGATAAACAACTATAATATTGTACCAGCGACATTTAATAATCTGTACAAAATGGAAGGACGAGTTTTAATGATAATTTGTTATAATCTTAATCTATCCTTCAAAATCTCGCATTTAACTTAAATGACTGTTTTATGAGGGAAACAGTGAGAATGTTAAATGAAATAATTTCAGAAATTAATTCAATTCACGGAGAGAGAGAGAGAGAGAGAGAGAGAGAGAGAGAGAGAGAGAGAGAGAGAGAAAAGGGGGTGCACATGTTAAACATTATAATAATAGTACTCTTTACAAATTGAAACAGTAGAACTAGCGACATTTCCTACTGTTATAAATCTGGTAAAACTGTTTAAAAAAAATATTACCATTGTCATACTCAAAAGCGGATCCGAGTGAATAGTCACTACCCTTTTTCAAGTTTTGGATCAGACCCGGCCAGAGACCAAACCCGCGACCTTCCACTTCTGGAGCGGACAGTCGACACTCTACCGAGCTGGCTGCTACCGAAGTGGAAGGTCTCCTTCCTCCCCTTTTTTCCACACTTGTTTAAAATTATCTATATGACATCCATCTGAACATTCAAGTTAATTTTATTATATTAATTAAATTATTACATTATTATACTAAATAATCAGTATAATGGTGCAACACACAAGAATCCTTTTTACCAGAAAATAGCACTTATCATTTTAGATTTTTTCCATAAAGCCAATAACGGACGGATAGAATAAAAAGTCAAATGAGATGGAATTTATCTAATAAAACCAATTAAAAATACAAAAAAAATGTACAAAAAATGTACAAAAGTTGGGACTTTTATATTAAAATAGAACTTTGCGCTATAAAAATATACAAAAAGATAATCTTATGTGCTAAAAATGTACCATTCTAATTAGCTCTCTCTCTCTCTCTCTCTCTCTCTCTCTCTCTCTCTCTCTCTCTGGGCCCTGACCCTTGGTCCCAATATTCATTTATGATTAATGGAATCACTCTTTAGGAATCTGTCCTTGAATAAGAATTATTTTTGAAGTACTGATAACAACCCTGTTTAAAATTCATGCTTTCTGACAAGACAGAAGTGTCTTAATTAGTATTACTAATTAACGTCATTTACTAATACTAACTGGGTTCTTTCATGCCTAAGTGATCAGGTAAATAACATTATCACCTAAGACTGGTCTCTTTCATACCTCAGCGAACTGGTACATTACATCATCACCTGATTGCAATTACCTACCTGTACACGAATTAATTAATCAGTACCACTAATTAACTGGTCCATCCACTGGTTGCTTGACAATTTGCGGTAAGCGAGAGGGAAAAAAGTTGGAAAGCAGGGGCAAATGTTGGGGTGCCCCCCTCCCCGCCCACCTACCTCAATCCCGCTGGATCTGAAACTGCATGATTTACCATTTTTGAATTATTTTTAAACAGAACGAAAAAAGTACACGACACTACAAATCCAAATTCTCTCTCCTCTCTCTCTCTCTCTCTTTCTCTCCTAGATATGACAATATTCCAACGTCAGCTGCAGACTTCTAATATCTTTTTGTGTTTGAACAACACCATTTGATTTATTTCTGGAGAAAACTTTTTTACTTTTTTCTCAACATAATCAGGATAACGGGATAGCAGAGTATAGAGTTTCATTCCTGTGTCAAGATTATTTCACTTATATCATTATTTGATTCAATGAATAAGAATTCTAGAATGGCCAAGAATGTAAAACCTGAGCGAACTGACAAATTTTCTGAGATTATGGCCTGTCCCAGTTTAATATTTTGTCAGTTTGTAACAAAGTTGTATAGTCTTGTGTAGAGACTTTAAGTTCAAGGATAGTGAAGGAAATCGAAGTGCATTGAGATTAGAACCAATATTCGACAAGCGAGTTTTCTCACACTAGATTTTCCCTAAAGATGTGAACCAAGGCAGTGAGATCAAGATTTTGCTAGTTATGTTGTGGCGGCCGTCAGTTCTAGGATTGTGGATGAAACGGAAACACACAGAGAACCCCATTTTCGGCAAGAAAACAAATTAAAACGATAATTTACTTAAAATAAATGCCGATGATATAATGTTTTTTCTTTCAATTGTTTCATTATAAATCACAACTTTATTAGCCCGAAATTCGTTAACTTGGATTGCGGACCTATTCTATGATTAGGAAATCATGCTTATAGTTTTCGCTTGTTGAAAAAAGTTCCGATAGACAACTCTCAGCTCCGAGTTTCTCTCTCTCTCTCTCTCTCTCTCTCTCTCTCTCTCTCTCTCTCTCTCCATAAACAACTTGATCAGAGAATACAAGTTATTTTACTGGATCGATCGAGAAATTATTACATGAAGAAGATAGTGCAAATGAATCTACCAGTTTTGTCTATGAAATTGTGGTTTATTTATTGATTTATTTATTTATTTATTTATTTATTTATATGATTGTTTATTTATTTATTTGATTATTTATTTATTTATTTATATGATTATTTATATATTTATTTGATTCTTTATTTATTAATTTATATGATAATTTATTTATTTGATTATTTATTTATTTATTTATTTATTTATTTATTTATTTATTTATTTATTTATTTATTTAATTATTTATTTATTTATTTATTTATTTATATGAATGCACATTTCAAGGTCATGAAATAAGAAATATCAAATAATGGTAGTTTAAAAACTGATGATGTACAAGTCTTCGCTCTGCCCTCTCTCTCTATCTCTCTCTCTCTCTCTCTCATATTTCATATACTTATTAAAGTTTTTAAAAATATTTATTTATTTATTTATTTATTTATTTATTTATTTATTTATTTATTTATTTATTTACACACAAATAACAATTGGTAAAAAGTATCTAAAGTATCCCTAACATTACTGCTCATGTAGATTAATCATCAGATTCCATTAAAATTCAAATCCATCTAGGTAATTAAAGAGATTAACAACATACGGTAAATTTTTCAGGTAGAATATACTATCGTCTGGTTAAAATGAGTTTGAATTTGCTTCTGTTATCAATTAGTTAGGTAAGTTGTTGATGAGATACCGGGGAAATGTTGATGATCATCAATTAGGAACCATGATCTGTTTGTTACCTATGGGCATAAATCCATACTGATAAATAGTCAAAACTACACTTTTTTAGTTTAATAAATAAATAAATAAATAAATAAATAATTAAATAAGAAGTTGTACATTGAATCAATTTAGAGCTGGGACATAATATTTGGAGCAATATAGATTTTAAATAAAAATAAATAAATAAATAAATAAATAAATAAATAAATAAATAAATTAAATAGATTGAAAACAATCATGAAATGTTATCACCGGACATTTATTTTTAATCTCGTTTTTCTCCAATTATTTTTGTGTAATATATACCAAATAAATAAATAAATAAATAAATAAATAAATAAATAAATAAATAAATAATGGTGCATCCTTAGCCAATTCAGGGTGGTTGAAAAAACCATTATATCATTTAAATACATGTGTATGTCAGGGTGATCCTTAAAGATCCTTAAAGCCGCATTAAAGATCCTTAAAATTTCAGTTCCATTAAGGATCTGTAAGGAAGCCTTAAAGATCCTTAAAGAAGATGGTGGTCCTTAAAGGGGTCTTTAAGGAGGCTTTAAGGATCTTTAAGGACATCTTTAAGGATATTTAAGGATTCCTTAAAGACCCTTAAAGGAGGGAGTTGGTCTTGTGATTTAGATAAATGTATATTTTCAAGATAACGTCAGGTATATTTTCAGGATAACGTCATCTTAACGAACTGGGAAACATCGGATTAGGTGACTCCATGTCGTTCCTTACAAATACTATCTGGCATGTAACATGTGATGAAATGTTGAAAACGTATATACACATTTAAATCTCACCAAAATGTAATAACATCTAAAATGTCTGACTTTGTAACACTACCATGAATACGAATTTACTATCCGAAACATTCCATTTTTATTGTTACTGAATGCGAATACAATCTTTTTAACATTAATAGTCTTGATCGAGAAGTAGTGTTGCTATGACAACACCGTTTTCACAGCCAATCAGGATCGTGTCTGTTCCATCAAATCCATTGGCTAAAGAATAGATATCACTAATGTTTTTATCAGATGGAGATATTAAGTACAGCAGTTGTCCTGATGGGTCTAGCAAGTGAATTCGACCCCCAGAGTCTACAACAACTAAATTTCCTTTGTTATTGCAGATAATGTGTTCAGGATCAAAACAACTTTCTTTCGGAACACCTTTGTAAGTGTTCAGCAAATGGACTCCATCCTTATGGACAATAACAATCCTTTCTGTGTCCAACACACAGTAATGTCCCTTCTGGTTTACCATAACTCTTTTAGGATTAGTGAAAAGTCGCTTTCCTTCAGTATTGAATTCGATGGTCTTTTTCTTTTTGCCATAAATGTCGAAAATCTAAAGAAACCCTTGGTTGTCGTCTGCTCCGACCATGCATACAACTACCCTTTCATTTTTAGTTCCGGTCACACACAATCCTTTTGGGGTAAGAGTTGTGTTTTATCTCCAAATTTCAACAACTCCCCCGTTATTCCTTCCAAACGCCGTATACATTGGTCAGTAGAACTTGTCATGATAATATCCCCTGACTTTGTTCTAGCCATATCTTCAATTACGGCTTCCGTATACACTTCCATGACATCTTCCATTTTATCGACTGATACAAGCTTTATTGTAGTTCCACCATCCTTATGGATCCACATCTGGTCATTAAGAGGAACTAAAGCATCTACCGGGTTATAAGAAAGAGATGCAAATCCATTCACCACAAGGTCTCCATCGATGGACATATGTCGAGTGGACGATGCCTGGACGATGCCTGCACTTCTCCTATACGTTTTTCTATTTGATATATTTATTTTATTATGCAGAATTACACCGCTATACTTGTTGCTTATTGAAACACACAATGAAGTTGTTTCTTCCCTGTTGGATTATATCTTGAGCAACTACATTTTCAGTAATAATCAACCCGAAATAAAGGCATATGACTGTTGTTATGAAGAATACGGTCATTCATAAAATGAATCAAATACTTGCTATCTTGGTGATATACATATGCAGAACATGTCTCTGAAATATATCTCCGACTATATACAGCAAGAACAGTAATAAAATCGGTTAACAACTATATCTAAAGACACTAAAATTTTAGAGTAAGCACCTCCTGTTTAGCTAGCTACACATTCCACGTGTGTTATCAAAATTGTGTGAAAGAAACAATGAACTATGGGACGTCAAATATATCCAGGGCAATCCTGGACACAGAAACATCAAACTTATGAACAATACTGTGATAACGGCCATTAAACTTTTTCATGACCTTGATAAACCTAGTCATAATATTCCTATGTCAACGATTTATTTGCAAGCAGTCTGTTTCGTTGTACAAAGCCCCTGCAGTGCGAACAAGCTCTATCATAGCGTACTAATTGGGAAACAAATTCACCATAAGCAGGAGAAGCAGGTATATTGCTGCAAAGAAAAGGAAAGTTGACAATAGAAAAATTGAAGTCATCACGTTTGTCATTAAGTTTCAAATGTTGCCTTTCGTGGAGTTCATAATTCATAAGTCTAAATATGAAGCAGAACTTGAAGAATCAGTAGTTTCTTTTATTTCAAGCTCACTATGATAGATGACATTCACAAAGTCTCCAAATTAAGGATTGTTAGAAAACAGAACGTCATTTATATATCTGTATTCGGATTTGAATGATTTGGCGACAGTCTTCTTTCCAGACAAGGGTTCTGCATATATTCTGCGCCATAAGAATAACGAAACAGATCAACAAGCAATAGGGCACAGTTTATCCCATCGATTGTTTGCTGAAAAAATTAAATTATCAAACACAACAATTATGTTATCTATCAATAACTCCAACATTTTGTTGATGGTATCTTCAGTAAACCCGTATGATGAGCTATATAACTGGTTACCTATCACACCCATAATCAACTGCAACAGCACAGAGACACCCGAAAAAGTTTCATTCAATGTACTAGTGAAGTACTAGAAAGTTCTGTTTATACTGTACACATTTTACACATGTGGACGAAAGTGAATACATTTGACACTGGGCTACTTCCTTGCATGCAAGAGTGTTCTTCAGTTTAGATTAACATGACTGGGACAACGTTTAAGATTGCAACTTTCTCGACAGTTTTCAAAAAGCGCATTTTGAGGTAGTTCTTCACCATATGTGCTGATAAATCATTACAAATCCAAAAACTAATTAAAACAGTACAGATAAATTGCTATTATGGATACGCGAACGATATGTGTTATCACGAGGTTTCGAGTTAATGCGCGAAACTTATGCATTATTACTGGAAAATTACGCGTTATTTTTCATTTTTCTGTCAAAATAAGCAAAATTTTGTATAAATACATCTTAAAGTAATAATAATTACTACTTAATTATGGTCAGTTGGTCATTGTTTATGATAAAGCTAAAATTTTAAATGAAAATTGAAAAGATTTATATATGTTGCTTTCCTTTAAGCTTTGTTTTTTTTATGCTAATTACAGACAGGAAGTAAAAACTTTGAAGGAAAAAAGCAACTATCAGATTCTAAAATCGGCAATTAATTTTTGGGAATTTTTTTCTTGAGCAAAACTAATATTTTTTTTAAAAGAAATTAAAAATTTTGAAAACCTTATGAATTGAAGAAAAGAAAAAAATCTTTGGTATTTAGTGACAATTAGATATTTCATTTACAATAAACAAAAGTGAAAATTGAGTGATTTTGTAGTTTTTGAAATTTGTAAGTTCTAACTTACAGCCCCAGTACAAAGATATATTGTTTTTGTAATTTCTACATTTCAAACAGCAAATAAACCAATAATAATACACATAAATAAATACAAATAAGAAAGGCCAGTTGCAGTTAATTTTAGACTAAATATTTCTGTTTTGTCTTTATATTGTGATCATCATTTCATTCTATTACGCTGATATGATATGTGAATTATAGATTGACAAAATAACAAAATGAAACAGATGCAGTTATTGTTGACTCATGGTTTAATGATGATATACATGTATTTTCCATGATAAAATTAATGTAAAATTATATAGCATTTTCCGTTACATTTAAATGTTGCTAGTTTAATCTTTTCCCAAATGCAGTATCCTTTCGAAATTGTTTCAACCAGTTAAAAATTGTCTACAGTTTTTTATCTTCAAATTTAGGCAAAACACTGAATTATATTTTACTTTGAGAATTTTTATTCTTTTAAAATACATTTAAAATCAAGGGATGGATATCAGTATATTTAGAAAAAATTAGTCAAATGTTTCAGGGTATTGTTTTGCACTGTTTTACCATAAAATGTACCATGTTTCCTAAAAGTCGCAACAATGAGGGTTAGGGATTTTTTACTTGGCATGCTAAGAAAAAAATCAATAGATTGACCATTTGAGTGAAGATTGCTTAAAAGGTGGAAGTAAAGATTGACCATTTGAGTGAAGATTGCTTAAAACGTAGAAGTAAATGCTTTAACTATATGGAAAATACATGTATTATCCATGTTTTCCATATGGTGTACCTTAACCATGTATATTCTATATAGTGAAAATAGCTATGTTCCAATATTAAGACTAGTACCACCTTGCAACTATCAGTTAAATACAATGTTATGTCTGTTTCATCTTGTTTAGTTTCAGTTAAGGTAGCTTAGCTCAATGATAAGTCTAATAACTCCATGTTTTTGAACATAAGTTTTAAATGTGCTGTTCATCACAAGAATATGTTGCAGATTTTATTGAGCATGGAGTATCTTCTATATTATCATAGATAAATATTATTATACATTAAATTCAGTCAAGTTTTAATAGAATGTATTGTATGTAAATAAAATCAAGAAACAAACTCAGAACGTTGTAATTGTCTGTATGGTCACAGTAAGTATTTACTACACTCTACGAGCCACTGCATGCCACTACGAGCCACTGTTTACCACTACGAGCCGTTATATCTCACGTGACCCTTAGGTTGGTATCTAAGCAGAGTTATGGTGTTTCATGCACATGTGGAGATTCTTACACTTTTATCAAGGTTGTCACTTCTGGGATTGTGGAGAAAACCGGATTGCCATAAAAACAAAACCTTTAGTAAGTGTACCGACAAATGTCCTCACACTGGAATTTTGGGGTTTGAACCTTAGCGGCGAGAGACACTATGATCTGTAATTCTGCACTTTAGACCACTCTGCCACCAAGGCCTTAGTCTGTCTATGAGATATTCGGTGTTAACCTCAAGTATATCTTGATCCTAAACAGGGACATTTCAATCAGTTTATCCTTGCGTTTAATAAGTTTTAGCAGGATATTGTAGCAGTGAGAATCGTGGTTTCTTGTTTTAAATGCAAGGAATTCTTGAACCTTAACAGGAGCATCCTTAGTCGGTCCATGCTTGCCTATTGAATATATTGTAATAGGGTTCTGTAGCTTTGGGAGTTATAATAATAAATCTCATTGCTTATGGAATTTACACACTTCTCAAAACTTCTGTTGAACAAGCATTTCACAGACAGTATTTTAATTCTGTTCCTTCTATATTTCTCATTTCAATTTTTTAAATTTGAATTTACACTACTGATCAATAATTTAATTCCCAAACGGCCGGTGCTGTAAAATTAAAATAGTTTCAGTTATAATCAAACACAAACATACTAATCCATGTCCGAATCACATTCCAGAAGCAAAGTAAAAACTTGGGAATTGACAAGTCAGGTTTCCACCAGGGAAGTGAGACCGGATGCTCCGGAAAAATAAACACCTCCTGTTAAGCTAGCTACACTCGCCACGTGTGTAATCAAATTTGTGTGAAAAGAACATGGAACTATATCCAGGGCAATCCTGGACACAGAGATATCAAACATATTAACAATACTATGATGACGACTATAAAGCTTCCTGAGGTCCTTGGTAAGCAAAGGTTTGCAAAATCCTGCAGTTAACAATGTACTTGAAAGCAGCCTGCTTCGTTGTACAAAGTCCCCATAAACCATTTCTAAAACCATTAGTCATCTTGTCTTGCAGCCGAATAACATGTGTATAACAACACTAGAACTACAATGAATATGTCAAAAAGGTGCAGCATAAACACTACTATTGAAACAAGCAATAGTAAAAGACAACTACGGGCGTCACGGGATATGAGTTTATTCAGAAAAAATAGTCAAATGTTTTGGGCATTTAATTTGCATTTTTTATGACAATAATATTTACTGTATTAAATTTGATACAAATTTTTAACGAACCTTGCGGAACTTTTTGACTTGGCATACTTAAGAAACTCAATAGATTGACCAGTTAAGTGAATAAGATTAATTAAAATATGAAGAAATGTATGCTTTAACTATATGAAAGATACTAAGCTTTCGGACAAATGGGAACATCAAGTTTACAAAGTTATAAGGCAGCCCAACAGTGATATTCCTGTTTTTGTAGTTCAGAATCAAACTGTTCAAGGGAAGATAAGAACATTACATAGGAATTTGCTTTTACCGTTAACTTGAGTACCAATGGTGGAGGTGAAACTGAAACCAAGACCAAGATCCAAGAAGAAACCGAAATCAGATATACAGGATGTGACAACATGTAACGACTCCGAAGAAGAATTAATTATCATACCATACAGAAGGCTTTACCGACAAACGACACTGTTCATATCCTTCATTTCGAAGCATAGGACCAGGAAAATGATAAAGACGGTTGTCACTCTACAATGGAGAAATCCTCAGAGTCCAGTGAGTCAACAGGAGCACAGATTGTTGAAGTAGTAGAAGTAGAACCACAGCAGGTTACAGATGACACAACTGAATTACATAGTGGTAGTTCCAGTGATGCAGAAGATACTGTTGAAGTGGAAGAAACTGTAACTAAGGAAATAGTACAGCAAGTTTCAGATAACTCAGATGATGATGTATTACAGATTATTCATCCAGCTGAATGTGAAATACCAGCTAATAGGAGTCATGGACACACAGAACCGAGGGCAGCACAACCGCCAAAAGTAAAGACTAATACACAACCACCAGTAACTCGTAGATGACAAAATACAACACGGCGCGGCCGCCAATAACTCCCAAGACATCAGGCAGAATAAGGACTGCACCGGTGTGGCACAAGGACTATAGTTTCATGCAGACACACACTCAGTCTCCAGCCTCAGAACCAGATTATATTAGATGCAGCGTGCAAATTATATCCAGTCACTTATTCAGTCTGCTATATTCCAGCATATGGATCAACTAGCAGTGAAGCATTACGTTCTGTGGTTCCTGGAAAATGATGGCGAGATCATTTAATTTGGCGGAGGAGTGTGTGGTAGTCTTATATATTATATTGCAGTAATTTAGGCAAGGTTTATTATTATTACAATTTAATTAGGTACGAGGGAAAGTCAGAAATTTCATAAAACAGCGTGTTCAGCCAAACGTAACACACATTTTCTTTACTTATTTAGACAACATGACAAATGTTGAGTTTATGGCAGTAATAAAGTTCCTCACAGTAGAGGGATCAAATTCCAAAGAAATTCATCGACGAATGGTTGAGGTGTACGGTGACAGTGGTCCTACCTATTCCACAGTGGCAAAATGGTCAGCTGAATTTAAACGTGGGCGCACCTCACTGAAGGATGACCCACGGTCAGGTCGGTCAGCTGATGCCATCACAAAGGAAATTGTCACGACTGTGGAGACCCTCATCATGAATGATCGTCGAATTAGGATTGATGACATAGTTTAGGGAGTGTGACATTTTACATGGAAGTGTATACACGTTTATCCACGAGCATCTTGGGATGTCAAAAGTATCCGCAAGATGGGTTTCCCAGAAATGTGCAGGATCGCTTCCAAAGACTCCAGTCAAGTCGAGAGCTTCTTGGCATTTATAATAACCCGGAGAGCTTCCATTTACGTTTAGTAACTTAATGAAACATGGATTCATCACTGGGACCCAGAAACCAAAAATAGTCCATGCAAACGAAGCACCCTAGCTCACCCTCATCAACAAATTCAAAACCCAACCATCAACTGGCAAAGTCATGGCCATTGTGTTTTGGGATTCTAAGGGTGTTCTGTTAATCAATTATAAACCTGCTGGAATCTTTATCACTGGGGCTTACTATGCTGATCTAATGAAGCAGCTAAAACTGCTATTAAATTAAAAAGGAGGGGAAAGTTGAGCCGAGCCGAGGGTTATTGCTTCTTCACGGCAATGCTCCTGTGCACAAGTCAAGGATTGCACAAGCAGCGATTCCTGAATGCAAGTTCGAACAACTTAATCACCCACCCTACAGTCCTAATTTGGCATCCAATGATTATTTCCTATTTAGAAATCAGAAATCCCATTTACGGGAAATCAGATTTTCTGAAGATGATGGACTTAAGGCTGCCATAGAGGCATGGTTTTAGGACCAAATCGACGACTTTTATTTCAAAGGTATAGACGGTCTGAAAGAAAAGTGGGCTAAGGGCATTGGGGTAAATGGGGACTATATTGAAAAATAATAATAAAATAAATGTATGGTTTGTTGCGGCAATATATACCCCGTTCTATGATCTTTTTGACCTCCCCTCGTACATTAATCTTAATTGTCTTGTTTTGTAGGTGTTTAATATCTAATCTTATATAATGTCAATTTGTCTTTATTATAGTCAAAAACAAACATACAAATCCATGTCCGAATCACAATCCAGAATCAAAGTAAAAACTTTGGAACTGAAAAGTTAGGTTAGACACGTGAACTTCCACCAGGGAAGTGAGGCCGGGTGCTCTAGAAGGGTAAGCATCTCCTGTTTAGCTAGCTACACCCGCCACGTGTGTAATTAAAATTATGTTACCTACGAGACCCCAGATATATCCAGGGCAATCCTGGACACAGAGACATCAAACTCATCAACAATACTCTGATGACGGCCATAAAACTTCTTAAGGGCCTTGATAAGCCTATGCTTGCAATATCCCTGAGTCAACAATTTATTTGAGCAGCCTACTTCGTTGTTCAAAGTGGGATCAAGCTCTACCATAGCGTGTTAATTGGGAAACAAATACACCATAAGCAGGAGAAGCAGGTATATTGCTGCATAAAAAAGGACAATAGAAGTTGAAAAATAGAAAAATTGAAGTCATCACGTTTGTCATAAAGTTTCAAATGTAGCCTCTCGTGTGCGTCATAATTCAGGTATAAGTCTAAATATAAAACAGAACTTGAGGAATCATACGTGTCTTTCATTTCAAGCTCACTAGCATAGATGACATTTACATAGTCTCCAAATTTAGAATGGTTAAGAGACAGAACGTCATCTATATATCTGTATTCGAATATAAATGATTTTGCGACAGTCTGCTCTCCAGATTTAACAAGGTTCTATAAATTCTGCTTCATAAGAATACAGAAACAAATCATCAAGCAATGGTGCACAGTTTGTACCCATTGGTATACCGATTGTTTGCTGAAAAACGATATTACCAAACACAACAAATATGTTATCTATCAAAAACTCCAACATTTTATTGATGGTATATTCAGTATATTTTTGTTTGTAATCCGTATGGTGCTTGACAAAATAACCAGAATCCCTGTTCAACACAAAATATTTGTATCTTGGCTTACCGTTTTTGTAAAAGAAAGACAAGTGAATAAATTATTTAAGACGTTCGTTTAATTTAGAATGAGGGATAGTTGTGTATAGTGTAGAAAAATCAAATGTTTTTATACTTTTTACATGAGATAAAGTATTAGAAGCAAGATGTTCAAGTAATTCTTTAGTATGTTTGTGAATCCACATTTGGTTGATTCCAGATGTAGAATATGTTTTTTCTTAATAAGACTGAAGACCATCTTTGACGATTGTCAAAATTTGTGTTAGAGTTACCGATAATGATTTAGTAGTACATTTAGATGAGCCTGCTATATATCTTTCCTTGTATGGATTTTTTTGGAGTTTAGGAATCCAATACAAGTAAAGAAGATCAAGATCTTACTCTTTCAGATTGATACCGAAAGACTCGAGAACTCCCCTATGGTTGGAAAGAACTTCATCTTTGGTAAAAGTAGTTCTAGTATATGTAGGGTTATTTGATATACTATCTAAACCAAGCTCCTTAATAAGAAATTCAAGGTAGAATCTCTTACAAACGAGAATAATGTTGTTGGAAGCCTTATCAGTTGGGACAATAACATATTTGTTTTGTATGTCTGTTAGAATTGCCTTGATTTGTCTCTTGGTTTGTCTCATAGTTTGTTTGTCTCTTGGTTTGTTATGTGTATATGTTTAGTTTGTTGTTACTCTTGGTAGTTGTTCAGAGTTGTCTGTCTTAGATGTATTGTGTTTTCTATCTCACTTCTGATTGGTTGGCTTTATAATTCAAATCTTGTTTTGGACACTGGTCAGAGACATTGATCTCAGAGTATGAGAGTTGTTTGTTATTTTACATACATATATTTTGTCTACATTTCCAAGTCACAACATCATGTAATTTCAGGTCGGAAATGCCATCTTGTCCGTCACAGTATTGTACTCAGAAAATCCTTAAAACCATATTTTGGGGATGGAAGTAAAATAAAATTGAGGAAATAAACATTAACGGCTTTTAGTTGTATAGATTCATCAGCTCAAAAACCGTTACATATGGAGTAGTTAAAAAGTATATATCTTATATTAATAACTAATTAACAAAATAATATGCATTTTTAAAAAATGATACTTTAAAGGTTATCATCAAAGATTTATTGACAAATTCATGTGCAAAGATACAGCACGATTCTAAAAAATAAACACTGATAACTTGAACTTCTTTTTCCGAAATTTAAAGCCATTTTTTAAAAACTTCTTTATTTTTTAAAGTCTTAATTGAGAGAGATTTTTCAAAGATATTTACAGGAAATACTAAAATCTGAAGAGTTTGATTATTGAATTGAGGCGATATTTTATCATCAGGTCTTCATATCCGGTGATAAAAATTAGTAGCATAAAATAACGCGAACGTTATGGGTTATTTCGCGAACGATATGCGTTATTACGAGAAGGTTTCGCGTTTATGCGCGAAACTTATGCATGATTACGAGAAAATTACGCGCTATTTCTTCTATTAAGATGAGCCCGATAGACTTTCGTATAAATACATCTTAAAGTATAATTAAATACTATATTCTGTTATTTCTGTATCTAAAGCTTGTATATATAACATTGATGCTTTAATAAAATTTCATATCCAAACTAATTGCTGATAATCTATACTTGTTCAATAATCAATGTTATAATATAGCAGTATATGCTTCGCATAGAAATTAAATGATAAATGTCGAGGTGTTAGCGTGCAATAAATATCGATATTTGAACGCTTACTTTGTTCTAGTCCGAGGTTTACCGAATCATTTTTTTCATATTGCACGCTTTATCACATGACGCTGTTTTATGACATCATACGATTGTTGTTACATGGCTGAAGTCGTCATCTCCGTGTTATTGTCATCTTGAACTAATTCTTTTATCCATTTACAAGATCTAGTGCAATATTTATGTATTATATGACAAAATAGTATTTTAGATGAAATACTCGACGGGGGTAAACAAAATTTATTTTGCTATATAATAAAAGGGTTATTGGACTGATATTGTGAAATGTTATCCCTTGTTGGGTCGATATTTCCACTCGCAAGCTAGTGCAAAATCGAGTCTACTCGGTACAATATTTCACAATATCTGTTCAACAACCCTCTATTATCATAATGTGATGCTGTAGTGCGTTTGCATTATATAATTAACAGCTGGACAATATTGTATTTGCTAATGATTTTCAATGTAGGAAAAAGATAATTACACAGGAAAATATAGATTAATGACATGCATGTATATGATTCATACAGTGATCAAAAGGAAAATTTAAGAAAAAATAATAATACACAACTTAAAAATATCCGATAAAGTAAATTGAGTCAATAATCTAAATGATATAGATATTGAGCAAAAGAAGATAAAACAGACGAAAAATCAACAGCCAAATATATATAATCGACACAAACTTTTATGTTACAGACATTACCAAGTATCATAAAACAATTTAGACGATTTTATGGACACAGTGTATGTGTACGTTTTGAAAGGTATTTCTATTTTACAACAAGCGGTTCTTCAATACAAATATCAAATCAGGTATGTACATTTCATCCATATATCATTTACGAGATAACTGTCATGATAGCTGTGAAATCAAAAAAGGTATATTTTACTTTCGTTTGAACATTGAGGTAATTATGGAATTTATTTTTCAATTTAAGGCATTAATATTTCAAATCTCATCGGAATGTTCTACTATAATTATCGACATGTATTTCTTGTTACACTGTGACTTCATATACATACATATATATATTTAAATTATTTTCGATTTTAATTATTATGAATTATTTTTTCCTTAGGATTCATTCACAAGACAATATGGAGTATCGATACCAGATGATGTGCTTTGTCTTCGTCTTGGTGCTTCATTCAGGTATGTAGCTAGATACAATTTTAAATACACACGTGGCGTGTTTAGCTGGCTACACAGGAGATGCTTGCCCTTCCAGAGCACCCGGCCTCACTTCCCTGGTGGCAGTTTACGTGTCTAAACTGATTGTCATTTCCAAAGTTTTTACTTTGATTCTGCATTGTGATTCGGACATGGATTGGTATGTTTGTTTTTGATATGTAACATATGTACCGCAATTTGTGCACATGTGAGTTTTGAATGTAATGTTTAAGTTTTGAACCATTTTCAGGCTTTTTTATCCATTGGTAAGATGCATATAATCAACATAATACGATCTGATTAACCTGTTTTTAATATGATATCTAAATATGTCTAAAATATTAACAAATTCTTTCTTAGATACGTAGCTACTTAAACAGGATATGTTTCTATTCTGGAACAAACGGTGTTACTTCCCCGGTGGAAGTCCACGTGTTTTACTTACTAGATGTTTGTCAATATATTTATAAATATCTCTGGAAAACTATAAAAAAAATGTATTGGCATATACGAGAGGAGGTTAACAAGTTCAAAGAACGGGGTATATATTGCCGCAACAAACCATACATTTTATTATTATTTTTTCAATATAGTCCCCATTTACCCCAATGCACTTTTCTTTCGAATGTCTATACCCTTGAAACAAAAGTCTTCGCTTTGGTCCTGAAACCACGCCTCTGTGGCAGCGTAAAATCCATCATCATCAGAAAATCTGATTCCCCGTAAATGGAATTCTAAATTTCTAAATAGAAAATAAACACTGGGTGCCTAATCAGGACTGTAGGGTGGGTAATTAAGTTGTTCGAACTTTCATTCACGAATCGCTGCTTGTGCAATCCTTGACTTGTGCACAGGAGCATTGTCGTGAAGAAGCAATACTCCTCGGCTCGGCTAAACTTTCCCCTCATTTTTAATTTAATAGCAGCTTTTAGCTGATTCATTAGATCAGCATAGGAAGCCCCAGTGATAGATATTCCAGCAGATTTATAATTGATTAACAGAACACCCTTAGAGTCCCAAAACACAGTGGCTATGACTTTGCCAGTTGATGGTTGGGTTTTGAATTTCTTTAGTGGGGTTGAACCAGGGTGCTTCCATTGCATGGACTCTTTTTTTGGTTTCTGGGTCCCAATGGTGAATCCATGTTTCATCACCAGTTACTAACGTAAATGGAAGCTCTTCGGGTTATCATTATAAATGACAAGAACCTCCCGACTGGACTGGAGTCTTTGGAAGCGATCCTGCACATCAAGGTTTCTGGGGACCCATCTTGCGTATACTTTTGGCATCCCAAGATGCTCGTGTATAAACGTGTATACACTTCCATGTGAAATGTCACACTCCCTAAACTATGTCAACAATCCTAATTCGACGATCATTCATGATGAGGGTCTCGACAGACGTGACAATTTTCTATGTGATTGCGTCAGCTGGCCGACCGGACCGTGGGTCATTCTTCAGTGAGGTGCGCCCTCGTTTAAATTCAGCTGACCATTTTGCCACTGTGGAATAGGCAGGACCACTGTCACCGTACACCTCGGCCATTCGCCGGTGAATTTCTTTGGCATTTGATCCCTCTACTGTGAGGAACTTTATTACTGTCCTAAACTCAACATTTTGATTTTGCATCATTGCTTGATGCTCACGAACTTTGAATGCTTTTGAGAAGTACACAAATATGTGACAAATAAACTTGATATGTTTAAAATGGCGGAATGTTGTGTTGTCTAAATAAGTAAAGAAAATGTGTGTTACGCTTGGATGAATACTCTGTTCAACGAACTTTCTGACTTCCCCTCGTAGCTAAGGGAAAACGTTGCATGAGGGTGTAAATCTTAGTTTTTGAGGAATTTCAAATTTCAAACCTGCAGCAAATTTAGACAATAGTATATTTCTGACAATAATACACAATTATTAACTACTGAGTTTGTGATATCCTTGGAACACCAGCCACCTGCATAGATATCGGCTCAGGAGATATGAGATATTCATTTTAGATTAACGAATAAATAAACAACAAAATATAATTATGCATTTAAATAAACAAAATTGATATCGTTAAGGATATTCTAAGGATGCACCATGTGGATATATATATATATATATATATATATATATATATATATATATATATATATATATATATATATATATATATATATATATATATATATATATGGCAAGTCAATAAGTAACGGGTCTATCCCTGTCCCGATAGTCAGACACGGTTATGATTTCGATGACTTGTTTAAATTCATGTTTTATAACTAGATAACAAATTGCACGCGTATCGAATCATTCTGTAATAAGATGTTGAATATTTAACACGAGTAGTGCCGCAAAAGCATGATTTTAATCTAAAGTTAAGTACCATGCATTAGTTTGGTAAAGGTAAATCAGACAAGAAATACAAGGCGAATTTATGGGTCCTCTGCATTATCTTATGCTTAGATTTAATTCTTCGTTGAGGAAATCAGATGCGTTAGAAGATCTTTAGGAGATGAGACCAGGTTTGGGCAACCACTAATTGTAGTATTTAAGGTCAAAAGTTACAAACGATATTAAAAATCTAAGTTTCATATTTTTACTTGCTTTGTTATATGTACCAACTGATTATATGAAATATATTCAAAATTTGGGACAAGTGATTTCCTTTCAGGGTTGCTTTGTGAACGATTAAACTATTGCGCATATATACACGTGACATAAAGCAGTACTGAAATGAATCCATAATAATACATTTACGTTACTCAACTGGGCAAGTACTTAAATTGGATAACGTATAGTCCAATATGTAACAATTAGTATTTCTAATGGAAGTTTCAAGCAAATGTGTCTGTAACAATGGAAAAAGAAGCTTGAAGGATACAAAATAAAGTACAAAATGCGGTAGATATGATAAAAACGCTATTTACAGCATTGATTTTATCCTTATTTAAAATTTTGACACAAAATCGGAAAACTGTCAGGATGTTTTGCATTTAAATCTATCATGTGTCCACAATAAAGATAGAGTGAACATTTTTGTTGTTTTTTGCCACAAAATGCTTCAAAATCTGGATTTTTTTTACCAAAATTTAACATTTGCAGAGGCTTTTCTTCAAAAACTGTTTCTGATTAAAAAATCGGAAACGATTTGACGCGTAAGAAATTGGTTTTCAGTAACTAGGGACATTTTCCTACAAGAATCAACCCTCAAACCTTTTGGCCTCGTTCACCCGGATTTTAGCTATGATCTCTTGGACTAGTATGCATATATCATATTTATTTTAAATTTATTTTCTTTGCAATGAAAATAATTCAAAGTTAATAAAAAATGTTTTAAAAGTAATGTTTTGTATCTCAACAGGAAGAAGCAAAGACCTGTATGCCATCGGTGAAAAGTCAACAATACATCATCCGGTGAGTGATGATATCATGAGTGCAACTGTAGTGAGGGAGACCATGAGTTCAAGTGATGAATATATTTACATTGCATTCAAATGTAGAATCTCGAGGATCCATTCAAAAGGGTATTATCACAGAACATGTTTTACAAAGACTAGAGGTAAAGTAACAGGATCACTTTATAATTATTATGAAGAATTAATTGTTGATTGCAAATTAGCTACATTGCGAATAGTGAATGGATTTTTCTTATGTCAATATGTTTCGGACTCTGCCAAACCGGAGATTGCCAAAATCAATATCAAAGATCACGCTATCAAAACAAGAGGTTTGCAGGATTCGAAAGGAAGTAGAACTACAAACCATATTCACATTATGATTGACGAAAATGGAATATGGATTTTATACGAAGGAAATAATAATGGGATTTTAGAACAAATATCAATTGATGACCTCTCATCAATCAAGCGTATTAACATTGAATCCAAGTATGTTAACTATCACGCAATAGTAGTTTCTAACAAACTATATTTTTTATTAACAACTAATAACACCTTAGCTATCATTAAAGCTATTGATACAGAAAACCTTGAAAACACTATGTCTTACAAAGTGATTTTGTCTGCAAATGTCCCAGAAAGAAGCTGGTTACATTATAATCCTAGATATAAACAATTATTTGTCACAATGCCAAAGAGTAAAACATACATATATACAGTCGAATATTGCCGATTTTCCTATCCAAATAGTAAGTCTATCGATTTTTCAAAATTTAATTCAACATTTGCCTGGTCATTACTGCCATCTGAGCATGAACATTACATTGATTTAATTAATTTATTGAATAGTTATTTTCGTATTAAAGATCACCGAACATTGCTCCAGTTAAGTGGTTTACTGATAACTTGTCCTTACAATATGTGTGTAATCCCAGGTATGTCTAATAAACTTGCTTGTCGGATAAATACCATTAAATTATTATTTGAATCATATGCAAAACAGAAAGTAAATCCTACTCATTTTAATCCGTTACAAGTACAACTGGATATGTATAAACTTTTGGAACATAACAAGTTCCGTATACTATCCAGTAAGTTGAACGGATTAAAACACTCACTTACCAGAACATTTATATATTTAAAAAAAGAGATGGAATCTTTTCAATCAGGTCTAGGATCATATTTCTTTTCGCTTTCAGAGTTTGATAATAGGAAGTACCAATCCGATATAGAATTAATTTACAGTATTTTCAATGAATTAAACACAAAACAACAAAGCATCGCACCAATAATCGAGTCAAAACTTACAACTTTATTCGATCAAGCAACAGGGTCAAATTACGCCGAAATTGCTGGTCAAACAGCAAATGTTGCAGTTGCTTCTGCTGCATTTCTTAATCCCTTTACAATGTTTGATGTAGCTGACGCTGTGTTAGAGTTGCGAGATAGACAAGCAAATCTAGCGAAATCAATTGTTGATCTTGAGAAATTAGACTTGTTATCAAAGTACCTTCCTCGACTTAAAAAGTTCAATGATCAACTTCAACCAAAAATAAAATTAATGGTAAATAAATTCCCTAATATCA
This sequence comes from Anadara kagoshimensis, assembly GCA_021292105.1. Lineage (NCBI taxonomy): Eukaryota > Metazoa > Mollusca > Bivalvia > Arcoida > Arcidae > Anadara > Anadara kagoshimensis. Next base: position 57,328,053 of record CM037859.1, read on the forward strand.
GGAAATTAGTACGGAAAGCAATGCTTTTAAACGTAACCAAACAAGATATCAATAAACTTTCATCTGCCTTTCTCAAAGAATATGACTCATATCGGCCTGCTTTTGAAATTTCTACAATTAATGAATATGAGTCTTTACTTAGCGAAATTATTGACGAGTTATGTAGCATATTTACAAAGGAAGTTCACTCGTATCAGTTGTAGCACAAGCGGTTCTGGCGTCTGAAGACACATGTTTAGCCACTAAGCTAGATGTCAGAAACTTAATGGGTCTTTATAGAGATATGTATGATAAACAAGATTCTCTATTTCATGCTTTTGCTTCTGCTATAAGAACTAATATTGCTCGACAGAATGCTGCAAAGATTCAGGATATTTCCAGAAAAATAACAATGGGAGAGTTTGAGATTTCAGAAACCAATTACAGGATGGCTTTACTTGAAATCATTGTTAACTCAGAATTCAATACATTACTTCTTATTCATGATGCATGCACCTTACTGAAATACAAAAATGCCGGTGTTACTCCAGAATATTGTAAAATTGCCGTTGATAATCCACTAGCAGGTATATACAGCAATATGGTTATTTCTTCAAAATTCGATAAAGACATGTGTGAGAATGACGCTATTGATAAGTTTGTTTATATTCCGGCCAACACCAGTCAAACATTTCCCAAATACCACCAGGAACTATCGATTTAACTAGTCTATACCGTGGATATGATATAACGTTTCAAATTCCCAATAGCAATGGTTAGTTATAACAATTGGATTTATGAAAACGAAAAGAACAAGATGATAGTTTTACGAAGATTTGAATTATTTATTCCTCACAATGGAATTCTACTATTAATGTCAAGTCAACGATGAGATATTTATCAAAAAATACCATCAGGCCTGGAGGAAAGGTTTACCATTTCAGCACTCCTAATTTATATCAGTATAATTTTCGGTACAGCCAGGGAGATGAAATTTGCTCCATGACGACATTGTCCAGCACTCCGTACAAATTACAGTCATGCCCAAAGCTTCCTCCAATTTGTATCTTATCTAGTGGAGAAATAAGTAATTCGGCTGCCTATCCGTCTGTTTATTCCAAGTTTGGGATTAAATTATCAACTTTCGGGCGCATACAAGAACCAAAACCGAAAACAGATTTTTTCTTGATAGCTTCTGTAAAACTCTGTATGATTGATCCGGTAATAGAGAATAAACCATATCAATTAAAAAGAAAAATGAAGTCGAAACATTATGGCTTGGAGAAATCAAACTGGAAACCAAGTCCATGTTGTGGGATAAAAAATCAGTACTATGATCGCTCAAGTAAAAGTCAAAAGTGTAAACCGTGTCCAATTGGGTCTACTGCGAGACTTGGAGGATACTACTGTGAATAGCTATAGACAAAATATATTAAAATTGTAATCTAAATAGAATAATAATAATAAAATATATATATCTTCAGATTTTATATTTTAATGGCAACATAAAGGTTTGTTTGTAACGAGACTAAAGTTTGATATTGTGTACGTCTTTGTAGAACACTGGTTGTTATAAAAGAGGATAGTTATGTTCATCAAACAATATCAAAACCACATCAGCTTTCAGGGCCCAGTTCGAAGCTTGATTAGATAGTAAAATGAATTGATAAGTTTAATTTTAAATTGTGTATAATTTAAGATATATTGTAAATAAGTGATGAATATTGACGAAATGAATAAACTTGCATCAAACTAAAGCACATTATTTTAAAACTATCAATTTTATAATGATATATTGATTTTTATTCCTGTTTTTAATTTTTGTTAATCATTGATTAAACTAATAAGCTTCGAACAACTGGGTCCAGGTGTTATTGATTATTGATTGATTTTCAAATTGTACTAGAAAACATGTGCTATACATGCCGTCCTTATCCCACCATATCAATACCACACTACTGAACATTTGATTCCACTTCCAAAACATATTTATAGAACACTACTTATAAGTGGTATAATCAAAAACAAACATACTAATGCATGCCCGAATCACAATCCAGAAGCAAAGTAAAAACTTTGGAACTGGCAAGTTAGGTTAGACACGTAAACTTCCACCAGGGAAGTGAGGCCGTCCTCCCACAATACAACAACCGCACCACTGGGCACTTGGTCTTCATACGTGTTTATATAACACTAGCTATAAGCGGTATAGATGCCGTCCTCCCGCAATGTCATAACCACACTTTTAGACACTTGTCTGTAATGCGTTTCTATGGAACAATAGTTATAAGTGGTTTAAATAACGTCATCCTACAATGCCATGGCCACAATACTGGACACTGGGTTTCAATACTTGTTTATACAACACAAGTTTTTGCTTTTATGGAACAAGAGTTGTAATTGGTTTTGATGACGTCATGCTACAAAATCATAACCACACCACTGGACACTTGGTCTCAATATGTGTTTTATGAAGAATAGTTATAAGTCGTATAAATGTCGTCCTTCCAAAATACAATAACCACACTACTGAACACTTGGTTTCAATACGTGTTTATAAAACACCAGTGATAAGTGGTATAATGTTTTACTCTCACAACACCATAACCACACCACTAGGCACTAGGTCTTAATACAACACTATTGTAGTTATAAATGGTATGAATGACATCCTCCCACAATACCATAATCACACTACTGGACGCTTGGTCTTAATACATGTTTCACTGTTCAAGTCTATGTAACTATAGATATAAGAGGATATTACTATGGACATGGACCTATGGGACGTCAAATATATTCAGGGCAATCCTGGACACAGTAAAGTTAAACGTATTAAGAATAAAGTAATTGCGGAGATAAACCCTTTGAATTTTTGTTATTTAATGTTTTATTTGTATATGTCTGGGATTGCCCTGAATATATTTGACGTCCTATAGGCCGATGTCCATTTTATTCAAATTTGATTACACACGTGGCGGGTGTAGCTAGCTAAAGAGGAGGTGCTTACCCTTCCGGAGCACCCAGCCTCACTTTCCTGGTGGAAGTTCTGTCTACACTGTCTTGTCAGTTCCAAAGTTTTTATTTTGCTTCTGGATTGTGATTCGAACATCGATTAGTATGTTTGTTTTTGATTGATAATTAAGATTACATTTATCTGCCTGGGTTAATAAAAATTGTCCAGAGTAATTTTGGATATATCGACATCATATTTTTAACAATATTGTGATGACGGCCATAAACCTTTTTAAGGGCCATGGCATCCCTAGTCCTGCAATTTACTTGCGTCAACAATTCATTTGTAAGCAGCATAACCTCGTTGTATAAAGTTCATGTAGTGGGAACAATCTTCACCAACACGTATTTAATTGGGGATAAATACGCCATAAGTGGGAGAAGCATGTGTATTGCTGTAAAGAATAGAAAAGTTGCAAAATAACCTAAAACGTAGCCATAAACTTATAACATCTAAGTATCTATATAGTTACTACGTATCAAGAACACATGATAACCAAGTATACGAAATACATGAGATATTGATACAAGATACAACACTTGTCATATAAAGGAACCTTTACGTGCGTATTTTACTGATCTGTAATAGAAGATACAACACTTGTCATAGGAGGGAACCTTTACGTGCGTATTTTGCTGATCTGTAATAGAAGATACAACACTTGTCATAGGAAGGAACCTTTACGTGCGTATTTTGCTGATCTGTAATACAAGATACAACACTTGTCATAGGAAGGAACCTTTACGTGCGTATTTTGCTGATCTGTAATACAAGATACAACACTTGTCATAGGAAGGAACCTTTACGTGCGTATTTTGCTGATCTGTAATACAAGATACAACACTTGTCATAGGAAGGAACCTTTACGTGCGTATTTTGCTGATCTGTAATTTTAATATTGTACAATTGCGCCCTATAGTAGCCTTAACCGTGACAGTACTGTAGATAACTTATTTTTCGCGAGTAGAAAATTTCGCGTTAAGACCATCTTCGCCTTATTCGCGAATATTTGAATTCGCGTTTGGAATCTTATTTAATACAACGGAAATATCTGTGTGTTGAAATTAATCGCGTGATAATTGAATTCGCGAATGGGATGAGTCGCGAATTTACGCCAAAATAAATACTTCGCGAAATAAAAGTGAATTATAGTATACTTGCTTGCAATGTCGCACATAAATACCAGAGTATATCATACTGGTAACAATAACAACGAGTAGAACCCCAACGACAAGGAAAATCCTTTGTGTTTTGTGACGAATCCGGGAATAGAACCAATAGCGGTTTAAAGACTCAAACCATCACTAATGGCGTGTTTTTCGTCGTCGCTTAGCTTAGCATCCCAATTAGAAATATCCAAGTCTAAGAAAGTTTGTCAGTTCACTCGTCAAAGGTCGGTGGTATTTTCTTGGTTTCGATATAAGGGAAATTTAAAATAAAACCATTACTCAACCTTACTCCTTAGCCTTTCCTTCGGTCACAGCAGAATAAATGAGGCTGGTATGTGCATGTTTGATATAAATCAGATGATACAAAAATTACATTATTGACACATACTATATTCAAATATATTTATTTCATAAAAATATCACATATTACAGCTATTCGCGATGTATGATAAAATTACTGATTATAAATGTATGTACTAAAACTTTGGACGGATGGCTGAATTTTTACCCTCGGCATTGTAAAAGGCAGTCCATACACAGATACTATAAAACAGCAACAAAACTTCACTTAACTAATACAACAATATTGACAAGAATGGCACAATAATAGTATACGAATTAACAAAAATTATTATTGTATAGCAAAGACTAATTCACTATCAAAGAACATTTGTAATACAAAAATACAACGAGCGCATTAATCCCTGAAAAAGAAATAACGTTAAAAGACTGCTTAATGACTTACACATATTTGACAAGACTATACCCTATAAAATGTCAAGGTCATACATAAAGAAATGCCCATTAATTGTGGAAGCGTTCTAGGTTTATTTTAAAACATATAAAAACACTACCAAAACCGGTTGACTATATTTAGAAAAGCCCCCATGAGTGTAGGGTTCATCAGCTAACAATGTGGTACAAATGAACTTTTATTTCCAATAGATTTTGGATACATTTAGATAAATGTATATTTTCAAGATAACGTCATGTATAATTTCAGGATAACGTCATCTTAACGAACTGGGAAACATCGGATAAAATGACTCCATGTCGTTTCTTACAAATACTATCTGGCATGTAACATGTGATTAAATGTTGAAAACGTTTATACACATTTAAATCTCATCAAAATGTAATAACATCTAAAATGTTTGACTTTGTAACACTACCATGAATACAAATTTACTATCCGAAACATTCCATTTTTATTGTTACTGAATGCGAATACAATCTTTTCAACATTACTAGTCTTGATCGAGAAGTAGTGTTGCTATGACAACACCGTTTTCACAGCCAACCAGGATCGTGTCTGTTCCATCAAATCCATTGGCTAAAGAATAGATATCACTAATGTTTTTATCAGATGGAGATATTAAGTACAGCAGTTGTCCTGATGGGTCTAGCAAGTGAATTCGACCCCCAGAGTCTACAACAACTAAATTTCCTTTGTTATTGCAGATAATGTGTTCAGGATCAAAACAACTTTCTTTCGGAACACCTTTGTAAGTGTTCAGCAAATGGACTCCATCCTTATGGACAATAACAATCTTATCTGTGTCCAACACACAGTAATGTCCCTTCTGGTTCACCGTAACTCTTTTAGGATTAGTGAAAAGTCGCTTCCCTTCAGTATCGAATTCGATGGTCTTTTTCTTTTTGCCATAAACGTCGAAAATCTGAAGAAACCCTTGGCTGTCGTCTGCTTCGACCATGCATACAACTACCCTTTCATTTTTAGTTCCGGTCACACACAATCCTTTTGGGGTAAGAGTTGTGTTTTTATCTCCAAATTTCAACAACTCCCCCGTTATTCCTTCCAAACGCCGTATACATTGGTCAGTAGAACTTGTCATGATAATATCCCCTGACTTTGTTTTAGCCATATCTTCAATTACGGCTTCCGTATACACTTCCATGACATTTTCCATTTTATCGACTGATACAAGCTGTATTGTAGTTCCACCATCCTTATGGATCCAAATCTGGTCATCAAGAGGAACTAAAGCATCTACCGGGTCATTAGAAAGAACTGCAAACCCATTCACCACAAGGTCTCCATCGATGGACATATTTCTAGTGGTCGGTGCCTGCACTTCTCCAATAAGTTTTTCTATTTTTCTTGTTTCTATTGGGTTCTCAATGAAGCGAGATTTCATAAAATTGGGAACGTTTGGAACAAATGGTATATCAGTGTATTGCCTTTGAAGGTCGGAATATGCAACCATGACGTCTAGCTTACTTCCGGTTTGCATAACATTTCCCGCTTTTGTACAGATGTCCACGACTCCTGTTCTAATATCAAGTATAGCATTTTCTGTCTTTTTTAATTCCTCTTCGTAATTTTGTTGCACTTTCTCTACTTTATTTACTAATTTTTCTGTTGCCATATCTATCTGTCTTTTAAGTTCTTTCTGTCTCTCAACTATTTCCTGTATTGTGATATCTGCTGCTGATCTAGACATCTGTCGATTTTTGTCAACGTCTTCTAGTTTGGGTTTTATTTTGTCTAAATTGAATTGATTGGCCTTGCGGTAGACCTCACGTACCCCGCTTTCAACTGAAGTGTATACTTTATCTATTTTACTTATTTTGTCCGTGTGGCTCGAATGTGGTTCTTCAGACATACAGTCGATACATACGGGGATTTTACATTTTGTACAGAAACGTTTCAAATCCTCGTCTTTGTGTTTTGAACACTTATTACTGCCGACTGCACGGTTTGCTGGAGTCTTTGGCTCCACTTCAACTTGCGCTCTTTTTGCAGCCATTTGTCCGTTTGTACCTTCTACTTCATGCATTACCTAAAATATATAAATTACACATTATATCAATATCAATTTTACAGCACTAGACAGCCATTTCGGAATGCAACTCTTAATTAGTAGTGCTCGGACCAAAATTGCGAAACCAAAATAATTTGAAAAGAATGAAAGAATGGCAAAAGGACCCCCTAAAGACCAAAATTTGTTTAACAAAATTAGCTAAGAAAATACTCTGCATGAGTGAGTACTAGTAGAATATTTATTTTTTTACTTCAGATTTTAACCTGTAGTAAGTTTAAGGCAGTGAACGTAATTATAGCACTGAGAATGCACTTTAAGTAAAAGAACGCCAGAGGCAGAACTGAAAATTTATCCTAAATGTATCGTTTCTATTTCTGAAAAATAAACTTATACTTTAAAGTGAAAGTAATGCTTATCAAAAACAAACATACTTATCCATGTCCAAGTCACACTCCCTAAACAAAGTTAAAATTTTGAATAAACACGTGAACTTCTACTAGGGGAGTGAGGCCGGGTGCTCCGGAATATAAGCAATTCCTGTTTAGTTACATATACTCGCTACGTGTGTAATTCAAATTGGGAATAAAAGGAGCCTTTTTATTTTTTGTTTGTTTAAAAAGATCTGTTTTATCTACTTAAACGTTGTTATTTAAAACCAAATAACAAAAAAGTAGGAACAATTCAAACAGATAATTAAAACCATTCTGGCAGATAAACAGAGCCAGTTCAGAAAGGTGGTGGTGACTGACATTCACGATATACTTAATAAATACAATGGAAAAAGAAACATTATCTTTTGGCTGAAAAAGGAAAACACTTTGTCTATAATAAAAGTGAAATTGTCATTCCGATAAGTATAATTTTTAAACACGCTATCCAACTGCGTTGTTTATTGTAAAATATATTTAAATTCAAAATTGTTCAAATATTGATTTGGCCTAGGCATATCATGAACATGCATGCCAGTCATTTATTTTACAAGTTTCACCTACATTACAGACCTGTCGAAAGTTTATAGTAAACAAATGAATTAGTAGCGAATCGGCAGCTTATCTCGACCTCTCGTTAACCTGAGCATCTGCTACTATCTCTAAGACTGGCTTTCTAAATATCGGCAACTTGTCGACTCGGCAGCCCAGCTTCAACACCTTTTCGTTAAGTCGGTGTTAAACTTTCGACAGGTCTGTACTGTAAATCTTGTCAGCGTTAATTAAAGTTTTAAAACATTAAAGTTTTCACCTGATATAGTTGTATTTATCTAGTTAAAACCTAAAATGCAACCTTGAAGTTTTTCACCCAGACCTCCCGGCTCGTATACCAGGTAGAATCCACAATAACACGCAGGCCTATTTCAACTTTGAAATAATCAATTATCAATATTTTACCTGCTATTTTCAAATTTCAATCCTATCTTGGTTATAATACAGTTGTTGTTGTTTCTCTCTTACGTCTCTTTATCCGTTGTCTTAATATCATGTTACTAAATATATATTATACAACTCAAAATATTACATATTGAAGTGTTCAGCCAATTCCTGGTTTGTTAAGCATGAATTTCTACCTGCATTTTAACAAAATCAATTAACAATATATATGTATTTATAAATATATTGGCATACCTGTCATGTTCATTAAGTGTCTATCTATCTACCCGACTTTACTGGTAATAAACTAATATTTCCCTATCTTCCAGTACCTTTTGCTACATTAAATACCAAAAACATATCTCAATACAGACGGATAGATAAAAATACTATAAATTTAGCAGTTCAATACTATACTGTTCGACATGACTCAGATAACGAGCTCCCTGGTTCAATGATTGTAGACTACAGATCTGTCGATAGTTTTACACCAAGCTATCTTAAACGAGTTAAAACTGGGCTGTCGAGCTCGTGTCGAAGATATGGGTAGCTAGTCGCCGAAATATGCTGCTGAGAGATAGACAGGCAGCTGCCGATATCGATAACGATGAGACGAGATGATCTGCCGATTCGGCGTCAATTTGTTAGTCAAGTGTTAAACTTTTGACAGGCCTGGGCCTGTACTGTATGCACGGGTAACGGGGTAAATGGGAACAAAACCAGGAAGTTTTAAACATATACGGTACAGACCTGTCGAAAGTTTAACAATGAGCTGACTAAAAATAAGTCGAAAATCGAGTAGTCGAGATATGGCGAGCAAATGAATGGTTGGTTGAATGTTGCTTAACGTCGCATCAGCAGTTTTTCAGCTATTTGCGACGAGAACTATGTTATTAATCTCCAGGATTAATCTATAAATTATTTTGTGTATGCATATGAAGTGCGAGTGTGTTTTATGGTCTGCCTTGTACTAGCACGCACTCGGGCGACTTTAACGTGCTAAATCACAGAGCCAGTACGCCGCAGACAAGCGTACTACTCCCAAGCCCATTATACTGATACCAGGTAAATCATTTAAGGACAACGGTAAGGGAAATTCACTTTCCCACATGTGGCCTGAGCGGGACTCGAACTCACAGCGATGAGATCTCTGGATTTGAAAACTGGCGTCTTATCCATTAGGCCGAGTAAATGGATGGAAAGTCCCGAGACATAGATAACATCTGCCGAAAAGCTTTCGAGAATATAGCTAAGGATGGAGCAGAGATGTACTGCACTAGTGCGTAAGCTCAGTGTTACCTTTTCGACAGATCTGTACTGGACGTCATACATATATTTTTAAATATGGAATTTTTATCGATTGATTATGAGGTTTAATTTTAATTAATTGATCAAAAATAGCAATCTTTGTAAGGGTAACCCAGAATACATACAACAATGTTTTATTATATCTTAATTTAGAATCGATTAAAAGATAAAAACTTTTAAAAAGGGGAATACCCTTAAATTTACAGTCCGTGTTTATGTCTGGTCCAATACGTCACCGTGTTTAAAATCCATAGTTATACATTATGGTCTTTTGGTATAAACAATGAATCGATTCATTCTGCAGAATTTTACATAAATACTTTCGTTCAGCAACGACCGTAGTAGTTACGACCTAAAAAGCCAAATCTATGCTTTTTTGTGTTGTGTCTTATTACATTATTTTAAATATAGATCCCATTATATTTCAACTTGATAGATGACATGCATTGTTATATGTAATGTGCACAAACCTAGCTTTAGTCGCAAGTAAAAACACCATGTCTGTCCATCTATTAATCTGTTGCGTCTGTCCGTCCGTCCTCCTGTCCGTCCTTTCCATTCATATTGTCCATCGTGCATGTATTTTTGTTCAAATTCTTTATTTCTCATCATTGTAATATTTACAATATAGAGAACATGTTGACACACACAACACACACACACACACACACACACACACACACATAAAAAATAACACTGAAGATTCACTAAAATCACACTATGTATTCATATCATCTTTCCCACATGAAATTCCCTACCAGTTTCATTCTAGTTCACCAGGAGATAAAAAGTTATCTGCAAATTGTAAATATTACAATGATGAGAAATAAAGAAATAAAGAATTTACATGCACGGCGGACGATGTGATAACGAGGAGTCGAGGACAGGGGCTGATTCGGCACCAATTCGTTGGCTTCGTGGTAAACTTTAGTCAGGTCTGTACTGTATGCGCTAGTAGATAATTGACGTCATTGAGGAATTGGGAATTTTTGGAATATAAATTTAGAAGTCACAATGTGTCTCTACAGTCATCTCTAAATATATCTATAACTAATAAATTTTTCAATGGCTTTGTAAAATTTTTGGAAGCTTATGTAAAGTTGACCTAAATCAAGTTGACCTAAATAATAACAAAGAGATGTTTGTTGCTTAGATATAGCCAATAACGTAAACAAAATACATTGTATAATACACATTATGATACAAATAGGCCAAACAAAACAAAGACATTGGGACCATTATTAATGTAATTCCTAACATTGGACGGTCACTTCGGAAAGGGGGGGGGGGTATACAGTGACTAATTACAGAAAGAAGTATTTGTTACTGAAAAAAAAACATGTGCTTGGTAACGACTAACGTAAACAAATACATAAAGATAGAAATAGGCCAAACAAAACAAGATAAATCAAACTTATATTGGGATTGGGGCTCTGATTATAAACCTAACAAAACCGGTCGGGCGGTCCGGGGTAAATGTAAAAGTGACACTGTAACGAAAGCTGAAAAAACACGTGCTTAGTAACAGCCATCATAATAATAGAAATAGGCCGATCAAAACCAAACAAGACAAATGTTTATTGGGACCAATTATTATAAACCTTATAATATTGGTGGGGACCTCCGGTAATAAATGCCCAGTGACATAGTTACAGAAAGAAATACATGTGTATTTGTGCTTAGTAACAACCAACGTAAACAAATACATTGTACAATACTTTATGATAAAAATAGGCCAAAAACACAAGTCAAACAATAATGTATAATAGGACCACTAATTATAAACCACCCAACTTTGGATGGTCACTCCGGGAGTGATGTGCTTACTGTTTAGAGTACTGTAGTAAGCCCATTATCCATTTCGTTTTCTTCGCTATTAGTAATAAGTCAAAACAAAAGTACTAATCCATGAACAAACCACAATCTCAAAGCAAAGTTAACACCTTGATAAATAAGGTTAAACACATAGACTTCTACCAGGTAAGTGAGACCGAGTGCTCCGAAGAAGGCCTTAAAACACGGTGGCGAACCTACGTCATAGACGCGACTTCGTAAACACACCAATGACGGCCAAATGATCGACTCGCGGTGAGTTTTAACTGAATTTCCATACTTCCCATCAGTTTATAGTTATCTCAATGTGCCTAAAGAAGGCAGAATAACTTCACAAACGATCGGTTGATGTATATATATTATTAGAAATGCTAGTTTTTCAAACATTTGCGTCAAAGTAAATTTTTGTACCACGATGTCGGGCACACTTTTCACGACGGCAAAGGAAAAAGTTGTATTTTCACCATTTAAACTCGTTCTACTGACTATAATGTTACAAACGGGATATGAATAAACTAAAGGTAATATGTATCAAAGGAAAAAGTCCAAAAACTGGGCCTAATAACGGCTATTTTAGCATTTTTGGTTTATTGTAGTCGTGCACACTCAGCAAAACTACTTGCAACTAATGTTGTCGTGCACACATATTATTTATAAAAATACATCCAGAACAGTTTTTACTGTCATTATAAATGTTTTACTTGACATGAATTTATATAAGGAATTTTGATTAGAAGTTAAATGAAAAAAGCCTACCTTAGAGTTTGAAAAAGTCATTGGTGCCATAGAAAGGTCTCCCTTCACCAAGCGTGCTAGGGTCAGGATTCCTTCTGCAGCGAAAACTGGCCATATTTTTCATCATGTAAAATTCAAAAGCCAAAGAAAAGGTTAGCAGCTTCTTCTGCTGTTGGTTCAAAAATTTCAAGTGATGTTACATATTCCAAAGAAAAGCCATCAAAACGTTCCAATAAAGTAGTACTGGGAGGTGAACATCTTGCAGATAGATACAAATATTATGCAAAGTTTGAAAGCCATATCTTTAATATAGTATGATTTTAAAACCAAACATAAACTGAAAATTCATAGCCAGTCAAAAAATAACAAAGCTTAATGTTTACCAAAATAACTAGCCTGACATTTAAATACTGTATTTGTATGACACTATTCACTACTAATAAAATATTCAATATTATTGGTGTATTTCTAAACAAATGTGTGGTAAAATTAATACAGATATCATTTGTAATTAAATATAAAAAGCCTGATAATAATAATAATATTAATATAAAAAAAAACGCAAAACATGAAAGAAGAAAATATAATTCAACAGAAATCATATTTAAGGAAGATAATATTATTGGTATCTGTCAAATCCTCATAGCATACATGTACAAGCCAAGTTCAACATGCCCAAATCCATAGACATCATCAGTAAAACTTGTTCAAAATAGCTATACCTATAAATACTGTGCATACTGAAAGGTATAGTTTGACTTGCCGATTTCACAAAATTTGTATCTCCCATAGCTTAAATTTCTGATAAATAGCAATTTAAAAAATCAGCACATGTCAAAGTTCTAATATTAGCAAATTTTGCCTAAAATAGGAGTTGCACATTCTTCTTATAGAAGACTGTCGCCAAATCATTTCACTCCACATACAGAAATATAGATGACGTTTTGTCTCTGAAAAATCCGATACATACATCCTGAAAATACGACAGATTTTCCAAGTTCTGCTTCATATTTGGACTTGTACCTCAATTATGACATTCACTAAAGGCTACGTTTAAAGCTACATGTAAATGACGACGTGATGACTTCAATTTAATTGTCAACTTTCTGTTTCTTTGCAACAATATACTTGCTTCTCTTGCTTATGGTGTATTTTTAGAGCTTGTTCCCACTCCAGGAACTTTATACAGTAAAACACGTTTATAACGAAGCCCTGGGTACTCTATTTTTAACTTCGTTATAAAGCGACTTCGCTATATTGTCATAAATAGACTTATATAGCCCAATATTTTACAAGCAAATTGCTTACAAATAAATCAAGATCCTTATAAAGTTTTAAAGCCGCCATCAAAATAAGGTTGATAAGTATGATGGCACTGTATCCATATCCAAAATTACCCTGAATACATTGGACGTTCTATAGTTCCATGTTACTTCCATTTTGAATTTTGATTACGCACGTGCATGGCGTATGTAGCTAGCCAAACAGAAGACGCTTTTTTGGTGGAAGTTCATATATTTATCCTAATGTGTCAGTTTTAATTTTGCTTTTGAATTATGATTTATGACATGGATTAGTATGTTTGTCTTTGATAGGTGTGTTTGTTTTTTATTATACATGCACAAGTCTGCCAGACAACTACTTCCTGTTTCTCGACTTATTTATTTTTTTACGTTTACGGTGGTTGAAGATAAAAGGGAAGCATACTATGTGAGCTAGTGATCACAGATTTCTTTTTGCTATGTGGCACTGAATCATCAGTTGAAAGGGGAACCTTATTTTGTGGTATAAACCACAGCAGTCATGATGTAGACCTCTTAGAGGTTGAAGAAGTAGGATAATCACAACAACAAAGAAACAACAATTGAAGTCTGGACTCCATTCTGTGTAGAATTCTTTAATTCGTTTTAAACACATGACGCTAAGTCTTTAAATTTTTCAAATTGAAATTTTCCTATTCGTCTTACTACAAATTTTAAATCGGGAAAGGTTGTCAAGATTATTTCTTTAGAGCATTGCAAATCTTAATTAAATAATAAATGTTCTATTCTACCTTTACCTTGGAATGTCGAAGGTTTAACTTCAGGTTTTCTTTAGATTATGTAACAAAAATTCTTTTTGGAGTTATTTTTTTTTATCAACGGGAGGAGAAGCTGTTTACCAATTAAAATACGGGTTTTGTTGAAGAAGGAAGCCTGATCCTGACACGCTTATTGAAGGGAGACCTTTCTATGGCACCAATGACCCTTCCAAACTCTTAAGATACGCTTATACTGCTTTTTAGAAATTCCTTATATTGATTCATTTCAAGTAAAACATTTATAATGACAGTAAAAACTGTTCTGGATGTTTTTTTATAAATATTATGTGTGCACGACAACATTTGTTGCAAGTAGTTTTACTGAGTGTGCACGACAACACTAGACCAAAAATGCTAAAATAGCCGTTATTAGGCCCAGTTTTTGGACTTTTTCCTTTGATACATATTACCTTTAGTTTATTCATAGTCAGTTTGTTACATTATAGTCAGTAGGACGAGTTTAAATGGTGAAAATACAACTTTTTCCTTTGCCGACGTGAATAGTGTGCACGACATCGTGGTACAGAAATTTACTTTGACGCAAAAGTTTGAAAAAACTAGCATTTCTAATAATATATATACATCAACCGATCGTTCGTGAAGTTATTCTGCTTTCTTTAGGCACGTTGAGATAACTATAAACTGATGGGAAGTGTGGAAATTCAGTTAAAACTCACCGCGAGTCGATCGTTTGGCCGCCATTGTTGTGTTTACGAAGTCGCGTCTATGACGTAGGTTCGCCACCGTGTAAAAAGCCTTGATTTGATCGTTGTATAAAGTTCCCGTTGTTAGAATGATCTCTGTCATAGCGTATTAATTGGGAAACAAATTCACCACAGACAGAAGAAACAGGTACTCGTATTTCTGCATAGAAAAAGAAAGAAATTAATCACGAAAATCAACCAAAAAACGTATGCATTTCATCAATATCTTTGTTGACATTATCATTGGTATATATCTTATGTGTATTATTGTTATATTTCATTTTAGAAATTATTAACATATAAGTTCTATCATATAACTATTAATTATATATGACACAGTAACTGGTAATAAAACCTGGCTTTGTTTCAGGACTTTGAAAACAAAAACACAGGGAGCCTACTTCAAAACCCGATCAAAGCTACATAACACATGATTATATTTTTAAATTTATATTATATAAGTTTGATGCCAGAATTTGACACTCACAGCTATTATGCAGTTATATTCTTGTGACGTCCCTGATTAGTTCGTCACGTCACGTTCTTGTATTTCATTTGAGCGGATCACGTATACACAGTGTTCAATGTTGAACCATACATTATCTGCATATATATTGCAACAACTTCAGTCAGTGACGCGTCAATTGCTCATCGGCATAAAGGACACAATCTTGACTGAAGCGTCAACAGCGGAGTATGCTCTACTATACATTGTCCACTCGTTACAACGAGTCGACAAGAAGATTGGGGTGGATAAAACAAATAAAGCGTAAAAAGAGAGAAGTTTAATATGTAGTTTCATGCTTGTATTACCTATTTGTTGGACTCACCTGAGCCTATAAACACACCAATTACAGATCGTGAAAATGACATATTCTAAGGCGACCTAAGATTCAAAATCACAGATAATCGGGCGATACATTGCATAATTACACGATGATCCATAGAATGACGATAATTGTTATTGATTTTGACGAACAATGAACAAATTAAACATCCATGTCCAAATCACAATTCCAATGCATAGTAAAAAACTGAAAATGGCATATTAAATTAAACATGTGACTCTCCACATGGGAAGTGAAGCCGGATGCTCCAGAAGAGTGATGAACAAAGCATAGGCAACGTTGAACTGTACTTTTGACCTTTAATTTATATATTTATAAAGGACCAGTAAATTTATAGCAATTCAAAATATTAAATTTTATATCTATACATTTATACATAGAGAACACTCGCACACATCATGGGAAACATGAATTCTTTATGTATCCCAACATTACTCGTATAGGGGGGGTCATTGTATATGGATATACCTAAAATAAGGTCAAGCGGACAGGTCAATGTTGTTTTTCTATACGACTACTGTAATGCTGTTGAAGGGACCTTAAACAGGATATTTGGATCTTTCTAATGTATATTTAGATCATTGGTGGCCTTAAACTCTGAAGCTTCACGCCTGATAACGCATTTTAAAGTTGGCAAACGAAGTGTAGAAGACTTCACTGACTTTGAATAAAGTTTGGTAGGTTAAAAATTCTTAATATGAGTATGGAGAATTAATCAAGTTATTTATTTTTAGGTCCCAATTAACTAACACGTACTAAAATGCTTTTCGTATTTCGTAGGTTTCATTTTGAATACCAAAATGAAGAAATCCATAGTATTTAGGCAAACAACATTGACCTGTCCGCCTGGCCTTTAATTTAGAAATATATTGAGGACGAGTGGGTTTATATATAGGGACACTTTTGTATTTCATCGTCAGAATGAGAAACACTAAAATGAACACTGTCGATCTTAGTACTACCTATGTATTGGGGTGGATACTTCTATATGACTATTTGTAATGAAAGGTCAAGCGGACAGGTCAATGTTGTTGCCTATATGTTTGAAATACTACACCTGAACCTAATATTGTTCAGTTGGATAAAAGCAAGACACCCGTGAGCGTCGCTTTTACAAAGGGTATCAAAACAAAAATAAGTGCGAGACATAAAAAGTCCCATGCCGTAAGAAAGGTAATCTTACAAGATTGCGCAAAGCAATATATATAACTTAAGGCATTACATAGTCCCTTAATACAGGTGGTCACCCATGTGTTAATCCAATAACAAAAATTAAAATGACAGGGGTCACCCAACTGTGGTCATCCAACCACGACTCGGGTCTGATATAAAAATAGCATTCAGTCTTGGTCAAAACCAAAGGACTGAAGGATGGCTAAAATGCTGCTGTGGGTTCTTATTTTGGCTTTCGTGTTACCACTAATCTCCACAAAGGAATTATGTCCTCATGAACTGAGCTTGAAGAAATGGTCCGATACGAGCACCTGGCCCAACAATAAGGTGAGTGATTTAATAAATAATAATAATCGGAAATTTGTAGATGGGATTGGATTGGTGGTGTTTTATGATTTGTTCACTTATATTGAGGTGGTCATTTCTTGAAGGTAGAGTAAACCGGAGTACACAGAGTAAACCATCGATTTCGAAGAGCTGTAGGGATACAGATATAGATACTAAATTAAATTTAAAAATATGAACTTTATCAGTTTATGGACAGGTGGTCTTTAAATTCAGAATTTTTTTACTTTTTTCTCTATCTTATTTCATTTATACAGAGGTGGTCGCTATAGCAGCCCCCCCCCCCCCCCACACACACACTTCAAAAAAACTAAATGAATTAAAACCAGCGATTAAATGCACAATCTTATTTATTTATTTACTTATTTATTTATTTTTTAAAAAAGTGATATTTTCAAAACGAAAAAAGAAAAGAAAAAGAAACAGCAAAGGAAATAAAGAAAATAGAGCAAAAGTCTTTTACATTTTAGACACTTCGGATTTACATCTGTTCTTAAAATCACAATTTCATATTTATTATTTAAGTGGTACATTGAGCACCCGGTCTCTTGTGGAATTTTTCAGTTTTCGAAGGTTTTTTAGCATTTAGGATTGTGTTTTGAACATGAAGCGGTATGTTGTGTTTGATTGTTGTCAGTACTTTTATGCGATTTAGTAAGTCTTGTTTATTACACGTAAGTGGGAGGTCGTGGGTTCGAGCCCGACCGGGTCTTGCCCAAGACTTTAAAGTGGGCAGTGACTGTTCTTTCGTCAAGCACTCGGCATCACAAAATGAAATTATGGGAACTAAAAATAAACGAGGCCCCGTGTCACGGTGGGCTTGGCACGCTAAAGAACTCTGCTGTATAATAATAATCATCGCAACGCACAGGCAAAATATCTGCACCTTCGTCTATAGCTGGCGACGTCTCGATATAAGTAAAATATTCTTGGACGTTAAACACCATAACTAAACTCAAGTCCCTATTCGTTTTTTTTCAGTTTTCGAAGTTTTTACTTGTCGTTTAGGATTGTGTTTTGAACCCGGAGCTGTATGTTGGTTTTTGATTATTGTCGGTACTTTTATACGGTTTAAGCAGTCTTATTTATTACATAATCAGTTTGTTTTTCGTTTGAATACTCACTAATTGTGTGACGTTAACCGTTATTATGTCTTGTTGACACGGTTATTGTCCGAACGCTTGTTTGTTCAAGGAATTTTTGTGTTGGTTTTCTTTGACTTTGTCGTTGCCTTGTTTATTTCAATATACCCTACTTATAATGCAATAGTAAATTAATTATCTTTCTTTTCATAACTGTTTATTCCCTCTCATCTTATCTCCATTAGCATTAAATTTCTTTTCATTTGATAGAAATTGATAGAATCAATTTGACAATAAACTTTTTACATAGTGACGATTACAGTCAATGTCTCAAAAGTACTCAAAATGAAAAATGACCGATAAGAATACTGATAAAGGTTAAAATAATTGGTATGCGCTGATATATTACGTATTTACTAGTATTACGCGAAACACTTAATTTATACATGTATATGTATTGAGGGTTTTTATAGTAACCGACTAATCTCCAATCTCCAATCAAACCGGAGATGATGAGATTTAATAGTGACCGCCTAGCTGAACATCTCCAATCAAACCGGATATTGTAAGGCTTTCGTAGTGACTGACTAGATGGACATCTTCAATAATATCGGTGATGGTAGTCCATGTGTTTTCGGTTTTCAGTACAAAAAAAAAGAAATAAGTTATATGAATATTAAGATATCAACCCACCCACCCCCACCCCGCGATATGCACCACCAATAATTAATCTCATCTAATTCAGAATTTAAGGTACCAGTAACAGTACAGAATAGTAAAAAGTTTATATAAATATTAAGATATCAACTCCCCCACATTTGTCCCGGGGCTTAGTTTATTTTTCAGTTAAGACATCAGAGGACTAAGATTCACACAAGATTATCATTATTTATTTTACAACGAGTAATTATTATCATTTTACAGACAGATAATCTCGATGTTCAGTCAACCACTAATTATTGTTCGGTTATCAGATTATTGTCATAATACTAGTATTTCTTATCCTTGGGGAACATAATCGCTTTCTGAAATAGGCGCATCATTAAGAGGACATATAGGTCAATGTGGGAAAAAGAAAATTTTAATTGTTATATCGAAAGTACAGTAACAGATCAAAGTTGGTTCCTGCGTTTTCTCGAAATGTCCATGTGTAATCCTCCCCTGTCTTGTATCGATCATTTCTTTGACAGTTAAAACGCAAAGGCAGAGTATGTTCCCAACACGGGAGCTTTTGGCAGAAAAGCAAGCTGCTTACAAATAAATTGTTGGTTCACGGATATTCCAAGCCTAGGCTTATCAAGGCCCTCAAACGTTTTATGACCGTCAAAAAAGTTATTTTTCTACATTGTAAACACTATATTTAGTCACGTGGCCAATCATCATATCAACCAACCACTATCCAAATCATATCTTACCTAGTGACCGAGAAAAAGCTTGAAATACAAACAATTTGACGGAATGTTTTTCAGTGTTTTCAATCAGAATAAAAAAGTAAGAAGTTTTCTAAAATTATATACATGCTGGGCTTGTTGTTTTACTTTTTTTTGTAAAAAGTCAAATGTTTGTATTTATGGTTATGGAATGAGTAAAATAGTCGAGGGCCAAATAACCACACTACTATACATTAATTCCGGTACCCGTTCAACTCCGATGTCCGTCCACTGTTGTCAAGAGTTAATAGACTGGCCGGGGCGGGTATTACCGAACATAAGCGAATATTGCCGAATATTTAAACTGTCTTTATTACTGTTCTGTAATCAACGCAGTTATGTTGATTTCGGTTCATGAGTTAGTAGTTTGGAGACTATTTAAAAGATAAGTTTAGGCAAATCATAACCTAATTCAGAGATACAACGGTGACTCGGCTACCACCAATAATTAATCTCATCTAATTCAGAATTTAAGCTACCAGTAACAGTACAGAATAGTAAAAAGTTCGTAATATCGTCGTCACGGTCTCATCGTCCCGTCCCCATCCTCCATCTCCTCTTTACAATGATTATTACCATTATCAGCAAAAATTTAAATTCTCAATTGTCAATGTTGTCGTCATATTAATGTCACCACCACCGAGATATATTAAGCTCTTTTTAAAATTCATACTTAGTCGTTAAAATTTTTCCTCTTTATGCGTCGTTAATAATTTTTATTAACTTATATTGTTTTGTATTCGTGGTTGCACTTGCTGTTGTCAAGTACAGTAAAACCTCTGATTAATAGCCACTTTTGTTCAGGCAAATTATCGCATGATAAAGGGTTGTGGTGATAAATTGATGGAGGCCCTATTAAGAAAATCATAGTTCTAACACTTTAATGTAATACACTGTCTCGATAAGCAAAGCTGTAATGTTATTAAGGGCATTATAATGAGGTATTACTGTGCTTGTTCTTGTATTTCGTTTTTAAGCACAACAGATTCGTTTAGGTTACAGACGACAATGCCATCATGGTAGAATGATCATCTCACACACGTTAATTTTATTTGATTTTAGCTCCCTGCTCTACACGAAGATGTGGTCATTAATGACAATATTTTACTGGATACAACACCACCCGAACTCAGAAGCTTGACAATTAATCCCGGGTCAAGATTAGTATGGAGCCCGGATGGAAGTTTTTCAATGACGGTCAAGTACATCCACATTCATGGCAGAATGGACATAGGGTCAGAAGATTGTCCATACACAGGGACGGCCAGGATAACTCTCACAGGTAAAGTTGTTTTATTTTGTTTAAAGCTTTTTGCTATTGTTAAGTTTTATTTCTTGTTTGTTTGACATAAGTAATGACACGTATATAGGCATTTTATTCATAAAATCATACAACAGTTCCGACGTCATAAAACCTGCGTCATACATACAGGGTAAACTTTATGAACAGGGTGATTCAGTAAAGAGAGATAACTCTACTTGACTCATAATCCCAAGGCAAAGTAAAAACTGTGCAAACTGGCAACTTATATTAAATGCGTAATGTAACGGCTTTGAAATAATAATTTTATGAAATTTACATCTTACTTCAACTGTCAATCAAACTACCAGGTGCCAGGTGTTCAAACGTCTGAACTAAAGATTGCTATGGAGATTAATGTGACATGTCAAATTTATTTCAAAAGCAAGTAGCTAGGAATGAAGCTGCAGTTTGAATATAGCATGGCACATGCATGCACATGAACAACTAAATAAAAAAACCCATTTACTTCTGTTTTTCACTTTTAGGAAAAAGAGGAGAATACGATATTCCTGGATTTAACGAAAAATTTATCGGCGTCGACAAAGATGGAACCCTTGAAATACATGGCCAGAACAAACTGGCATGGACAAAGTTATCTAAAACATTGCGTAAACTGACTGTTGGTGATGGTATCATACACGGTCACTTGGTAAGTGGAAGAGTTTCCAGGATGCTGAAGGGATAATCAGACAATCCTTGAAACCACTGATTATCAAGTAAAACTCACGATTTCAAAAGATTGAAAATTGACGTCAATTACAGGTTCGGAATAATAGATACAAAGTTGCATATAAAAATTGGAATTTGGCTAAAGTTTATGCAGTCAAGAATACAATATAACAAGCAAAGAAAGACACATTATGAAACTCTTATTTATACACAACAATGGTGTTTTATGACATAGTCAAGATTCATGTGTAACTTTTGGGCGTTTGAAATACATGATTCAAATATGTGACTTTTGGATGTTGTGGTTAAAGAACTTTGTTTGACCTTAATTAACCGCCATATTACTTGTAAAGGACAAATCTTATTATGTCGGACATTTTGTAAGTAAGTAAAGCAGTTGGAACTAAAATATTTTTTTTTGGCAAAACTAATTACAAATTTTTATAGCTTGAACTGACCTTAAACTCATGAATATCTCCAACATTTACAAAGTTATATAAGTATCAACATGTCAATCAGATTTTAGTTAAATTAAGATAAGAAATGTTTGTGAGACTGAAGTCTGAGGCGTTAAGACATCATTGCTATTCTACACTCCTACCACATTATCAAGAATATGTTCTAAGAATTTCAAGAACGGTAACTCTGCATTCCAAAGCTATATCAGGTAATAAACTAACTGGACGGTTTATCGATGAGGTTCCCAGGTAAACTTTTAGTGTTTATACGTCAATAGGTGATGACACCATCAGTAACATGTATATTGTAAAGACCACTTTCTGACAAGTGTAATATCCTAAGATATCAGTGGATTGACAAATAGTGATCTAGAGTTTGAATCTCATTTCCAATCATATTTTATAAGAAAATTCTACACTAAATCATATCCGTAATACTATATTTTAATTACCATGGATATATTTTATTTCAATTAAATAATAGAATAATGATATATAAATGCCCAGTCTCTGATATAAATAATATGTTAAAAATACACGAGTAGTCTTAAATAAATAAATAAATAAATAAATAAATAAATAAATAAATAAATAAATAAATAAATATTTACTGAAAATTAATCATGAATGCTAAAAATGCAGAGATATCACGAGATAAAAAATTACTTAATTACTTAATCACTGAAATAAATAATATATTAAAAAAAATACATGAATAGTCTATAAAGTAATTAAAATACATGTAAATAAATATTTATTGATAAAGAATCACGCATTCAATTTGTAAATAAATGAAATATATGATAAAAATGCAGTATCATGGGATAAAAAAAAGTTAAGTACTTAGTCTCTGATATAAATAATATAAATAAATAAATAAATAAATTTATTAAAAGAGAGAGAGAGAGAGAGAGAGAGAGAGATGTTTGATCTTTTATACACTTGCTCAGCTTGGGGGGGGAAGTCCAGAGGAAAATTAGCTTATCCGTTAGGCGATAGCGTACAGAGAGAGAGAGAGAGAGAGAGAGAGAGAGAGAGAGAGAGAGAGACATTTGATCCTTAAAGCACTTGCCGACCTCAAGCTGGTGGATAATTCCGAAGTTAAATTAGCTTCTCAGTGCACATTTAAATTTTTTTTCGCGAGGTATATAAAGGCGGAGAATAAGCCAACAATAGCATATTTATTTATAATGGCAAATTCCGAGAGAATGATTTATTTTAGAGGTGCTGAATGTGTATTGTCTAACTTTTATGAATTTGATTTTGTTTATGAAGATGTAGATTTTAGAAATTTTACGGATTCCTAATTTATTAAACTTTGATAAATACAAAATTTCCTAATTGATAATTTATTAAAATTATTTAAATACAACTTTTTAAAAATATTTATAAAACATTAATTTGAATTAAATACACCATTATTAAATTTCGTAATACTGAATGAAAAAAATATTTATGGAATCAAAATAAATTTATAATTTTTTTTAATCCTTCATAATATAGTTATCATTGCCAAACTTGAAATTTGATAATTTTAACCACAAAATAATTGCTCTGGGCTAATATTGATCAGTTGTAAATCTATATTAGCCCGGAGCAATATACATGTATCGCCTCCTCAGCAGCTACACATGTATCTGACCTGTCATACACAGGTAAATATTATGACGGCTACGGCACAGAAAATGAAAAAAAATATTCAACTTTTGTATTCAAACCTCAAATTACTCAAGTAAACATTAACTTATTTTTATTCTGAAAACTGATTTAGAAACTTTGAAATGTTTGTTAAATAACCGAAACAGGAAAAATATTTTTTGAAAATTGGAACTATTTTTAATAATTTTTTAAAAGAACGTCGGTATTGTAATTCCCTATATATTCAATATAAAACATAACCATGACTTCAAAGTTAAAATTACTCAAGTAAACATAAAGTTATTTTATTTTTGAAAATAATTTCTGAAAGGTATTTTTCTATATTTTAAAAAGTTAACAGGAAAAATATTCTGTTATGAATAATAAAAAAGTTATGATCGTTTTTTTAACAACATGCAACATTTTCAAGGTTAATCCTATATACAGCCACAGGTGAAAATCTTATAATCTGTGTAGACCGACATCAGCGCCCCTAGTGGCCGCCCAAACATATTGTCAGTAATGTTTATATAATTTCCTTTCTTCAGGAAAGTGAGCACAAAGACCTAAAAAGAACTTATGAAGGGATAGCGGTTTACTCCGTGGACTTGACTTCCATGAAAACAGAGTATGATGTGTTTTATGTTAGTGGAAGGCTAGCCATAGTTGACAGAGAAATTGAGAAATTTAAAACCTTCCTCAATGGTAAGTTCGACAAAGATGACCATTTTTCGAAATCTGATCAATGAAGTGGGGGATTAATATCTTTTGTCAAATAAACCATATGCCACGAATACACTAGAATGGGCGCTAAATGTATTGTAGATTATTTTTTTCTGCAAATGATTTTTTTTTCATTTCAAAAATGGAATATTAAAATCTCGATGACAAGTCTATTTCAGGAATTAAGTACCAATGAGGTAATTGATGGGGTATTTAATGGAATATGCGAATAAACAGTAATAAAAAAATTCGAGAGCATCTCAATGCTCCATTATAAATTTTCTGAAATAAAATTTTGAAAAAAATTATGTCTTGTTTGACGTTTTTCAGTATTATAGAATGTTTCAAACAGTTCTGAAAAAGAACAGTGTTTAAATAGGTTTCCATGGATCAGCGATGTGATAAATCATGTGCTGTAGTTTGCAGTACGAATCGTATGACTCGCATATCAATCACAGGCATACCACTCCATGTTATATAATAAAGACAAAAAACAAAAAATACTAATCCATGTTCAAATCCAATTCAGAAGTAAAGCAAAAAACTGTTAAGTTAGGTAGACACGTGAACTTCCACCAGGGAAGTAAGGTCAGGTGCTCCGGAAGGGTAGGCACTTTCTGTTTTGCTAGGTACACCCGCCACGTGTGTAATCATACAGTACAGACCTGTCGACATTTTAATACCCAACTTACGAAAAGGAATCGAAGCTCGGCTATTGAGTGACCGAAAATTAATTGCATTTGTTCGAAAAGCTGACGAGAGATAGATAGCAGCTGCTTACAAGCTGTTGAAATAAAGCATACGAACGACCAAGATGTGCCACTGATTCGGCGTAAGTTTGGTGTTAAACTTTTGAAAGGATGTACTGTAGTTGTGTTGTATGAACATGGAACTATGGGACGTCAAATATATCCAGCGCAACTCTGGACACAGACACTTATCAACAATACTATGATAACGGCCATAAAACTTTTTAGGGACATTGATAAGCCTAGGCTTGCATTATCCCTTGGATTAACAATTTATTTGCAAGCATATGAGGCGCCGTTTCTATATTTATTCACTATTTTCAGATATCCAAAAATCGATTTATGGATATCCAAAAATTGATTTATGGATATCAATAAATCGATTTATGGATATCCAAAAATACTAGCTATTTTTGGATATCCATAAATCGATTTATGGATATCCA
The DNA here is from genome assembly GCA_021292105.1 of Anadara kagoshimensis. NCBI lineage: Eukaryota > Metazoa > Mollusca > Bivalvia > Arcoida > Arcidae > Anadara > Anadara kagoshimensis. The sequence continues at coordinate 57,353,891 of CM037859.1, forward strand.
AAATTAAATTTTGGAAATTCCAAAATACTGAGTTCTCCCCATATATCAATCCCCAAGTGAATACTGTTGGTACATTGAATTAATAAAAAATTATTTATCCTCGCAAATAAAAATCATATTTTTACAATATGGATTATAAATGCGTTTTTTCATCGACTTTTGTTAAACATGCAAACTTGTGTATATTTTAAGATTTTTTTTTTGTTTCCTGCAGTGCCCACGCGGTACGCGCGTCGCGTCTTAAAATCCAACATGGCTGCTACAGAAAGTAATGGAAAGAACGAACACTTGGATACAGCGGAGTAATATTAAACGCAATGAGATGTTTTGAAAGTGTTACCGTATTTTGATAGAGTTAAGACAATCACAACGATGTCTGTCTTTAATGCAACTGTTGACTTAGCTTTTCTGCTACTTGACAATTTCCCGCGTAAATAGTAAAACAGTCCCGCACTGTATATTTGGGGAGAAATCATTTCGTACTCTCGATTTATGGATATCCATAAATCGAATTTTGCATATGTAAAAATACTGACTATTTTTGCATATGCAAAAATCGAATTATGGATATCCAAAATTCGATTTATGGATATCCATAATCGATTTTTAGATATCCAAAAATAGTCAGCATTTTTACATATGCAAAATTCGATTTATGGATATCCAAAAATCGAATTTTGGATATCCAAAAATCGAATTTTGGATATCCATAAATCGATTTTTGCATATGCAAAATTATTTTTGGATATCTAAAAATATTTTTACATATGTTAAATTCGATTTATGGATATCCATAAATGAATTATGGATATCCATAAATGAATTATGGCATATGTAAAAATAGTGAATAAATATAGAAACGGCGCCTCATACAAGCAGCCTGCTTCATTGTACGAAGTCCCTGTAGTGGGAACAAGCTCTACCACAGCGTATTAATGTAAAAATGTTCTATTCGAACAACACCTACTAATATTAAAAAGTTTATATAATTACTAAACCCGTCTTAATTTTGCAGCACTAGACGACCGTTTCGGAGTATTCGGGCAAATATTGCTGGAATCCAAATATGTTTCAAATGTTCAAATGCGAAAATAGGACTAACATTTATTTCACCAAATCCAGCCAAGCCAATATTTTGATCAATTAAGCATAAATTAGTTTTTTTTTTTTTTTTTTTTTTTTGTTTTTTTTTTGAGGAATTAAAAAAAATTACGAAACAGATATTATTGAGTAACAACATTAATCTGACAATACAATGTATTTATTGCACAGGAATAACACCAGGAAATCTGGTATTTATTGCTGCTCATGACAAATTTACCAGAGGGACAGCTGACCATACAGAATTGTTTAATGCTGTTGAGGAATTGGCTTTTGGAAAAGTGACCGGAAATAGTTTACTCAGAAATGTTGGAGAAAAAGACGCATACGTTCTACTTACAATTAAAGGTATTTTTTATTTTATTTTTTCACTAAAAAAGAGTGGACGCCATTTGCGCCATGGTTCCTGTTTTTTCTATCACGTGTGCAATCAAATCTGAAAATGAAAGAAACATGGAAACATTTGGACGTCAAACGTATCCAGGGTAATTTTGTATACAGAGACATCACATTTATCAATATTGTGATGTTGGTCAATAAACTTTTTGGCGGGCAATATCCCCGAGTCAACAATATATTTGAAAGCTGTTTTCCTCGTTATATAAAGTTTTCGTTTGTGAAACCAAAGTGATCGCAATTAACATTTATGAAGGTATTAGCCAGCTTCAGAGAGTTACTGGTTGGTTTTCGATATGTTAAAAGGAACAATATGCTTCTTGCCAAAAATAGATGTAAAAGTAATAACATTGTTGTTTCTTAAATTTACTTGATATTTACATCAACACTTATAAATGCTGAATACGTTCTAAACTCGGACTCGTTAGAATATGCCATATCACATTGAAAGATAAATAGAATTATTATTTTCTATTGTGAAAAATTAACATTTTCAATTGCTAAACTGTTATTTGGCTATGGATTGGTTTTTTTAATCATTATAACAAGCTAACACTGAGATTATAACGTTTTTTTTTCTTTTGTTATGTCTAGGTGACATTTCATCATCAATTGAAAATACGGACCGTGCTCCAAAACCTGATCCGTTCAGGCACGCCATTGCTGTGATGAATCTTTGGAAATATAATGTACGGATATTTGCTGAGAGTAACATTGATGACAAGGTGTGGAAGGGTTATGTCAACCTGTTTATACTGGACATAGATCGAGCTTACCCTGTACTGGACGTTATTGATGATACCAGCACATGGCAGACAGGTATGAAATTACGAAGTTTGGTTACGATGTCATGGTTACCGATGCCATGTGACCATGTAAACAAATAATGCTTCTCGATTAGGGGAATCTGAATATTCTTGACATTTATTTACCATAACTGGTTAAAAAACTTCGTAACTAATAATGATAATAATGAAAATTTAAATATATAATTTATATATATTTCCCCCAAATTTAAATTGACATCAGTTTCCATTGGTGTGGTTTGAATACACTACCATAATTGCCATTGTTAAAATAACATTTTGTGTGATGACAACGTGTATTTTAATTTAGCATTTTGTGGACTTGATAAGCAAGTAGCTGTTAATGAGCTTTGATGAATTTCATATATGGTCACTGGCGGCTATCTTAGATTTTGAATATTGAATTTTTATATCCCCTTTTTTACTCCTATAATTTTTTATTAAACTTGTTGTGCAAGATAAGCAAGAGGCCAAGTTGTGATAGACACATTTAAGGTCATTCGCACAAGAATCACTAATAACAACTGAAAAAATAAATTTCGATGTAATAAATAGAATAGTATAAAGCGTAGTGGAGTAATGAAGTTTTACATCCCAGAGTGGCCAGAAAACTGTTTTTCTGTACTTCCAAAACTGAAAGTGAGAAGTTTTGTGAACCGTAAATGCCCATATTTGGTCATTTAAATTAACCATCGAGACAGGATTCATCTCTCACTGACAACTTATACATAAAGGGGACATGTATTGAATAAGCAAGTCATTTGTTTGATTGTAGGAGACAAATTACTTATCACGTCCACGGATTACGATTGGAAACAAACAGAAATAGGAACAGTAGTAGACTGTCCGTCATGTACTTCAAAACAAGTTAGAGTTGACCGTAAGTATGAACACTACATTACTGGCTGATTTCAAAATTTCACAAGGATTCATTAGTTTACGCAATAACCATTGATCAATCTTATAATCAAAATACCAACGGTCTGGCAAACGGAAAATCATTGTGTATACCTAACGGTCGTCTGAATTTTCTTCAGGCCTGAACAGCTACTGTAGGTTTAAATGAAATAAGAGGTTTTTAACCTTTTTAGATTGATGAAGGCTAAATTTTATTTTAGTGTATGCGCAAGCATATGTGTACCCTACACCTATGAATATTAACATATAAACTACATAAGAATTCGTGAAACACCATCAAGATTTTTTCATTGTTAAAATATATCGATCAATCTTTCATTGCTAAAATTTCACAAGAATGCAACGGTGAAATATACTTTACGGCATAAATAGAACAAAATTTAAAAAACTGCATGTAGAGAGTTTTGTGACTACATGATTGGATTCCTCAGTATTCTGTCCAGATTTCAGAAATTGACGATATTCTGTAATGGTAAACCAAACATTGTACAATGTCTTAATTGCAGTATTTTGAAGACTTAATGTTTTAAGTACAAAGTCACTTTTAATAGACATGAAAATAATGCATTATTAAGAAACAGCAATTATTAAGAAACAGCAACGTTGAATCATCACATACAAAAAGAAATTTGACGTCAAAATTTGTTTTTCAGATACTGCTGCTTTTTGAAGCCTTTTGTTCTTGCTTGATATTTATTACAAAATTATAACTTAGAAACCTTTTAGATATTTACAATTATTTTTATTTTTGCTTTCAATACTACTTTTCTGGTAAAGTCTAAAAAGCGTCTAGTTTCTTCCAATGGGATTCACTAATGTGTATTGAAGGCTTCATATTCAGTAACTAGATAGACACTAAATGATAAGCTCTTTAGTTTAGAATTTTATTTTGGCTTTTCTTCTCACTAACCTTTTCTCAAAATCAGATAAATATGATACATATAGATGTTTAGTCATTGCTTTTTTAAAAAGTATTTGAATATTATGTTTTTTAATAAATTATGTGATTTCAGTAATAACAAGATTTACCCATTTCGGTGAGATATATAATACTGTTGATATGCGTGGAGAGGTGGCACTGCTGTCAAGGAACATTGTTATAGAGGGTAAGGTCGGGAAAGAATGTCCCCCAGAAAACGGCAACTGTAAGGATTACAACTATGACACCTTTGGGGGACATATCAAGGTAAGTGAGTAATTGTGTGAAGTGGAAAGGATTCCAGTTTTTGTGATTTATTTTAATTCCTATAACTGCTTACACTTTCCGCACACATGGCCTCACTTCCCTATTAGAAGTTCACGTGTTTTAATTAATTTGACAGTTTTCAAAATTATTACTAGGCTTTTGGGATTTTGATTTGGTACGTTTGTATTTGATAAAAATGTATAAAAGTGTAACTCGAAAACAGCTAGAACAACCAACAGCATACCATACACAGTAATAAAATCAAGATTTAAGAAGGATCTGATTTTTTTTAATTAACCAACCATAGCTAAAATGTAAACTAACTACCTAACCATCTTTGCCTCATAGTTGTTCATCTATGAAATCCTCAAAAGTACCGAGGTAACCACTGCGATAACTCAGTTGCGTAAGTGGGAGGTTGTGGGTTCGAACCACGACCGGGTCTGATTCAAGACTAGAAAGTGGATAGTCAGTGTTCTTGCGCCAAGCACTCGGCATCATGAAATGAAAGTCAAGGATATTTCGAAATAAATGAGGTCCCGTGTCACGGTGGGCTTGGCACGACAAATAACCCGTCTGTAAAATGCCATCAGCGCAACGCACAGAAAAATTTCTGCACCTTCGCCTATAGCTGGTGACATCTCGATGTAAGTGAAATGTTCTTAACTGGGACATTAAACACCATTAGTCAACTCAACTCAACCGGTTGTGTTGTTACGTCAAAATATCGCATCAGAGTCATTTTACCACCTTCTTTATAGCAAGCCACTAGACTACCCATAGCCTTGAAAGTTTTTTCTGTCATGTAGGAACTGAATAATATATATTTCTGAACAGGGCTGTAAAATGAAAAAACTGCATACAATACAAAATCAATCAAAGAAGTAGTATGGTTATATACTGGTTGTGTAAATGAAGTGAAATGTACAATCAGAGCAACCAATTAAGTGATAAACGCACAATAACAACACCAAAAGGCACTTGGCATAGCAATAAAATAATATATATTTTTAAAAGTCATCACAAATATATTGTAGTGGTTGTCGTGAGTGCCTTGGTTCATATATCTTTCTGTTTGATAAGTTAATGTTAGATATCAAAGGTAATATTTACAGTATTTGTATTCGTTTTTCACCAGGCCGTACAGGGTTTCAAAAACATGCATATAGAAGGAGCCGAGTTGGTGCACTTGGGTCAACAAACAGATTTAGGTAAGATACATATAATCCTTTATGATATATTCATTCTCAATAACACTGAATAATTTTGAATAACGGCTGATTTGTGACATTCGTCTTTCTTCTCGTGGCATATTTTGATATTCTTACCTTAAAAATATCTTCTTTTTGTTATTTCGGCTTTAAAAGTTTCGTCCTTTTGTAAAAATAAAAGCAGTGGTATCACTGGCAATTATAACGTAACGGAAACAAGGCTATAGAGTAAAGATACAAAATATGTCTGGTAGTTGTAATATGCTATATTTAACGTAGATTATTTTGTCCATTTTAGGACGTTATCCACTCCATTTCCACATGTGTCACGACGTGGATACAGTAGGAGGATATGATAACCCACCATATCTTAGAAATAATGCTATACATGATACGTTTGCCAGATGTATAACCATACATGGAACACACGGAGTAACGGTAAGTGTTATTGCAATATAGGCTACTCCTCTGGAGGACCAGCCTTCTGGTGGAAGTTTAGCTATTTAACATAATTTGTGTTATACATGACACATTTGCTAGATGTATAACCGTACATGGTACACACGGGGTAACGGTAAGTTTTACTGCTATATAGGCTACCCTTCCGGATCCCCGACCGCTTTTCTGGTTGAAGTTCAAGTGTTTTATTGAATTTGCCTGTTTTCAAAGTTTTTAGTTATCTTTTGAGATTGTAATTTGAACATGGCCGGTTTTATTGATTAATAACCCTCTCTTTAAAATGACGTAAGTTTGAGACGAAAATGGTAACGGGAATGCAAGCTAGTCATGTGTGGCAAATCAAGCACTAACTTGACCTACGACACCATCGACTACTCAGAAACGAAACTTCCCCAGATATGTACATATCTTTTTCATTTTTGCCCGATATCGAGATGCTTCCAATTTATTGACGTTTCATGATTTTTAATGATTTATTAACGATTAACTTCAGGTACAGGACAATGTTTGTTATAAGTTTCTTGGTCACGGTTATTTCCTAGAAGATGGCGGAGAGAAGAGGACAGTGTTTGATGGAAACTTGGGATTAGGAACAATGAAGGGATCATTAATACCAACTGACGAGTAAGTCGTAGGGACAATGTTTACAGTTTCAAAATATTGCATTTTTTTAATTTTGATATTTTAGAAAGTATAAAGTTGTTAAAAGTTTTATGGTAGGTTGATGGATGCTTTAGAACTCTGGCAAACCGAGGCTTCTAATGTTGTTAGTTATGGACTAAATGCTTACTAAAAGCAGGCAATTTTTATTCACAGAAACTCAAAATGGATAAAACCCATACTATAAGTAGGTGGTGACTTTTCTTTTTTCATTTGATATACTGTAAACCAAATTCTATTTGTGTGCAATTACCTTTCACGTGTTTTGAGAAGACAAAATAATCACTCACGATATTCATTGCGAACTTTTTTCGGGAAAATGGTATTATTTACAACAAATATTTAGCAATCGTCTATATCGCGACTTAATGGTCGATAAAATATTTTGGTTCAAAGTAAATAGCCTCAAGTAAATGTGTTGGTTTACAGTTTATATTAAAATAAATGATATAGTCATCTTGATTGATATCTCTGCTGAAATTTTTTACTGTTGTATAAATCTTTAGCCTTTTTAATGTAATTTGATGATTATTTTTATTCGTTATGATATTTTTCTTATCTAGTTCTAACCCATCAACGTTTTGGATTACCAATCCATTGACATATATGAGAAACAATGTCGGAGCTGGTGGTGATGGGGTGTGTATATATGTTTATGTAATCAGTCGGGTGAAATCTTTTATATCAGTAACAGAAACACGACACTAAATGTAACGGAACTGTTAGCGATATATTTACATTTATGATGTTTGATTTTATAAGACTCTGTTTGAGACCAAATGAAGTTATAGGACTATAATTACATTTGCTACTGTGACGTCACTCATCTCTTGCTGACGTCTATACCCGTGACGTTATTTATTGGCTGTTAAAGCAAATGAAATTGCATGTCGTACAGTGTTTTAAATTTATTTCAGGATTCAAAAACAAGATCTTCAAAAATTGCGAAATGTAAATATAACCATTGAACTGTCTAGAAATAGTGTATATAGTGCTTTAACTTCCTTTGCCGTGCAAACCGAACTAATTATAACCCGCTAGCGCGCGTTATTCAGTTTGCTTTGCACGGCAATGGAAGTTAAATATCTTATATTCTAACATGACCTGCGTTTCCTTCATATGAAACATGAAGAAAGCCATCCGTGGTAAAACAAATGATATACCATAGCTGTTTAGTTTTACTTATGTACGCCCTTACATACCTCGTGACGCCATGTTATATGCCGCAAACAATAATTGTGACGTAATCAATGAAATTCAGTATATGCAAACTGTCTTCATATCCGTCATTTGATGAAGTCTGCGACAAGGCCGGTTGTGTTGTTACGTCAAAATATCGCATCAGAGTCATTTTACCACCTTCTTCACTGGCATCAAACACGAGACCGGTCATGACATAATGAATACCATCCTCTTCTTTAATTTCTTTTTCGTTCCGATTCGATTGCGTCGACTTATTGCAGTTTCATTAAATATTACCACGGTGATAATCCCGATACACCGTACTTGATTGTCTATTGAGTATTACGTCGGTTGTCATTTCCGTCAGAGTAAAAGAGTTTTGGTCGTTACGCTTTCTGGCAAAGATAATTTTTAGGGGTTTTTTTAATACATGTATATGTCTATTAAACAAACATCGATAGGGATTAACATGGTCATTACATTATTTCATCAAATCAATTATGTTTGACAATGACTGGGAAAATGGGTTCAGTTGCGCTCTGACGTCAAACTGAGAAAGTGAACAAGAAAACTCGACTTCATTATGGAAATCAAACACAAATTTAATTTAGCAAGCAACCAAAAGCTGATGCTTCATATGTGTACACGTATATACTTAATTTTAGATTTTCAAAATAATAATTCATCTGGATTTGTAGAAAGAAATAACTAATTTGCGTCACATTAACAATATTGATTGTATAAACACGTTCGATTTGCCGTTTTCAGACGGTTCTTGATGTTTGGTAATGGTTGATAAAATGTTTCCGATTAAGTAATATTATGTTTTATTGTAGCTTGGTATGTGGATAATACTGGTTGATGTACCGTTGGGTCCGTCAAAACACGCTGGCTTTATGAAACCAGGGGAGGCATTTGGAACAGCATTGCTTGAATTCAACAATAACGTTTTTCATTCCAATGGGCAGGTATTTATGCACTGGTTATCATTCATATCCAAAATTTGTCATTGTCAATTTGCCTCTTTGTATAACAGTGAATAAATTTCAAGTTTAGAGTTGCCACATTTAAATACCGTGAAATAACTTTTTTATCACATACCCATTGGTTCTTACTATAGCGATACATTACATTTTCTTGCCATGTGATACAAAGGTCCTTATTACACATGTCCAATACAATATTCCGTATCACCAGTATCGTAGTAGCTTGACGACCCCCTATTTTTTGTTTTCGAAAATCAAACTCATATATATATGTGCAATATATGTGAAAATCAGGGGTCGTATTCGACTTAGTTTTCTAAATATCTACAAATTAACGAAAGGGTGTTACTTTTAGTTTTCTGGAAATTTAATGATCTCTCTTGACAGGTGGCGCTGTAGACAAATACCACGTGACCGGAAGTAAAATTCCATTGGTCCAAATAATCTTCATGACATAATAATTAATTTAGGTGCAAGAGAATTTTGGTTTCTAAGCATGACAAAAAACTATTAATGCTTATTTGTTGATAACAGTAGTTATACTTTGATCATTTATGTCGTGAAAATGGCCACCAGGTGGCGCTTCAGAACTTCTTAAGTAAGTCGAATACGTGCCCTGAAATTTTGGGATGTTGAATGGTTTGTGCCCATGTACAACATATCAAAATTTCAATATGTGTCTTCGGGCGATTTGTAAAGTATGGAACTACCTTAACAGAATCCCGGACGGTGTTAAATAATTTTGTAAAATCAATGTTTGTTTTTTAATTTTTTCCCCAGTGTTTACGATGGTATTAGTAAAATCTTAACCAATGATGTTTAAATGAAGAGTTATCTGTTGTTTTTAATTACTTCTTTAGCAGTGTTTCCAGTCAGGTATCAGATTTTTCTAATCAGATCAAAAATCAATATAAAATAGTTGATTGTGATTTCATTGACAGATTAAGCCAAAGAAAGCTTTTCATTTAGTTTAGTAGGGTATGTGATACATATGTGGTTTTCTGACGTAGCTGATCGCACTCGTTTATTGTGCGGACGCATACATTACACTCTTGCGCTATTTCCCAGTATACCAATTCTCGTTGTTTTCCTTGATAACCTGAGTCACGAATTTACATGACAACGAAATAGTATATGTTACAAACATACCTAAATATTAAGCATAAATAACGAATTTATCACCTCACACATGTTTATTTTAACCCACCCCCCAAAAAAAAATAAAAATAAAAAAGACACAGCGAAAATAAAATTTTTTACAGTAATCACATTGACGAATTTTGGTCAACAATCCGTGTAATTACAAAAATACAGCAGCAATATAATGTCAAGTCCGTCAGTGTCGTGATGGTTGATTTCACAATGGGATTGTAATGGAATGAAGCAATTATGATTAAAATAAAATTGCTGACAAACTTAACCAACTGATCGGAAAATCTTCATGTAAACTGTCTTGTAGTAAAGTGATTGTTTCAACATTTTTAACAAAAGAGACTTATTCGTCAAAATCTTGGAGTTGTTAAATTATAGAACTAAATACTATTTTTTTCTTTGCATGAACAGCAATCTGATGGAATATCTTATTTTATCACCATAATTTCTTTTCAATAATTTTTTTTAATAATGAAAATATCATAATCTAAAATGTAATTTGTTTATATATTCAACAGCACTGGATGTAATCATCAGTTGGTAATCATTAAATTATTCCGCTATGATATTTTTCAGACAGGGTTTTTCTTGGATAGAAAATTATTACCAGATGGTACCCTAGATCCGACAACATTGCACTACACTCCCAGAGTGGATCCGTTTGACTACAAATCAGCTGCAGTAGAGGTTTTACTGAACAGACTGACAAGTAAGGACTACTTTACTATCCATCACTACTAGTATATCACTTCTAGTACTGTTATCCTTTTACGATGGCACGTTAATAATTGAAACAGATATCCAGCTCAATCTTCATGAAGTTTTCAATACAGTCAAACCTGCCTATACAAGCCACCCAAGGGAACCAGTAAAAGTTGCCTTTATGGGCAGGTGGCCTTTGTATACTGGTTCAAATAAAATAAATAAAGAACAATTAGGATAATTATGCATTTACTGGCCTTTATAAGCAGGTAGCCCTTATATAGAGGCGGCTTTTAATACAGGTTGGACTGCATAGTCGAACTTGTCTATAAAGGCCACACAAGGAAACCAATAAAAGTGGCCTTATGAGCAGGTGGTCTTTATATACAGGTTCAAATAATATGTATAAAGAACTTTACTATCATTTATTAGCAGGTGACCATTATATAGAGGTTGAATTTGTGGCAGGGTGGACTGTTTTGAAAGAACAGTACAAACAACATTTTCATTGATATTGGGCACCGATCAGGGGGCAGAAATTTAAATTTTCATTAGTATATTAAGAAACTACTATTGTCCGATAGCAAAAGCACATTTTTGATCGACAATGTAGTAAGGCACATAATTTACAACCGTATTTTTAACTTCTTGTAGCTTATAAAAACACACAACATGCATGGATAAGAGGAGGTTGGATCCATGTAACCAAATCATCGTAAGTCTCTCTCTCTCTCTCTCTCTCTCTCTCTCTCTCTCTCTCTCTCTGTATAATGCTGATGTAGCTTTAAACAATCTCTCTCTCTCTCTCTCTCTCTCTCTCTCTCTCTCTCTCTCTCTCTCTCTCTCTCTCCAGTAATCAGAAACGTGTTCAAATTTTTTCTCGCATTGTTTGTTCGAATCTTGTGAGAAAACTCTCACTTATCTGCAATAGTTAAGTTTTTCACCATCATCTAGGAATTCGTCGAAATAAACTAATATATTTTTGATACGAGGGCACTTCAAAAAGTTTTGAGACTTATTGGCTTCCATAAAATTGTAGTGACACGTATGTACAAGATAACCGGGATTGAATAGGTAAAATCACGGGTGATATACGTATGAAATTTCGTAAAAAAAATATTTAGTAATTACAGAGATATTTTGACTTAAACAAAGGTTAGTCATATACACTTATGATATTTTGATGTAAAATGAAGCCTGAATAGAAGTCTGAAATAAGAAGCTATATCAAAAACCGTTGTGCTTTGTCAATACCAAGTAAACAGATATTGAGTGAACTTAAAATAATTTATGGAGAATCGTCTGTGTCTAAAGCAACTGTTTATAGATTGGTGAAAGTGTTTACAGATGGGAAAGGAACTGTTAAAGACAACCCCCGTTCAGGACGTCCAAAATCGTCATCGTCTGAAAGAAACATTGCTGCTGTTAAAGCCATGGTGAACGAAGACGCTAGGTATACAGTTTCTGATATAGCTTCGTGTTTCGGTATTTCTACGGGTAGTACATATCAAATTTTAACAAAGCACCTGGAATTGAAAAAAGTATGCGCACGTTGGGTACCCCATCTTTTAACAAAGGAACAAAAAGCATAACGAGTTAAAAGTTGCAAACAAATATTGAAAAAATACAAAAATACTGGTGTTAAGCGATTAAGTGAGTTAATAACAGGAGATGAAACTTGGATACATTATTTTGAGCCCCAAAGAAGAATAAATAATAAGCAGTGGTTGAAAAAAGGACAATCTCGACCTGTAATGGCAAAACGACTTCAAAGTTCAAAAAAGGTTCTGTACACAGTCTTCTTCGATTCGATTGGCCCTGTTGTTCAGAAGATTCCTTCTCCGCCAGGTAAATCTGTTACTGGGATATTTTATAGGGACAAGGTGTTAAAGTCTGTTAAAAACACTATAATCATTTCCGCCCTAGAACTGGTTTAAAAGGCATACCCATCATCCATGATAATGTATCCTCCCACAAGAGTAATGTAGTGCAGCAGTTTCTTTACGATGAAGGAGTAATACAACTTCCACATCCCTCATATTCACCAGATCTAAGCCCATGCGACTTTTTCTTTTTTCCTACCTTGAAAAAGATGCTCGCAGGCCGTCGGTATAACTCTCGAAGTCAGCTTGGTAGTGCTGTGCATCAGTGTCTAAAGAGGATACCCAAGTCAGACTACTCTGCTGCTTTCAAATCGTGGATTTCTCGGATAGAAAAGTGTATACATGTTAAAGGAGAGTACTTTGAAGGATTAAAATAAAATTACAAGCAAAATAATGATTTTTCTGATTTTTCCTCTGTTAGTCTCAAAACTTTTTGAAGTACCATCATATGTAAAGCAAATACCACAATTTCCCTCCTTTGCTTTAACCGATTACGTTACTGTATATTTTTTAAGATTATTTAGATGTTTGTTGTTACAAATATTTGAACTTTGATGTCTTTTCAGACTGTCGGATGCTGCAACTGGATTGACCTTTGCTAGGTAAGGTATCTGAGATGTTTTGTATCAATATATTATAATGTAAAATAATGCTTTATAAGTTTGTGAGAAATAACTAGAATTATGTTTACATATAATGTTCCTTTGTTCAGTTGTTTTAAATTAAAAAGTTTTGAAATTTTTAACCAGATAAACTTATTTGCATTACCCTAAAGATGTGTTCCATGCAGAATGGTTGAACTGCCGCTGTATTTCCATGCTAGATTGTTGAACAACTGTCGCTGTGTTTCTTTGCTGGATTGTTAAACTGCCGCTGTGTTTCTATACTGGCTTGTTGAACTGCCTCTATGTTTCTATGCTGGATTGTTGAGCTGCCGCTGTGTTTTTATGCTGGATGTTGAACTGTTTATATAGTCTAAGCTTGTATCTCTCATAGCGTTCCGTTGAATTTACAAAACTACACATTACACCCCATTCTTCCCATCGTGTTGTTCATTTCACTTTATCCTATACAACCATTATTAAAGTGCTACTTTTCTTAAAGCACTTCTCTTAATGTACTTTATAAAGGTATTCTAAAACGCTTACAACACTGCTCACATTATAAATTTGTGAAGGGAGGTAATTTGATTAAGTTGCTTGTTGTGAAATGAATTTTCTTTTATAGAGACCATCAAAATGCACTTCTCTATTGAAACGAGAGATTGTAATTTGTTTAGTTTACATCATTACCAATGGTTCTTCTTCTAAATGCATTTAGATTAAAGACTTTTTTCTTTACTTATTTACCTTTAATTTGTATTGTATATATAACAATAGTTAGGAAACGCCTGGAAATCAACATCAGACACGGCTGATGACTCTCCCAGATAATCGAGCGTTCTACCAAAAAGCTGAAATATCCGGACCAGACCAGAAAATATGGTGGAAAATCTCTATTACATTTATTATATACAACACAACATTACCATGACTAGCTCAGTCCGGATACATATAGTTTATTTGTATTTCAGAGGCGGAAGTAAAGGAGAACAGTTTCTTACAGATAGTGTAGTCATTGGCGAATCAATAAATATTGGAGAACCACTTACATTTTATAACCGGACTTCAAAACAATTCAGAACAATGTCAAGGTCTCACTCCAGAGATATGTAAGTTAACTGTTTGAGTGATCGAACGAACAGCTTTTGCATTCCTTTTTATCCAACTCTATGCCGCTTTCATTAACATGACTTGTTTTTACCACCAAGGGAATATGTTAAATCACTTTCAGGACATGACTTTTGTGACAGCGTTTGGGGCTTAATGTGATGGCATAAGATGCATTTATTGAATTGCAACAAATCCGTGAATTCTATCTATCTATCAGACATTGAGTGTATACCGTTACGAAAGGAGTTATATATACAGTGCCACATGGTTGTATACAAAAGAGGCGTATACAGTGACGTCAAATATATCCATAAACACAAGTAATTCAATGATATGCTTGTTACAATAATTGACATACTTTGGACATGTGCTAGATATAATGTCTATTGCTTTTTATCATACTAACAATCCAACGTCCAACTGTACATTTTTATTTGTATGCTAATACAGTTTTTTACAATTAACCCTTTTATGCTTCAGAAATTGGCCTGTACAAGGATTTGTTGTATATGATGGACCAGTGTATGTTGACAATGTATGGTTTGATAAATTTAAACGCACGGCAGATTATGAAATGGGTGCCATCGGCTTTCTGCTAAACAACAAGTTTGCCTCGGCTACCGTCAGTACTATCACTAGAGCTATGTTTGGATTTGACGATGGAGTAAGTTAAATGTATATTATAACATTGGCTTCATCACTGCAATGAGAAAATGAAAGTTTTATTTACGTACTAAAAATAATGCTTTAATTTTTAAAGTTTAAATTTGAAAGTATCTCTGTCTAAATGAAACAAAGAAAGTCAATGTCTGAGAATTATTGAAGTCAGTCGCTATAAAAATCAAACCACCACCATTGTTTTTTCGAGAAGCATAATACCTCTTGGCAGCAATCATATCGCCTTAAATAATAATCCCTGCTACGCTGGGTTATGTAATAAATGCAAAGTAATGTAATACCCACCTTGTAGTGTAACAAGATTTTTGGAATGTAATAAACCTTGTAATGTAATAAAAATCGGCGTATAATGTGACAAAACATTGTTTCGCGTAACGTAATAAAATTTCCGTGAAAAGTAAAAATCAAATATGGCAAATTTATAACAATCCACTCTTCCAAGTCAAATTAGCTTTATATTTTTAACTTGCCAGTAAAACAGTAAAAAGTGCCGTATTATCGTAAAACATATATTTTGTAGAAACGTACATATTTATTCTGGAAGTGTTTGTATTTGGGAGAGGAGTTTTGAATGAGGATCTTTATTATGCCTGCTTGAACAATAGTAAAAATGTTCATATATATATTTTTTTAGCCTGCTACTGGAAACAGAGTCTTTGATGGCGATGGTTCGATGTTTGGTTTTAATAATTTAGATGGGGATAAACTAGCGACAGTTAGAGACGGTGATGGTTCTGTCACGTCATTTCCAGGATACCAGATAGTAAAACCTACAGACTTTTATACCACATCGGAATGTGCTGTAAGACAAAACTGGAAAATGGCTTATTGTCCACATAAATATGGCCGCGTAAGTAACCTAATAATAATAATAATAATAATTATTATTATTATTACTATTATTATTATGAATTTTTCTTCCTTTTTGTAATAAATTCCTGACAAAGATATTTCAAGCTTAGGCTTATCAGGGCCGTCAAAAAGTCATGGCCGTCACCACAATACTGTTGATAAGTATGCTGTTACTGTGTCCAAATTTATCTTGGATATATTTGACGTCCCATTATTCCATTTTTCTTTTTTTCATAACATGGCGAGTGTAGGTAGCAAAACATGCGGTGCTTACCTTTTAGAGCAAGTAGCCTCACCTCACTATTTCATGTGTTTAACTTTATTTGCCAAGTTCAAAGTTTAAACTAGCTTTGGGATTGTGATTTGGACATAGATTGGTTTGTTTGTTTTTTAATTTGTTTTTTTTTTCATACAAAAACGCTTGTCGAGGTGTCTTCAGTTAAAATCGTGGATTAAAAGACATGCTGTTCAATTTTTTAATAAAGGGTCTGTTGAAAAAGCATTGTGTTCAAGTAGATGACCCCAATTTAAGTGTTAAAAATGTTTAGTGCCAGTTCGCTTATCTCGCATGTTTCTTTTCTTGATTTGGCGTTTGCTAATAATTGTTTTGTCGTGTTTCGAATTCGCTATTGTGAGGTATGCGTTCTTTAGTTAAAAATCATTCTTTTATATATTTTTAACAAAAACAAACATACAATCTATGTCTAAGTCACAATTCCAAAAGCAAAGTAGTAGGTCTTAAACCGGAACCAGGGAAGTAAGGTCGAGTGCTTAGCGTTTTTTTTTTATTTTTTATTTTTTTTTTTGTTGGATCTTGTGATTATAATACTTGATATTTGCTTTAATTACAGATATACTTCAGACTATATAGCTCATCAGACTTGGCTAATGCTAAGGCAGTAATTGTAAGAGATGACATACCGGATTCCCCTGAATTTATAGCTGGTACAAAGATGATTGAAGTTGGTGTGATATTAGGTGGTACACATAGTTATACGATTAATTTTGGCGGGAAGATACCAAGAAACTTCATGCTTCAAGGACGTGGAATTGATGGGTAAATATGTACAGTGCAGGCCTGTAGAATGTTATACAGATACTGTAAATCGCCTTGATTTCGGGACATCAATTTCCGCGAATGTTTGAATGTTCACAACGACTAAAATATTGCTCAGATTGCTCAGGTCGTTAATGTTTTTGGAAAATACAAGTATGTAACAAACATTATGCACTAAAAGGGTCCGCCGGTTAAAGTACAAGATCGTTATATCGATGGATATAATGTAGTTTTTATTTTAAAAAAATGTCGTATTCTACACTTTCAAATAGTTTCATAAAAAGAGACACTTGTCTCTTGGTGAAATACTGAACAAAATTATAGGAAATACAAAATTCAACCTTCACTTACACTAGATATAAATGCCAATATTTATCTTGTTCTTTTGTTCTTATAAAGGCCCTCAAAGGTTTTAAGACACTGTTTTGTCGATAAGTAGATGTCTATGTCCAGGATTGTCCTAGATATGATATATGTTCCTTTAATTTCCAATTTTTATTACAAATGTTAGCAGGTGTAGCTAGCCCTTTCACAGCACCTGGGCTCACTTCCTTTGTGGCAGTTCATGTGTTTAACCTAATTTGCCATTTACAAAGTTTTTACTTTGTTTAGGGTGATTTGGACATGGATTAGAGTGTTTGTTTTTTATTTATTTACTTACTCTGTTTAGTGGCTCTGCTAAGCTTTTAAGCTTTAATCCACTTTAGATTCACTGAATATAGAATGCACTTTAATTCACCTCTGTTTTTGTTTTATAGTGGATATCCAGTTCGATTTGGTATTTGCATACCTAAAGGCGCTACCTTTGATCTCAAAACATACGTACCTGTTAGGGCACGGGAATTGTCAGAATGGAAACAAGTTGGCTCTATCGAGGAACTGGACGCCGACACTGTCGGTGGAAGTTATTTCCACGACACTGATGTAGGGTAAGTATGATTTTAAATTGAAATGAATTTCTGTGATACTTCTAGTATCAGTGATAGATAACTCTGGAAGCGTTATTATTTCACAACGTACTGATTATTTCATTTTAAAGTTTCAATTGCAAGCATTGTTGTTGTATTAAAGTTTTAACGACAAGCAGTGTCTTATAGATATGAAAAGTATAGTAAAAATAGAACATACACATTAGTGTATACTTAAAGCAGTGTGAACTTACAGTTTAGATATTTCTGTTTTATTTATTACTTTAAAGATGATTATTAACTTGCAAGATAATTAATAAGCAGCATAGAAGTTTCTGAGAAATGTTTGATATACCAGAGCCAGAAGTAAATTACCATCATACTATCTACCATTGTCTGTCACTATTGGATCTTCAATACACTTAAGTGTACACCACAGCACGAATCTAGACGTCCCTATCCTTTCAAGTTTAACAGGAAAGGAAAATAATTACAAAGATTTCTCAAACATTTTTTTCAATTTGTGTTGTAAGGACAAACCTTCCTTAAAGGCAACCTCTACAAAAAGACAACCTGCCTTTATAGGTCAGTAAAACTTGATTTAGATTCCTCTTTATTCATGTTACATTAACCTTTATATAAAGGTCCACCTGTCCATAACACTACTTTAACTGGCTCCTATAGCGGTTTGACTGCAGTGACTATCGTAGAAGATTATATTTCTTTACATAATTTTTCAGGATGCTGTTTTTGAAATTCCTTTCACACAAAAAACGTCTTAATACAACAACGACTGATTGTGAGTGGTATTGTCCCTATGTGCAGATCAAAATACAAGGTGGTGATGAGACCCAGGCAGATTGTAGACAGAGAGCTTATCCGAAATACAAAAGACAACCATTGGTGTGTATTGTATACGGAAATTATTAGATATTGTGGATGTGAATTACGTCTCAACCCCGTTACTTAATACAAATACTTATTTAGTAATATATGTTGTTATAAATCCACATGCAAAGCATTTCCATATCTAAATTCTATTTAATATCATTTGGTCCTTTGGATATGTTTTCACCTTCTTAACAGTTTGGGTTTCAAATTTCGGTGCAAGCCCTTCTGAATCGTATTCCGAAACGTCCATAGAGTGCTGTAAAATTACCACTTGTATAATATGTGATTTCGTCCTTTTTATTTTCTCGTTTCAAACGAACCTAGGGGTGAGAAGTGTTCTGAACCATGAGCGCGCCTTAGACCACTCAGTAACTGAGCCTAACTCCCCCCTACACCCCAAAATCTTAAACCCTACAGTGAATGAAATAATACATACAGTGAAAGAGTCGGTTTCTATCTATTTTTACAGATGGAATGGAATATCAGTTACATTTTCGTATACATGTGATATATTATATTTTAAATTTATTTATGATTATTTACATGTGATGTATTATATTTCAAATTAATTTATGATTATTTTCATGTGATGTGTTATATTTCAAATTAATTGATGATTATTTTCATGTGATGTATTATATTTCAAATTAATTTATGATTATTTCCATGTGATATATTATATTTTAAATTTATTTATGATAATTTTCATGTGATGTATTTTATTTTAAATTTATTTATGATTATTTTCAGGCTTCGAACTTTCAAACACCATTAGACGTCATATTGCCCGCTACATCAACCACACCACCAAACGTAAGAATAATTCTATTGTGTAATATTTAATTTAAATGTACTACAAGTTGGTCTAATCACTATCACAGTCTTGTTACGCTTAATGCAAGGTTTTTAAAACATAACATTCCAGAGCAGCCGATCTCACTTTCCTGAAGGAACTTTGTGTGTATAAAATAATTTTCCGGCGTCAAGGCTATTGCCTTTGCTTTGTTATTTGACATGGATTGATATGTTTGATTTTACCTTTTATGCTGATTCAAGTTTTACAGAAGATAAAAGTTACTAATTGCATATTATTGTCGAGTCTGACTGTGCCATAAGGTCAGACGTGGATTAAATTAATCTTACTACTTTGTTAGAAAATCTGTCATATCTGCACCCGTTTCAATATTATCAAGGAAATCCTTTCAAAAGTTATTCTTATCTAGACGTTTCTTAAAGAATCATTTGATTAACTTGAACATTCTGTATTAAATGTTTCATATTAAATTTCAACACATTTAAAGTTATTCGTATCTAGATGTTTGTTAACACATAATAATGGTTAAGGAATCATTTGATTAACTTGAACATTCTGTATTAAATGGCCTACTTGAAAACCGCAAATAAAACAGGAGACAGTATGTATTTATTATCAAGAGTTTCCATCATCATTATATGCATTTTTGAAAAAAAAAATTATTTAAAGATGTTCAAGTGTGGCGGTGTAGGTTCTAACCCTTCCAGAGTATCTGGAATAAAATAGCATAAAATAGCAAGTTTAACTTGTTCTTTGAGATTATCATGTTTGTTTTTTACTTGGTCAGATCATGTGATATGGGTAACCTTTTTCTTTTAACTCTTTTGACTGCGACTGTTGATATGTTTTCATCAGGTTTCTGTCAGTTTTTCATCTATTCTAATCTTGACTCTTGTTTTTTACTTGATATTAAGATTTAAACTGTCTATCAGTAATGTATGACTTAGTGGAGACTTAATATATTATTCCTTGTGTATATGTAAAAAGAGGATCAAACTAACTGTCTATCAATGTTTGTACAATTTAATTAAAAAATACGTATATTAAATATTGTAAATTTGAATATTAACAGGGTTTAGGTGCCGGATCAACGAAGCCATTTGAAACCAGGATTCAAGTTGCAGGCGGGTTTGGACAGTGGTCAGAATGGGACAAATGCTCGTCAGACTGCGGAGGTATTGTTTATTTCATTATTTTTCAATATGCTCTCATATACAGTAAAACTTGTATACTGTTTAGTTCATTTTATTCACTTGGGATTTAATTTCCCTATATCCAGGGTTTGACTTTATAGCGCGAAATTGGATACACAGTGAATATGTTCATGTTGCAAACATAAAACGTACACTGAGAAAATCCGTCCAGAAAATTGTTAACACTGGACAATGCAGCGCAAAATTTTATACCCGTGAATAAACTCTAGTGTCTCAACAGCGAAGTTGTTTCCCCGCAGAATTAAACAACTATATGGTATACAATCCAACAATGGGGACTAAGGAATATGAACTTTATAAAAAAAGGTGTTATTTATATGAATTATCTGTTGGGTTGGATATGAAGCAACATGGTTTAATTATCACAAAAGTTAATCCACACGAACTTTTTTCCTTTAACAGTTCTATGTATACCAAATTTTCACCTATAGTCAATATAGCGAAATTAATATCTACAAAATGATTTAGTTAAGAGAATCTCAAAAATTTAATAACCGTGAAAATAAGTTGGTTAACAGTTAACATATATTGTCACACTGACAGTCAGAAAACAGGAAATGAGACATTTTATGAAATTTTGAGTTGCGTCTTTACATTTCAGGTGGTATCCAGTTCCGAAAGAGAGCTTGTGACAGCCCTATGCCTGCGAATGGCGGAGCCGACTGTCAAGGTGCCAGAATGGAACAACAGGCTTGCAATACCCAAAATTGCCGTAAGTTTATCGTCTGTCTGTTTATATAAATCACATGCTCCTTCAGACTGTATGTCTGATAATCTCGAAGGCCATCCGTTGATTCATGTTGTATTGTGTGTTGTGTCCTTCAGTGTGTTTAGCCGACAACTTTTTTATTTAAAAACTATGTAGTAAGAGAACAAAAATTCTTAAAACAATGTGCACAGTAAAAGGTTAAGTTTAGTGGAGTAATGGGTTTAAACATCCTGGTAAGAAATATTTTACTGACGTCGCCAGCTACAGGCAAAGTTGTAAAAATTTGCCTGTGTGTTGCGCTGATGGTATTATACAGCAGGGTTCTTTATCGTGTCATACCTACCGTGACATGGGGCCTCGTTTATTTTAAGTTTCCATACGAAAAAACATGGAACCTCATTTATTTTAAGTTCCCATACGAAAACAATTTGACTTTCATTTCATAATGTCGAGTGCTTGGCGAAAACATAGTCACCTACTCTGAAGTCTTGGGTTAGACCCACGACCTCCCACTATCGAAGCGAGCACTTTACGAACTGAGCTTCCATAGTTGTCATATAGCATCAGGTGACACAATATATATAATTTTTTATCATCTATTGTTTAATTTTAGTGGATTATTTAGTCAATCGGATACGGACACACCATACTTATCAACAATATCATGTTGATATAAAGCCTATTAAATGTATAATTCATAAATCGCGCTTATTTATCTTTTTCAGCAATTGATGGTGGATTTGGACCTTGGGAAAATTGGTCTGAATGTAGGGACATCGTGTCATGCAAAGGTCATCAGGAACGATCAAGAAAATGTGATAATCCATCACCACAGTTCGGGGGCGATTATTGCAGTGGAAGCGTAACAGAAGTCCAGACATGTACGGGATGTTAGGACAAAATAGAATTTTACAGAACATGTTTATTAAATTTTAGCAAAATGAAAACAAGTTGTCGTTATTATTGATTTGGTTACGGGGTATTTGTTTGAAATATATGAAAAGTCGATATATATTTACATTGACCTTATCAAAATGATATAATTTTACTCTTCCGGAGCACCCGGTTTCACGTCCTGTCAGAAGCTCACGTGTTATAATTTTGCCAATTTTAAATTTTTTGTAACTTAATTTTTTTGGCAATTTGATTTGATCATTTATCGGTATGTTTGCGTACAGTAGCTCATTTCTTAGAGTGCCCAATTCGTAGATATTGGAGGTCTTGGGTTCAGACCCCAGCAGTGTCTGACCAAAAGTTGAAATTAATCAATGACTGTTCTTTTGAAGAGACCTTAAAACCAATGTCGAGTGCATTGCGGGCGTTATATAACCCAACATCACATTGTCTTGAGCGCACGGCAATGTCAAATTTCTTCCACTTCATCTTGAGCTGGTGAAATCCCAATATAAGTAAAATACTCTTGACTGAGACGAATAACTCTATACAATCAATCGGCCTTTGTTCAAAACTATTCATTCAACAGGTTGAAGTGGTCGAGGTGTTAGAACTGGAACGTATGATAACTACAGTCTGCAATTACTACGAAGAGAAGGCTTGCATGGCTTTGGTTTGAAGACGGAATTGGGGGCAGCAAAATCTGGTCCCACAAGATCTATAGCTTATCGATATTTTATTTGCAAACATCTTTAGATTGATTGTAAATAAAGAAAAAAGGTTTTATAAAATTTTTGATGAACTGGACACATGTCTTTTAATATACATCAAAGCGTGTCTTATTTGCTTGCTGATTTGTTTCTTTATTCTTACGAAGCAGAATTTATGCAGAACCTTGTTAAATCTGGAGAGAAAACTGTCGCCAAATCATTCAACTCAACATACAGATACATAGATGACGTTCTGTCTCTTAACAATCCTAAATTTGGAGACTATGTAAATGTCATCTATCCTAGTGAGCTTGAAATAAAAGACACGACTGATTCCTCAAGTTCTGCTTCATATTTAGACTTATACCTGAATTATGACGCACAAGAAAGGCTACATTTGAAACTTTATGACAAACGTGATGACTTCAATTTTTCTATTGTCAACTTTCCTTTTTTATGCAGCAATATACCTGCTTCTCCTGCTTATGGTGTATTTGTTTCCCAATTAATACGCTATGGTAGAGCTTGTTCCCACTACGGGGACTTTGTACAACGAAGTAGGCTGCTTGCAAATAAATTGTTGACTCAGGGATATTGCAAGCCTAGGCTTATCAAGGCCCTCAAAAAGTTTTATGGCCGTCATCACAGTATTGTTGATAAGTTTGATGTCTCTGTGTCCAGGATTGCCTTGGATATATTTGACGTCTCATAGTTCCATGTTCCTTTCACACAATTTTGATTAAACACGTGACGGGTGTAGCTAGCTAAACAGGAGGTGCTTACCCTTCCGGAGCACCCGGCCTCACTTCCCTGGTGGAAGTTCACGTGTCTAACCTAACTTGTCAGTTCCAAAGTTTTTACTTTGCTTCTGGATTGTGATTCGGAAATGGATAAGTATGTTTGTTTTTTATTATTTTTGGTTTGGATGGAATCATTCACCTACTTGCTCATTATGGAACATGTTTTATTTTTGAAATAGTGTCCAATTACCTTCTGTTTGTTCCAATATTATCACTTATATTTTCACTCCAGATACCTACATAGGCGTAATTTAATACAAACTTAAACAATCATTTTACATATTTTCAAAACAAAACTATTAATTAAAAACTTAAAAGATCAATATACAATCTGCAACAATGCTTTGCTATTTCATGTTTTTAGTATAGAACTTGAATTGTAGTATCATATATTACCATAGCAATCTTGTTGTCTAGCTACAATCTTCCTGTTGATTTTATTATATAAGAAGTAGGATAACAGTGTTATAAGGAATAACATAATACTAAACTACAGAATAAAATAAAATATGTGCCTTTTAAAAACTGGCTTGCCTGTAGTACGTTTTGTTTTATTGTCGATGTTCATATTATGGGTCATAATGATGTCTTCAATATGCTATTGAGTTTTGTTCATCACAAGCAAGTAGAAGTCCCTTAGCTATGTAGCTTAGGTGGTGTTTATTGCTGCCATACAAAATCATTTTCAGATGAATCAGTAAGCAATCACTTTGTATATGACTTACAACTTGTTTTAATTAAATATTATACCAGTTTCAATTTAACAGTACTAGACGGTCGTTTCGGGATGCAAAGCTTAGACCAAAATGATGATACCAAAACGTTTTCAAGATGTTCAAAAGACACCCAAAGAACAAAAATATATTTTACCAAAATCAGCTGAGGAAATACTTTGCATGAGGGAGTATACCATAGTATTTGAGGAATTTCAAATTTTAACATGCAGAAAATTTAGACAATAGTATATTTCTGGCAATAATACACAATTATTGCCTACTGAGTTTGTGATATCCTCCGGGCACTAGCCATCAGCAGAGATACCAGCTCAGGGGTTGAAATTACATATCATACCACGTTTAATGTTAATACACTAGACGACCACTTCGGAATATAATTCCTCACCAGTATTACTAAAAATTAGATGTCGGAAAATGATGAAATGTACCATGCAAAAGATAAATGGAATTGTAAAGAGATTTTTTATTTGGAACTTAAAATTATCAAGGAATCTTAGATTTAGCAATTACACTATGTTTATCATGGCCAAAGTTCATTGTATTACCTACAACTAGTTATTCCTTATATAAATTCACCGTCAAAGTCCCATTTATCATTAAGCATAATTACCATATGATTTATGACAGACATTAACTTCAAACAAAAATTATTTTAGGATTTTATAAAAATGACTTGAATTTTTCTTAATTAAGACAAATCGGGTTTTAAGACCTTAAATATGATTATGATTCTTATAAATTTTAACATATATTGTATTTTTATTTAAATTTAATTTTGTTTTTTTTTCTTTACAAAAGATGATAGATACGTCATGGTGTACTTTTAAAAGTTCACTGTATAACGACATATTTCCGCAACATATCGCTCCATGTTCGTTACAATCTAAAGAACAAAGTAAAACTTACTAATAAGGTTAAACACTTGAACGTCTACTAGGAAAGTGAGGCCGAGTACTTTGAGAGACAAGTAACTCCTGTCCAGCTAGCTAGAACCGCCTTGTGTGAAATCAAAATTAAGGCCGAAAAAAACACGAAACCATGAGACATGAAATGTATAGGGTAATGTCTGATGCAGAGATATGACACTAATCAACAATATTGTGATGACGGCCATACTTTCTTTAGGGCATTGATAAGCCAAGGCTTGCAAAATTCCTAAATCAATTTTCCACTTGTAATCAACGTCGCAACAAACACAAAGCTGTCTCAGTGGGAACATAATATAATAAAAAGATAACTAATGTAATCACGGACCAAGAATAAGAGAACAAAAGAAACACATTGAGACCACTGATTGTAAAACTCGATTTTGATAATGTTTTCTTTTGTTGCCTTGTTTGAATGTTTAGCCTTTCATATAGTACTACGCATGTGTATACATTCGTGTCAACTGTTTTTCTTTGTATTGCTTGTGAAGTAAATTGCTAATTATTCTGCAGTTAGTTTAATGCTGATTTGAAAATATAGACGCAATTTATCAATTATTTACACATAAATTTAAAAAAAAATCAAGGAAGAACTTAAAGTTAAATTTCAAATTCATGGTAAAAACTTTCTGTGTTTTGACATGAACGCTTGTTTTCGTATGCTTTTTAAAAAATATAATTAGTTTTGTTACGCGCGTCTAACGGATATTTTTACAACACATATATTGTAATAATTGTTATTTTACATCTTGAGTGTTGAAATGGGCGTGTTTTCTATTTTAATTTTTATGTTGAAACATACAAACATACGTTAAAATCGTGCTGCTAGGAAAAAACTTCATCTGTTACAAAAGCATTTTCGTGATTCCCTTTTGCTTTAATTCAATTAGTCATTTTTATTTTGCGCCTAATAACCTAAGTTCATATTTTCACAATTTTGCACTTAATGACATCTATTTTTTCAACTTAAAGATGAATTTATGCAATTTTGAAAATCAATAATACAATTTTTTTAACAAGAATCATTTTAATTGCTTCATTTGTAACTACAAATCGTGACGTGACGCCAATCACTTGGTTAGAGGTAATTCAGACACGAAAACAAATTAACAACATTGTGTCTTTCTTAAACAATAAGAATTAAATTAAATGAGTAAAATAAGAAAGTATCATTTAGTACGCGTTATTTACTGTTGTCAAGTGTACATCGACGATATCTTCATACTTTCTGAAGCACGAAGTCTAACTCTGGAAGCAGTGCATTTGATAAATTAAGTCTAGGAGTTTATGTAATATCCGTCA
The DNA here is from genome assembly GCA_021292105.1 of Anadara kagoshimensis. Classification (NCBI taxonomy): domain Eukaryota; kingdom Metazoa; phylum Mollusca; class Bivalvia; order Arcoida; family Arcidae; genus Anadara; species Anadara kagoshimensis. The sequence goes on from CM037859.1 coordinate 57,380,737, forward strand.
TAGTCTACAGGTACTGCATTTTAAGTTTTAAATTTATTTAATTCTATTTTAAATACTAGTAATTGATTCAAGTAATTTGACTTTACTTAGCAGTTAAGATTTCTCCTCTAATCGAGACTGTCGGTTCAGGAATGATGGAAGAAACACAGGTACAGAAAAAAAATCTAGGATCTTCGACAAGCGAACTGACAAACATTCCCACAGGATGAGCCCAAGTCAGTTTGAAATCTAGACGATGGGAAGCTCTTTGACCCGTAAGCCGACTCTTTAGACCACTCGACCACGGAGGCCACTTTTAGTTTTTAGTTTAATTAAAATATTTATGTTGATTAAGGACCTATATACTCACTTATTGGGTGTAATTTTAGTCGAGTAAATTGTTCTGTTTTATAATATATAGTCCTGCCAAGTGTTAATTCTGTTAATTCTGTTTTGTTGTGGTGTGAGACTTTTACATTTACATGCACATTTGATGTATTTGAGCTTTGTGGATTTTAAATACATTGCACAAACTACAAAATGGCAGCAATTACCAAATTTAAAAAATAACTGGGGAATAAGTTAACATAAGTACTTGGGATTGAATAAATCCTTCAAACCACGACGCTATCACATTATTTTACTAAGCTTAATACCTCTTCTGTCTTCGATTTGTAAATTGGGGACTAGCAAATATGAACTTTTCGGTTAAAGCTGGTGATGATTTTGGTTAAATAGAAATGAAAGTAATTGCCCTCAATGTACTTCTAGAATGGGAGATGAAATACTTTATTTGGTTCAATGTGATTTTTTTCAAACGTATCGGGTTAAATATTTACCAATGTATTATACAAAGTACCCTAATATAGAAAAAACTGCAAGGACAAGGTTTATTATTTTATTGTAACAAAAGAGTATAAGAAAATGTTTCAGTACTTTTAAAAATAATAAATAAAACTTCAAATAAGCATGTTACGTTAATTTTGTGTATGTTGTATTATCACCTGATGTACCACATATGTGGCATTGAATTGAACCATACGGAAAACAGCCTAAACAATGTGATAAACAACTTTCATATTTCGATTATAATTTTTCGCATGAAATTTAGTAATATCATATCATGTTGTTACATGCTAAAATTGTTTAAACAATAAGAGAAAGGACAAACTTCATATAAATCAATGATTTCCTCTTTAATTTTTTTTATAGCTAAGAAAAATGCTTATAATTTCGGCAAAAATTCTTGACATGTATTTTTTGTAGATTTAAATAACTTTTGAATTATTTATAGCAGGCATTTACCAGTAAATTGACATTTCATTCGATATTAACATTATTTCATACTTGTCGACATAACATTTTGATTGATAAGAATTTATTTTAAAATGATATTAATTGGCAAATATAAAAATGATTTTTGCCAGATAGAAAGTTGTCAAATTTAGTTTGTTCTCAAAAAGAAACTTTAGATAGCGTAGCGAGCTGCCTACAAATAAATTGAAAGTTCAGCGATAATGCAGTACTATCAAGGCCCAAAAAGTTTAATGACCGTGTCCTATACTTTTTTAAATTCTCCTTAGATACATTAAAATACTATATAGCAGATGTATTAACAATACTGTTTATACGATTTAAAATGATCCTGAATATATTTCTTAATCCCATGTTCATGTCATTCTCAATATTGATTACATACCTGGCGGGTTTAGCCAGCTCGATAAAGATACCTACCCGACCTTACAACCCTGGTGGAAGTTTTACTTAGTTTGATATTTTTACTGTGCATTTAGGATTGTGATTTGAACATGAAAGGTATCTTTACGGTTGACTGAACTGCAAAATGTTTGAACTTTTTATATACGATTCATTGAAAAAGCAAATATTCATTTATACCGTTAGGTTCCGTTAAGCATAGTGCCAGTCAAAGTTGGTAATCAAAAACAAACATACTTATCCATTTCCGAATCACAATCCAGAAGCAAAGTAAAAACTTTGGAACTGACAAGTTAGGTTAGACACGTGAACTTCCACCAGGGAAGTGAGGCCGGGTGCTCCGGAAGGGTAAGCACCTCCTGTTTAGCTAGCTACACCCGCCACGTGTGTAATCAAAATTGTGTGAAAGGAACATGGAACTATGAGACGTCAAATATATCCAAGGCAATCCTGGACACAGAGACATCAAACTTATCAACAATACTGTGATGACGGCCATAAAACTTTTTGAGGGCCTTGATAAGCCTAGGCTTGCAATATCCCTGAGTCAACAATTTATTTGCAAGCAGCCTACTTCGTTGTACAAAGTCCCCGTAGTGGGAACAAGCTCTACCATAGCGTATTAATTGGGAAACAAATACACCATAAGCAGGAGAAGCAGGTATATTGCTGCATAAAAAAAAAGTTGACAATAGAAAAATTGAAGTCATCACGTTTGTCATAAAGTTTCAAATGTAGCCTTTCCTGTGCGTCATATTTCAGGTATAAGTCTAAATATGAAGCAGAACTTGAGGAATCAGTCGTGTCTTTTATTTCAAGCTCACTAGGATAGATGACATTTACATAGTCTCCAAATTTAGGATTGTTAAGAGACAGAACGTCATCTATATATCTGTATGTTGAGTTGAATGATTTGGCGACAGTTTTTTCTCCAGATTTAACAAGGTTCTGCATAAATTCTGCTTCGTAAGGTATTTACAAGCAAGGGCCTTTATATGAAACTTTGCTTTTAAGTCTTGACTGAAATTGGTAGAGCACTGATCTAATAAATCTCTATTTTTACTCGTGGAAAGACGAAACATTTTGCCTTGAAACATATATAGTACCATAACGCATTTCTTATGTTAAATAAAATTCCACAACATACATGTAAGAAACCCTTATATTTATTAACCATTCTATCAAAAACAAACATACTTATCTTTGTCCGAAAAACAATCCAGAAGCAAAGTAAACACTTTGGAACTGACACGTCAATGAAGATAACAAATCAGGTGTTCCATTGACGATTTGACAGCGAATGACTTTATTTATACATAATAGGTAAGGTTTGGCCAACACTTAATGTAGAAATGGTAGTGATATGAATCTGGCTGGAACATCGTTTAATCATTGATTATAATTTGTTGTCAATCCCCCTTTTTGCACAATGATTAATAACGCTAGGCGCTTTCTTGATGGCCCCCTATATTTGTCCGATTGATAAAAAACGGACTTATTTAGGGGAAACATCAATAATTTCATTGCTCTTGTTTTTCCCACAATACGTTTACAAGCACCAGGTATTATGTTTAAATGACACTTAGTGGGAACATTGCCTCCCTTAGTAATATTGATAATAAGTGGAATTCCTTGCATTTATTTTCGATTTTTGTTTTCCATCCTCAATTTCTTTTTACATTTGATGTATAAAACGTTTAAAACGTATCACTTCTATGAATTAAATTCAATTAATATTAATTTTAAATTTGTTATTTTAATTTTATACCTTTTTAAAATGAAAATTTGTGTATAAAGAAAACAATCTTAAACCAATTTATCAACTCTTCTATCGAGAATAAAGACATCAAAACCTCGAGGTCGGTACATCTAGTTATATGCTTCGGCTGTCAAAAGATAAAACAAATCAGTATTAATTACCATAAACTTTAGTCATACTTGACAAATGAGAAGACTTTGTGATTACACAAAAACATATATTAAAGTCGGTTTAACCAATAAATTGTGGTTTTATTTTCCTAGAACGGAGAGGCAGTATACCAAAGTAGCAGAACGGAAAAGTCCTGTTGGAAATAGGAATTGTTTTCAGATGGAAATTTTCTCAGTTTTCCTGCTTTTGTTGGTGAGTATATTTTTTACATATTTTAATACATTTTTTAATTCCATACAGATATAAATTAGAACATTGTAATTGTACATACACAAATGTGTATAATTACATATTTTAACAGTGTTATTTTTACAGTACTAGACGGCCGTTTCGGAATACAATTTCTCCTCAGTTTTACAAATTAGTGAAAACAAATTTCTTTATTATAATTTTTCTAATTATTATACTGTTAAATGTAACTGACTGGTAAAATATGACCATGTATCATCCTTACATTTTAACCCGTCAATAAACCAGAAGTCCGTACTTGTGTATTACTTACATCAGTCTATACTGACTTTTTCAGTCTACAATATTGCTTTTGAATTTTGGCATCATTTATTCAGATTTATTTTGGAAAATACATATATATAAGTGCTAGGCTATGTATTATTTGAACAGTGATTTATTTATCAGATTAATTAAAGCAATTAAAAACTTATTAAAAATTAATTAAAGTTTATGCAAGTAAAAAACTTAAATAAAACGAAGAGCTAAAACATTAAACTGTCAACAGCCTACTGTACTTCCAGAAATACTATATAGTCGATTTTTTATTTGTTACCTGATTATAACGAAACGTTTTCCTTTCAAATTATGAAAATAGCATTTTAAATTTCTGTACCCAATAGGAATTTTGGCTTTCTTTCAGTTAAGTGATTTTATATTTGCCTCTCATATAGAAAAAATTAGCTTTCCAACTTCAGCATATTTATATGACCTTAAGTTGCCTCAAACAATTGATTGTTTAAAATTGTCACTTGGTTTCAATAGGGTATGGTCCCTATTCTGTGTGTCTATATATAGTAAGTAGGTACACACCTGGGGTGAAAGATTCCAATATCATTCATGGGTTAATTCATAACCTTCCTTCTCTCATTTGCATAGAGGTCCTGACGGGGATGTTTGTAAGGTAAAATTATCTGAAAATGGTCATTTTTCTCTCTATAAACAACATAGTTTGACTGCTTGTAAAACAAAATAAAAAATAATTTGGTTTGGAACAGATATTTTGAAAACATAAACATCAAAATCGTTACAATTTTCCTAATAATTAAACTTTGAGGGCAAATACATCGACTATATAGTATTTCTGGAACAATAGTAGCTACAACATGTGCAATCAAAATTAAGAGTCAACGCACATTTTAAATTGCTATGGCGAAATGCAATGAGAGCATCATGGACTTTTTCAACAAATATGGCAAAACTGGGAAAAAAAGCACAAATGCGCAAGTTTTGCTCACCTTTATTACCTGAATTATGACGCCCACCAAAGGCTACATTTGAATTTTTATGACAAACGTGATGACTTCGGTTTTTCTATTGTCAACTTTCTTTTCCTATGCAGCAACAAACCTGCTTCTCCTGCTTATGGTGTATTTGTTTCCCAACTAAAACGCTATTGTGGAACTTGTTCCCACTACGGGGACTTTGTACAACGAAGCAAACTGCTTGCAAATAAATTGTTGACTCAGGGATATTGCAAGCCTAGGCTTATCATGGCCCTCAAAAAGTTTTATGGCCGTCATCACAGTATTGTTGATAAGTTGATGTCTCTGTGTCTAGGATTGCCCTGGATATATTTGACGTCCCATAGTTCCATGTTCCTTTCACACAATTTTGATTACACACGTGGCGGGTGTAGCTAGCTTAACAGGGGGTGTTTACTCTTCCGGAGCACCCGACCTCACTTCACGGATGGAAGTTCACGTGACTTGTCAGTTCAAAGTTTTTACTTTGCTTCTGGATTGTGATTCGGACATGGATTAGTATGTTTGTTTTTTATTATTATTAAATCCCCGCTCATCTTTATTAGTTTTAATGTTTTATCGTTGTTTTAAATACAACGTTTCAACCTGGCACCCGTAGCGTGTACGTGGTGAATGTTAAAAAACGTTTGCACGTTTCTTATGCCACACAAAAACTGTTACATTATCTGATACCGTTATCAATGCAAACCATGTTTCTGGGGTAGGCGTGGAACCTCGTGGCCCTTTTACTGTATTTTGCCACTAGCGCTTGCCATGTAGTTACCAACTGATTTGGTAGATCCGGACTATTAAGGGAATATGATTGAATTGACCATATGATGGCCTAACGCGACATCCAAGGGGAAGTATTTTTTTATGTCATTGAAACCGGTTTATCCCCGGTCAAATTAGCCTATAGACTCCGAGCTTAACATAATACTTTTACAATATTTATTAATATGCCTGTTTAATTTTACAGAACTAAACGGCTCTTTTGGAATAAAATCCCTCATCAGTAGTGTGCTCTGACCAAAATAACCTATGTTATCTGAACATGTATATAAAGGTCACCTGCTCATCAAAACCAATTAAAACCCGTGAATTAAAATGTTTTAGGAACCTCTGAGATAAAAAGGTTTAATTATCACGAATCAACCAACTTCCGACAGTAAAATTGCCTTAGTTCGATCACATTGATCAACCATGTGGTTTTTTACAGATGTGTCAAAACAATAACCATAGACATCACTTATAGACTACCAATTGTATTCATGTGTAAATAAAAGTAAAAATGAGAATTGTGGTCAAAACAAAAGTCATAATGTCCTGTCAATTAAAGACGAGTTGTCAATCAAATAACTAAATAGAAGTTTAATAAGAACATGACACTAATTAATTATTCATCAGGTGGTTCATTAATATTATATTTAAAGTGCATTTAAATTGTTATGGTGAAATGCAATGAGAGCATCATGGACTTTTTTCAACAAATATGGTAAATCTGGGGGAAACAAAGAAAAAATGCGCAAGTTTTGCTCACCTTCATTACCAAATTTCCGCACACTTTTATTAGTTTCAATGTTTTATCGTTGTTTTGGTTTAAATGCAGGGTTTTAACCAGTCCCCCTTAACTTGTACGTGGTGAATGTTATAGAGAGCATTGTACGTTTCTTATGCCACACAAAAACTATTACATTATCTGATTACGTATACAATGGAAACCATGGCTCTTGAATACGGCATGGTACCTCGTTGCCCTTTGCGTGTATTTTATCACTCGCGCTTGACATCTAGATGCCACATGAATGGGTATAATTAGACTATCGGGGAAATATCATTGGATTCATCATATAATAGCCCAACGCCACATCCGTTTATGTCACTGAAACCGGAATATCCTCGGTCAAATTATCCTATAGACTCCGAATAGAATAGCTAACTTTTCAGAAATGTCCAGCTGAACGTAATGCTTTTACTTTACTTCTTACTAAGTCTGTTTAATTTTACAACACTTGACGGCCGTTTCGGAATAAAATCTCTCATCAATAGGACTCGGACAAAAATAACCTATGTTATCTGACCAAGTATATAAAGGTCACCTGCTCATCAAAACCAATTAAAACCCGTCAATTAAAATGTTTTAGGAACCTCTGAGATAAATAGGTTTAATTATCACGAATCAACCAACTTCCGACAGTAAAATTGCCTTAGTTCGATCACATGGATCAACCATGTGGTTTTTTACAGATGTGTCAAAACAATAACCATAGACATCACTTATAGACTATCAATTGTATTCTTGGGAAAATAAAGATAAAAAATGAGAATTGTGGTCAAAACAAAAGTCATAATGTCCTGTCAATTAAAGACGAGTTGTCAATCAAATAATTATATAGAAGTTTAATAAGAACATAACACTAATTATACATCAGGTGGTTCATTAATATCAAATTTAAAGTGTATTTAAATTGCTATGGCGAAATGCAATGAGGGCATCGTGGACTTTTTTCAACAAAGATGGTAAAACTGGGGGAAAAAAGCAAAAATGCGCAAGTTTTGCTCACCTTTATTACCAAATTTCCGCACACCTTTATTAGAGTCGATGTTTTATCGTTGTTTTAAATACAAGATTGCAACCTGTACGTGCTGAATGTCAAAAGAGAACGTGTGTCTGTTTCTTATGCCACACAAAAATTGTTACATTATATGATTCCGTAATCAATAGAAACCATGGCTCCGGAAATCGGCGTGGTACCTCGTTGCCATTTTCATGTATTTTGCCGCTCGCACTTGCCACCTAGTTGCCAAATAAATGGGTCGATCTATACTATTGAGGAATATGATTGGATTGACGATGTGATGGCCTAACGCCACATTCAAGGAGAGGTAGGGCTTTATGTCACTGAAACCGGTATATCCTCGATCAAATTAGCCTATAGACTCTGAAAAGAATAGCCAACTTTTCAGAAATGTCCAGCTAAACGTAATACTTTTACTTTACTTCTTACTAAGCGTGTTTCACTTTACAGCACTTGATGGCCGTTTGGAATAAGGAATAAAATTCCTCATTAACAGTGCTCGGACCAAAATAATCTACGTTATTTGACCATGTAAATATAGGTCACCTGCTCATTAAAACCGGTTTAAACCAGTCAATCAAGATGTCTTAGAAGCCTCTGAGATATAACGGTTTAATCATCAAGAATCAACCAACTTCCGACAGTAAAGTTGTCTTAGTTTGATCACGTGGATCAGCCTTGTGGTTTTTACAGGTGTGTCAAAACAATAACCATAGACATCATATATAGACTATCAATTGTATTCTTGTGAAAATAAAAGTAAAAATGAGAATTGTGGTCAAAACAAAAGTCATAATGTCCTGTCAATTAAAGACGAGTTGTCAATCAATATACAAGTTTAATAAGAACATAACACTAATTAATTATTCATCAGGTGGTTCATTAATATTATATTTAGCTGAGTATATTTAGGAAATAAGGTAATTTTTTCAATGTCTTTATGAACTTGCGAAGTATAATGGACTGTCTAAAATTGCATAAAAGGCGAGGCCAATTATATTTTGCAAGTTCATAAAGACATTGGAAAATTACCTTATTTCTTATATTTACCATATTTATTAAAAAAAAAATTTTATTGCCGTCTCACATTTTTCAAGTTAATTTGGAAACAATTTTGAAATGCGCTGTTGGTTCACCTTTTCATAAAAATGGGTCGTCTTCTATCAGTCAACGAGAGCATTTGGCATCTGACGTCATTACGTCAGCGGATGGAGCAATGTCTCCATGAAGTTGCAAATTATAGTCGATGTCAAATACTTTATTGAAGCAAAGATATTGCAATTGTAAGTATAAAGACATAAAGTACAGGCCTGTCCTGCATTTAACACTTAGCTAACGCGTTTGTACGGAATAGGGTCCCTTGTTACCTATATCTCGAGAACTTTCCGGCACTTGATATCTATCTTTTGGGAGTTTTTTACAGCGACTAGCTATCCATGTCTCGGTCACTTGGTCGCTAAAATTTGACTCTTATTGTAACAGTACAGACCTGTCAAAAGTTCAACACTGAGCTAACGGAAAGGAATTGAAGTTCGCCTGTCGAATGGTCGAGATATAACAAGTGACCGAAATGCTTACAAGATCTAGAGATACGTAACAGTTGTCTTAAAGTTGTCTAAATTTGTCGATAGCTAAAGAGGGGCCGGGATGGGCTGGCACTTATACGTTAGCTTAGTGTTCAACTTTAGACAGGTCTTTAATGTAGCTCAGTGTTAAATTTTCGACAGGTCTATACTGGAACCTAAACCTGTAAGTGATTTGTTATTTACTGAAGTACAGTACAAGTGTAAACTCAATGGCTAGTGGCTCACAGATAACAAAGTGCTTTCTGCAAGTTTCAGGATTTCTGCCATTACCTTCGACACATCGGAACTGCCACTTGTTCGAGTGGCTGATGCATAACAGATTGCTTTCGTGTAAAAGCATTAACACTCCGAGGCGAGTGGCTCATGTATAACAGAGTGCCTTCTGCAAGTTTCAGGTTCTCTCCGATTTCCTTCGACACACTGGAACTGGCACATGCCCGAACAATGCTGTTTAACAACATAGCCGACAACTCGCCTCATAACACTGGTATCAAGCCAACGAAAAAGTGTCATATATACAATTTGTTTTGTTTTTCTGAATTAATTATTCAAAATCTTATTAATACTAATTCATGTCCGAATCACAATCCAGAAGCAAAGTAAAAACTGTGTAACTGACAAGTCAGGGTTAGACACAACAAGGAAGTCAGGTCGGGTGCCCCGGAAGGGTTAGCACCTCCCGTTTAGCTAGCTGCACCCGCCAATATTTTAGTCAGAAAATTAAAAAAAACTGAGATCGACGCAAAGGAAAACTTGATAGGGATTTTAAAAATTACAGCTTTGCCACTCGACAACCGTGTCCCCGAGAGCGAATGCTGTTATACCAAATTATGACATCATCTCATTTATTATAATAAGCATTCATAATTTAAACTAAAATTATAGTTGTAATATGTCAAAAGAATAAAATCATATTCAGACAAAGCAGCTAGACATAAAAAAGATGCTTTCATGACTTTTTAATGTCTAAAAAAATGAATACTTACATATTAAAAAATGTTAACGCCATTAAGTAAAACAAGGCTAGATTACCTTTATTTTTTTTTTATTTTTTTTTTTTAAATCTGAATCTCAACATTTTAAATTTTAAAAAAATCTACCCCAGTTACTCATAACAACACGAAGTAATTGTGCCGACTTTATCACATGTGGTTAAACGAAAGGTTATATACGTGTAGACTTTTTCTTGAAATAAAAAATATATTTTTTAAAAAGAATTATCAATCAAAATGTCATGTTTTTCATGTATTAGTGTGTGTACTTTTTGTAAATAAACCTATTGTGATCACGATAAAAGTCTAGTTGAGTCGTGGATTATGACACTAGTTATGACATTTATGATTTATTTGCATAATATTCAAATTTTGTTGACAAATGGAAAAAATAAAATCAGCATTTCAGCGAAAAACACAGGTGAACATTGTATTATTAACTTCATACTGCGTTCTGAGTTTAAACATGATTAATACCAATCTGTGGAGTGGTGGTACAAACAGCCCTGTCGAGTTAAACACTAAAGAAGAGAGGAAGCTCGGCTATCTAATGACCGAATACCCGATAGCTGGAGACCGAAAAACTGTCGGAAAAAAACATAGCTGCTGTCGAAAGCTATCGAGGGATAGAGATGAGCTGCCACTTCGGCTATAATTGACGTATTGCCGGCCATGCCTATTATGTTCCGACACTAGCCGCCATCACGGCAACAAAGCAGCGTAACTGCAACTAATGACGTACTATAGTGTCAGTGACGTCAACAAACGGAATAAAACTTAGGCCGAGTTTTCACTCTTTTTGCATGTACTTCAAGCATGTTGGGCCTTTGTGGACGTGGCCGGCGATCCGTCCATCCGTTAGTTAACTGTTCAACTTTTAACATGATTATACTGTATTTTACGTGCTTTTCACCGTCTGATATCTCATATCTCGCAGATCCTAGTGTAAGAGTGATTGGTTGAGTTCACTTGCCAAATGTAGGTGACTGTCTCCTCCGAGTACCCCGGTACATCCATCCTTGATAGAAAGGATGGTCCTTGAGATGAACACCTCGAGTTTTGACTGTGTTGTAATCCCATACCTCCACAACACGGATTGATTAAATGCGTGGTCTATGCCGTTTGTTAAGACAGATAGAACAGTATTTTCAACCAAAATTATATTATATTATATTATATTATATTATATTATATTATATTATATTATATTATATTATATTATATTATATTATATTATATACAAAAAGAATGTAGAAGATTGACATGGAGTGGCAGTAATTTCGTAGAGTGGAGGTATACCGTGGCGTACAGTGACGCGGACTGGCATAGACTTGCAAAGAGTGGAGAAATGGTTAAGCGTGACTACCGTGGCGTGGCAATATACTGCAGAGCTATAGGGAGATGGCGTTTTTTGCCCCAGTGAAGATTCTTAAATTTTTTAGATGAGGTTTAGCTGCTCTGTCAAACGAGGCTACAAAATAATAGTAATATTTTTTCATTCTTCATGCAAGAGAGAAATTGTATTTTTTTACCCCAATCAATATCCTTTTATTCTCAATTTTGATAACAAAATAGCTAGCAAAACAGAAAGTGTTTGTACTTCCGGAGAACCCGAACTCACTTTCCTGGTAGCAGTTTACGTGTTTAACTTTATTTGTCAGTTTTTAGGTGCATTCTTTGCTTTTGGGATTCTATTTTGGCATGAATTAGCAGTTTTATTTTGATGATATCGATTATGTTATGGCGGTTGGTGATGACGGTTGGTAGAGAAAACCTCGGAATAATAACTGGAGAAAATCACCAACCTGGAGTTTACAAGTCTACCCACGCTCTCCCACATTAGTTTTGCCAATAATGATATATCATGTAATAAGAGATCCAAATATTAACTATTGTCTAATGTTGATTTCAGGCTCGTAGGAAAGGAGGAAGCAGGGCAGTTTTTTGCTAAAATTTCATTCAGTTTCTAAGACATTGAACTCATTAAAAGTTATAGATATCTCTGTAAAACACAGTATAATTTAATATAAATTATTAATTTTATGTTGATGATACGGTTTCTGGAAAATTTTTCTGTTTTCGTCTTGGTGTTTATTTATGTGATTTTTCTTCCTATTTCCCACACTATAGGCTTAATTTGGCCCCTCCACTTTTAAATTTGTTGCTACGGGCCTGGATTTACAAAGTGCATTGTACTCTTAGTGTATAAAATTTGTAAAAAGTTAAATAGCTCACTTAGTGCACATATAAGTTATAATTAGAAGTCCATCATCAAGTACTGTCCTGACTGGATTTCTGATTATACTATCACGTGACACACCTAGACATAACGACAAAAAACTAAAATCAAATTTTAACAAAAAATATACAAATTTCAGTTTTTACACTTTATAATCAATACATGATGCACACACGTGTTATAAATCATGGTTAAAATATATAGACAAACAATATTAACCTGTCCGCTTGACCTTTCATTTAACTATGGATTAGTACACTTATATGATTATAGGGTACACGTGTGTTTATTTCCTTAACATCATTAAATATACATCGTTTGTGCATTAACTGCCAATCCTAATAGGTGCATTGTGTGGATAAGTAATCGTATATATAAATAATTCTAATGAAAGGTCAAGCTGACAGGTCAATGTTGTTTGCCTGTGCATAGACCTACAGCAAGGAAGACACCGATCTCGAGAGTTAAAGAATGCTAATGAGCAATGCGGAAGTGAAACAATAGTAAAACCATATGCATAGACTCCCCATAACACCAAGGTTCACAAATGACCATATAAGAATGACTGTTTTTGTGTACACTGCTGAAGACAAATTATTGGTCAAGGATTCTGTGAAGTAATATTTGAATTAGGCAAGACGAAAAAAAGAATGACTATTTTGGACGTATTCTCCAGAGGGAATATTTGTTCGGTTGTCAAGGATTTTGTTTGGTCGTATTTTGTTTGAGAATGTTCATGTTTACCACGCATCAAGCTTAACGTTCTAAATGCGGAAACAAAAATGAATATTTTAGGTGTATAGTCCTGAAAAAACGGGGTTTTTTGGGATGTCAAGAAATTTTTGTTATTTTTAAGGAATGTTTGAAAATTGTGTAATTTATTCATAAAGGTGTGAACACCTGATCAAATTCTCCCAGCCAGACAATGTAAAAACACGTGCATTTTTTACGTCTCGTATATATAAGTTTTACACGTGTTTTCATAATTAAAACATTTGACAGATTCATTTATTTACCTACAGCACACAAGCGACATTTCTGTGAAAATTAAAATGCTAATGAACAGAAAGTACCATGTGACAATAAGTGTATATATTCATAAGAACCATCTAGTAAAAGTGAACTTGTGTATCAGTATATATATTTGACAACGAGTATATTCATAACAGAAACGACGTGTTAAAGGGAACTTGTTTTACATTAATTTGTGATAAAAACAATGGTGAATATATTCAAAACATGGATTTACTTTACTTGTGTAGTAAGTACGTCTTTTTATATATACCACTACAGAGCTCCAATTTTAGAGTGTTCGCTTCCTATGTTTGAGGTCGAAGCTTCGAACCGCATGTCGGACTCTGACCAAGACTTTGAAATATGTAGTGACTGGTTTTTTTTCGCAAAACAGTCGGTATTTAGAATTGAAAGTCGTGGAAACATTCGAAAGAGAACTTAAAAATCAATCGCACGTTAAAAAACCCTTCCTGCACAATGCCCTGAACGCACTGCAAAGGTAAAAATTTCTGCCACTTCACCTAAAGCTGATGACGTCGCGATTTAATTATGTGAAATTTTCTTGACTGGGACTTCAATCTCCATTCAAGTAAGCAATCACTCAATCAAAGAATAGGAACCATTTTATAGTGTTAACGTAAAACTTCTTTTTACGTTTCTGAATTACCGACAATGTGTTACTGTATACGGACCAATCACCCAAGCATCAAGACCATATACGTTTACTTATAATACTTTTCAACTATAGGGAGTCCAGTCGCTTGCCAATAAATGTTAAAGACACGAGCAAGATGCACATCTCTTATCAAACTGGAGATGTGGTTCATCATTTTGTATCAACTTTTTCTTTCTTACTGCTTAAATTACAGGTGTAGTGGAGACTTGTAGCTTGCTAAGAAAAGAACATTTAAATATATGTATGCATATTCCATAGATACAACCTAGATAAACATTTCCAATAAAACGTAAAGTAATAATTATGGTTTGATATTTCAACCATTTCCCACAGTCCTCTAACGCCCCGGTTGCACAGATGTAGAGCGCCCGCCTCGAGAGTGGGAAGTCGTGGATTCAAACCCCAACCGGGTTATACATAATATATACTTGATAATTGTGATGCTGTCTCTAAGCATTTGGTTTTAATACACAGTCAGGGTATCGACTGTTTCACCCAGTGTCAGTTTAGTGTGACTTGGGGAGTGATACCTTTCTCTGCATCGTACTGACTTGTTAAACTGGCCCTTTAAAGTCTTCCTGAGTGCACACTAGTACAAGGTAGTCCATAAAACGCGTACGCATAACTCAAACCTACACGAATTTATACTAAGATTGGTCCCTAGAGATTAATAAACTTGCCCTCGTCTGGAATAACTGCTACTTTAAACAACATTTCAATCAAAAAAAAAAAAAAAAAAAAAAAAAAAAAAAAAACGTAACCTTCTTATTTAAATGCTACTATATATAATATCATTTTATGTATCGCATTTCAGATTGTTCCAGTTTTTGGAAAATTATCATGTCCACACGAAGACAAAGATCTAAAGCCTTGGTCGGAGCCTAACAGTTGGCCAAACAAACAGGTAATTAGCTTACTAAGCTTGTTCAGTCTGTTTCATTCGCTTCAAATTCAAAGTGTTATCTAGCTCTGGTGGCCACAATTAGCCTACCCTTTTTCGAACTCTTCAGTTGTGTCTTTAGCGTGACAAGGGATCTCCGTTTTGAGTGCCATCTAAAAGACTACTTTAGTAATCCCATTATTACAGTTAGAGTGTGGACGGGAGATGAGAATCATCCCCGTTTCATCATGGTTCCCTTTTTGGTTACCTGAATCCTTCTCTTCAATGCACCGCAACCCGTCCCTTTAATTCACCACAACCCGTTTCTTCAATTCACCGGAACTACTGTCTTTTGTTTACCGGGAAGCTTTTCTTCGGTTCACCGGAACTCTTCTCTTCGGCTCACTGGTACCCGTCAATTCGAATCACTGGGGCTCTTTTACTCGGCTTATCCTACAAAAGTGTGACGGCATAATCAAGAGAAATTTACAAGGTGTAATATTCTTGGGTTTTTGACAATCTTAAACGAGAAAATGCAGTCTGGTCTCTAAAATTTAGAAACAAATGCGTTAAATATAGCGATTTTATTAGCAGTGCTTTTTTATAAGGATATTTCTTTCTCAATCTAATTTTCTCCAAAAAATATCATAATTTGCTTAAATTTGTGTAAGGAATATTCTGGACCTGATTTAAAAAAGATTCAAAAACAATTATATTTTTTAAATTTTAAAGAAGTTTAAACATTTTCCAGCTTTTCTAAGAAACACTGACATGTCAAATTGTCTGGTTTCGCCCATAATTACAAGTCAGTATACTGTATTTCTTAACATAATTACGATAAAATGAAATATATTTATTATACTCAGCTGTCCTTTGTAAACTTTAACTGTCAAATGTGTCTTAAAAGATTTGTTTTAAATGTTAAAATCGACCACTCATTAATAAATTTATTACTTGCTGATGAAATGTCATTATTTAATAAAATTCTGTCAGTTTTGTTAGTATTCTGGTGATATTAAAATCTTAATTGTTAACTTCAGGTCCATCAAACATTTTACTTTTTCAGAATTTAATTTTTTATAAAAGTACTTGACCTAAAACTAATAACAAAACACGATAAATAAAACACGATACCCCCCCCCCTTTAACTGAACTTAAGGCATTCAGTTTTAGCGACGCCTTTCGTATGAATGTTGATGTTTTTAGTTTATGATTTTTATGAATATTTTGTCACAAGAAAAAGAATGATAGTGATAATTATAATTTCATTCAATTAGGCGCCCCTGAACAGTGTATACTTTGTTTCAAAAGATTGTAAAAGATGGCGCTCTATGTCGAAACGGTGGGCGTCTTTGGTAACCCTGTGTCTTCCACATCTCAAGAACCATTCACCTAAACATTTACTATGTTTAAACACCAATTAAACTTGGAAAACCTTCATATTTGTTGATATTTTTAAATATACGTAATATACAACCGAGCAGCCAACCTTGTTTTCATATTTCTAAATGTGGGAGGTTGTAGGTTTGAACCCCGGCCGGTCTGACCAAGTCTTGTAAATAGGTAGTGAATGTTCTTTCGACAAGCACACTCGGCATATAGAAATAAAAGTCAAGGGTTTAATCGGAAGAAACTTACAAAAACAGATGTCCCTTGTCACGGTAGGTGGGCACTTAAAAGAACCCTCCTTGCACATTGCCCCTGGTAAGAACTTCTACCACTTCACCTATAGCCGGTGACGTCTCGATATAAGAGAAATATTCTTGACTGGGACGTAAAACCCCATTTAATAATCAATCAATCAATCGCATTTCTAAGTGTAGATTACGTATAAGTTGTATGTTCTTTTAAAACAATGTGATACAAACCCTCTAGTTTAATTGACACAACTTGTACTGGGGTGAGTTGTTGGAAGCCTGATTAGTTTAATCAATCGATTAGTCAAAATTTAAATAATGCATAACATCAAATATGTAGTGAAATTAATGTTGAAAATGTCGTAAGTGAACAGAATTTTAACAAATTTATAGCACATGGCTATAAATCTATAGATTTGATAATGATATGATGGTATTTTTTTATATTTTAAATCTATGTTAATCATTGCTTAAGCTAATCAAGCTTCGAATAACTGGGTCCTGGAGTTTAAGCACTAGTTTTATTTTTCTCAGGTACCAGGAAAACAGTCTTCGGTAACGATTGATGGTAATATTTTACTGGATGTATCACCACCTGAACTTCATAGTATAACTGTAAAACCAGGTGGAAGACTTGTATGGAGTCCTAAAGCCAATATTGTTTTAAAAGTGAAATTCATACACATACAGGGACGAGTCGAGATTGGTTCAGAAACTTGCAAGTTTACCTCAAAGACAAAAATTATTCTCACAGGTAAGTTTTTTGGTTTACTTGAAATTTTATATTCATTGCCATTCAAAAAGTGTCTCCTGTACGGGAGATCCTAAATCTAGTAATTCGTTATGTGTGGTAAACATTTTAAATATTCTATCATCAAGAAGGCTATTGATATAAACTTCCGGGATGGTTTGCATCACATTTATCATGGTCTAACAATTCCTGGTTTTTTTCAATCTCAATAGACCAAATAAAAGCTCACGTGAAGCTTTCATTTATCAAAATTATGACAGAAGGGTAATTTTCATTTCAAATTTTATTGACTTTTTTGAAAACAAGATATAATATGTACTTTTATAAATATATAAATCCTGAAATTTAGCATAAATACATATGTAAGATAAATCTATCATAATTACTCAGAACTGTTTTGTAATTTAAAATAAACACCTTTTTGTAAATAATTTAATTATATTCATGTTCTTTAAGTTTTCGTTTAAAAATCTATCTCAAAATATCCTGCTATATTAAATCCAAAGTCAGGTTTATTGTTTCAGCCCGGCAAGAACGTCCATATGTTATACACAATTAATTTTTGAACTGTATTATCACTAAACAAATCTTAAAAAAGATTAATAAAATCTTTAAAAAAGAATCTCTTATTTTTTTAAAAATTTCTATTTGTAATTCAAATAAAAATGAAAACTATTTATAAAAACATTTACAGAAGATAAAAATGTTTTTTTTTTTTTTTTTTTTTTTTTTTTTTTTTTTTTTCACTTAAAACTTTTCAGCGCTTACACGTTTGGGTGTTTTTTCTGAAACCCAAGACCTTAAAGTTCCTTAAAACGGCAATTTTATCTATCCAGTAAGCTTTTTTAATTATAGCTTGATTTGGAAATTTTAGGTTTTTAATTTCTTTTTATAACTGATTTTTTCTTATTTTTGCCACAATACTAGTTTGTTTTTGTCATATCTAAAAATGAAAGGAATTTTTATACCACATTAAACACATTGGACAAAAATAAAAGGCAAACCACACATATTAAATATGGATATTTTTACAAAATTATTTTAAATATATTAACGCTATTAAGCGTTTTTTGAAAATAAATAATTTTATTATTACAAATAAAGATACATTGCTAAGAGTTATAAGGCCATAACAAATTAATTTGTAGTTCGTCGGACCAGTTTGTAAAATTTAGAATAAAGAAAAATTAATAAAACTTGTCCCGCCTG
This sequence comes from Anadara kagoshimensis, assembly GCA_021292105.1. Taxonomy (NCBI): domain Eukaryota; kingdom Metazoa; phylum Mollusca; class Bivalvia; order Arcoida; family Arcidae; genus Anadara; species Anadara kagoshimensis. The sequence goes on from CM037859.1 coordinate 57,399,397, forward strand.
TTCAAAATTCCGGTAAAATCACACATGGCAGGTTTTGTCCATTTTTCATGTCCTTGGTATAGAAATTTTTAAACACCAACAGTCCGTTTCGGAAGACGACGTACGTTTATCATGTCAGTATTTGTTGTTTCGACCTAAACGATGATATTAGGACCCTTGCTGAATTATCATTTGCTATACTAAAAAAGAATATGGAAAATAGTCCTTCGGCCAGACCCAGGAAATTGAGCAAGTTGTTATCACCTAAGGGGATAAAACTTGGTGCCTATTTTTGAAAGTATACATTTCTCTAGTTTACATATTTGCTTGATATCCATCATGACATGATAGCTGATTGATAATTTTTTGGCTGTTTTTTGCCCCTTATAAAGCAAAACATTCTATGATGCTATGAAATTTTTATTTTATTTTTTATTATTTATTTATTTTTGTACATTTTTCTTTGCCTTTTCTTTTTGCCTCTTTTTGCGCATTTTGTCTTTCTCGTCCGTCTGGCTCATATTTTGCAATTAAGAGCACGAGGAAATAGGTTTTTGGTAAAAATGTTAAAAATGCATCAAATATTTACTCGTTGGCAATTTATTTACAAAAAATCAGACGAACTGAAAACTAATTTGGTGTGGCCTAAACTTGAAATGTTATTTGTACTGGCATATACCACTTTTTAAATTTAATCATAAAATATATTCAAAAAGTAGAGCAATGTATATGACAGTGCTGTAAGCATCCTGGTACTTAAATACACTTTAAATGCCGATATTATGCCAACCGAAAAGAAGGTGGGGGTGTTCATGAAGCGATTTTTGTCGAATATAAATTTATAGTGTGTTAGTCTGTGTTAGTGTTGATGTGGAATTGCAAACATGAGAGTTAATTTGAGGAACAATGTTTTACGCCCAGTATATGTTTAAAATAATAAGCTCTAAATACACGTGTGTACAGTAACTCATATGTATTATTTACATATAGTCCATTCTTAATTATTATACACCCGTAAACTAGTTGGAGAGGTGTTATAGGAATTACCATGTTTGTCTGTCCGTCCGTCTGTCTAAAATTGTTTTCGCACCATATCTCATAATTGCTTTGGGCGACTGTCATAAAAAGTCACATGAATATTCTTCACCGGGTCCAAAGGTGTGTCATGACCTTAAACCAAGGTCATATAAGAAAACATCAAATTTGGGGGCGGGGGTATTTGGTTTTCAAGAGACAGTTTAAGTTATTTTTACTGCTACTTTAATAATATTTATTTGTCACTGTCTTCTCACTACATACTGTATACATAAATGTTTTTTCAAGGTAATGAAATTTTGTTAAATTATTGATAGATAAACATGATATTTTGCTTCCATTTATACAGGTAGTCGTGGGGAGTATAATATTCCGGGTTATGGAGAGAAGTTTATCGGAGTTGATTACGGAGGGACACTGGAGATACACGGAGAGGAAAAATTGTCATGGACAAAACTTAACAAAACTTTACCTAAAATGAAACTAGGAGATGGAGTGTTATTTCACCATAAGGTAATGTTGTGAGTGAGTGAGTGAGTTTGGCTTACGTCTCAGTCTAGAATTATTTTCATTGAAGTTCACTTATAGCATCAAAAAGCGCTAGCTCTTTTTATTGCCACAACCATTGTGACACGGTTATCTTATCGGGCTTTAATTTGTCATCTGAAGAACTTAACAAATGCCATTTGGAAATTGCGCTTGCTTGACATTGTGATTATACCGGGTATATACAGATTATAATGCTGCTGGTTGGTAATTAGTTAAATTGTCATTTTAAAAGTTTTAACGTTGGAAACGAAAGAGAGAGAGAGCGTCGTCGTTGTCAAGTAAATGATGTTCAGTTGTAATATCTTTTATATACTTATTCTAATCTAATGTATCACACTTTTGTGGTAGGAGAGTGACCGCTGGGCATTGGATGAATGGTATCAAGGCTTGGCTATTTACATCGTTAATCCAGTGTCCGGGGCTGTAGAAGATTATCGTGTGTTTTATCTCAGTGGTCAAGATAGATGGCGAACGGATGCCGGGAAAAACGACATTGGACCTTTTCTAAAAAGTAAGGTTTTGAATACTGCAGATCAGTTTTTTCAAGTAGAAAATTTCGCGTCAATACCATCTTGGCCTTATTCGCGAATATTTGAATTCGCGTTTTAAATCTTATTCAATACAACATATGTAGTTCAACATCGAAATATCTATGTGCTGGAAATATTCGCTTGCTTTTTGAATTCGCGAATGAGATGAGTCGCGAATTTACGCGAAAATAAATCTCTCACGAAATAAAAGTGATTTACAGTATCTAGTGGCATTTGAATTACTTTTAAACTGACCAAATGAAAATGATGAAATGTTACCGATTAAATAGTTTTAAAAAACAACCTCCACAAAGCTGAAAGATCCTGAAAATGTCTGAAAAAGTAATAAGCCAAGGCTCATCGAGACCTTACAAAAGTTTTATGACCGTCATCACATTATATTTGATGAGTATGATGCCTCTGTATACAAAATTGTCATTTTTGACGTCCAATCGTTTAAAGTTCTTTTCTTTTTCAATTTTGATTACACACGTGTGGGATTTAGCTAGCTAAATAGGAGGTGCTTACCGTTCCGAAGCACTAGCATCGTTTCCCCGATAGAAATTCTCGTGTTTAACTTAATTTGCCAGCTTCAAATTTTATACTTTGCTCTGGGATTGTGGTTTGGGCATGAAAAAGTATGTTTGTTATTGATTATAAATAATACAACTTTACACTAAACATTTACTTTACGTGTTTTCTAGGTATACCCAACGGCAAAGTTATTATGATGTCCACACAAATATCATTAAAATTCTCAGAAAATCTTGAAGAAATCTATGACCTGATAGAGTTGGTGGCATTTGAGAAAATTACCAGGGACAGCTTGATAAGAAAGGTTGAGAAAAGTGATGCCTTTGTGTTGATTACAAAGAAAGGTGAAACATAGTTTGATTTTAATCAGAATGATCTGCTTCGTAAAGAAATTCCTCAAAATATTTACAGCCACTGGACTGGTATCTCTGCTGGTTGCCTAAGCATCTCTGATAATATAGTTAACACAAGAGACAATATATACTATTGTCAGATAAACATTATTCATTAAAATATCTGCTTCTTAAATTTAAAAATTCCCCAAAGAATAAGCTTTGCTTATTCGTTCAAGGTTTTGCCTTGGATGATTTTGGTAAAATAAATATTGGTCCTTCATTTTTTCTCATTTCAACATCTTAAAAATATATAAATATGGTAATATATAAACATTATAAAGACATGCAGCAGATAATAATAAAAAGTTAGATGGATAGGATAGGATAATAACGAATGGAAGTTGGAATGTAGTCAAAAGTATTGAGGTAATAGAGACCTATATCAAGGTAAATATTTTGATTATGATGTTTTTATTGTTATTCAGGGTATCCAGCTACAACGGTTGAAAAACTGGTAAAATACCAAAAGGAAAAGACGATCGTGGCTAAAGTATCATTAACTGATGAAGAAAATAACTTAAAATTCACGGCTGAAAGTCATATACACGACATCAATTGGAAAACATTTGTAGACTTCTGGATTGTTGAAAAATCAAGGGCATATCCTATTCTTGACGTCATTGATGACGTCAGTACTTGGCAAGAGGGTAAGTGTTTTTAGTAGCATTTCTTGACTCGGGCGTAACTTCACTACACCCCACTCCACTCGATTTTAAAACCTTAAAGTGTCTGACGATGATCATGATAGTAATTTATGATTTCATTGCTATACCTTCTGTATTTCTTCTTTCACAAAATATTGTAGTGTTGTGATCTAAGTTGTAATAGCTTTAGATAACTATTATAATAAATATAAATAAAACCACCATCTTGTCATCACTATATGACAATTATTTCCCAATTCGCACTTACTTAGCAGTAGAACTTGTGGTAGGGCTAACTTTTCTACCCTCAAATATAAAATATATATATTAAATTCTAATTTTTGAACACATAAAGCAGGTTGATTCTGTTAAATATAGACTTTTTAGTCGAAAAAAATCTTTTTTGGAAAGTACTAATGAGAGTCCTTTTTAAAAATGAAATACATGACGGACAACTTGTAAATTAACTAACTTATGGATATTTTAATACAGGAGATAAAGTAGTATTGACATCAACAGACTACAACTATGAACAAGCAGAAACAGCTACTGTTGTGAAGTGTCAACAATGTTCTACAAAACAGGTCAAAATAGATCGTAAGTATTCTCTGTTTGAATTTGGGTAAAGTTCGGTCCCTCTTTTTTCTTATTTTAACATTTAAAGATATTTGGATTTCCACAATTTTGGTCCAAACACGACTGATGAGGAAATTTATTCCGAAACGTCAGACTAGTGCTGCAAAATTAAAAATTAGAATAAAAAAAAACTATTGTGATTTTATAGAGTTAAAAATCACTCGGTATATTCTCACTAAAACAGTTGGACAATGTCCCTCCGGATCATCAGCCTATACTTTTCTGGTGGAAGTTCACGTGATTCACTTTATTTGCCAGTATTCAAAATGTTTGCTTTGCCTTTGGAAATTTAGAAATGAAAGTAATAATATTGCTCGGAAGAGACCTTAAAACCCAGTGCCTCGTGTCACGTTAGGCGTGGAATGCTAAAAACCCCTCACTGCACATTGCCCTGAGCTTGATATCAAAATATTTCCTACTTCTGCTAGCAAGTGAGGTCTTGATATTTTTCAAAATATTTGTGACTGGGCCTTTCAACAAAATTCTCCCATTCAATATGGAATCACTAACTGTGTTCTGTGTTGTTAGAATTGTTATAGGTACTGTTTTTCTGAATTGTTTGGTTAAATCTGTGTCTTTCAGTTGAGCCTAAATTCACACACTGGGGAGAGATGATTTCAAATGTAGACATGAGAGGAGAAGTAGCATTACTTACAAGAAAAATTGTCATAGAAGGCGAAGTAGAAGACCATTGTCCTATGCGTAACGGCAACTGTAACTTGTTTAATTATGATACATTTGGAGGTCATATCAAGGTGAGCATAAGTATAATTACACAGGGTTACCGTACTTCATTATATCGAGACTTCACTAGCTTATATCGAAATTTCACTAGCGTCATAAGTGACGTATTATAACAAAAATGACATCATGATAGAAGCAGAGTAAGAATATCGCTGTCCTACGCGTAATGGCAACTGTAACTCGTTTAATTATGATACATTTGGTGGTCATATCAAAGTGAGCATGATTAGACTTACACAGGGTTACTTTATATCAGCTCATTTTGGGATTTCACCAGCGCCATAAGTAAAGTACTATAACAAAAAGGACATCATGATAGAAGGAGACTAATAATATCGTTGTTCTATGCGTAACGGACACTGTTAAAAAATGTGGTGATCATATAAAGATGTGCATGATTAGACTTTGATATGGTTGCTTTATTATATCGAGCCTTCACCAGTTATGAGTTAAGTGTTACAATTAAACAGTGGTATAAAAGGCGAGGTTTTGTTAAAACAACAACGCGGGTAATTATAATACGTTTAGTCATATCAATATAAGGTCGAAGGATCAACAGTTATAATTGGAGAAGACTTACTGACAGAGAAGTAAAGATGGAATATAATTACCTCTTGTATAATGGCAACCATCTTTGAGTACTTGTCATATATTGTATTTCAAAATTAATATCATGTTATGATGTTCATGTAGCCAATAGAGACAAATACATACATGAATAATATGCGTTTTACGACAACGGGAAAGAACAACAGTTAACAAAGTTAAGACAGCCATCTACAAAAAATTATGCCATCGTAATGATTTTGTCAAGGACTTCCATACATCACCGGTGCAATGACATTTTATTAAAAAGGCATTCTTATTATATTATTTTTTTATTATTGTTATTATTATTATTTTTTTTTTTTTTGATAATTTACTTTTTTTAATCATTGGTCTAATTATGTCACCTGCTAAGAGTTTTGTATGTTTTAATCTCTGAATGTTCATTTATTTTTGCAGTTTTCCAGAGGTTTTAAAGACGTTCATATAGAAGGAACGGAATTACGAAATATGGGAAAACAGACTGAAAAGGGTATAATTATAATATTAATAACAATAATAATAATTATCAAATGGTTTTACAACAATTTAAGGTAACAATTTTCTTGTTACTTTCACAAAAGATAAATACAAACATACCAATCAATGTCAAACAAACATGTATTGTTTAATGTCCAAATTATAATAAAAAAACAAGGTAAAACTTTGAAAACTAGAAAATTGAGTTTAACACGTGGACTTCCGCCAAAGAAGTGAGACCGGGTGTTCCGAAAAAATAAGCATCTACAGTTCAGTTGACTAATTTCTTTTCTTTGTGTCCTGATTGTTTTGTCATTTTTGACACATGGCTGTAACAGATCGGATTTAGATCATAGATGAATAATATAAGCAAATAGGCCTAAGAAATGCTGATGACTTTTTATTAAAAAAGTCACATTGAAAACAACGAATAAAATTGAAATTAAACATATGTTACTGGATAATATGTTTGTTTTCAGGTAACTATCCATTGCATTTCCACATGTGTGCCGATATTGCAGACGCCCGTTATCCAAACCCGGCTTTTGTGAAGGATAATTCTATCCATAATTCGTTCTCCAGGTGTGTGACTATCCATGGAACCCATGGAGTGAAAGTAAGTTTAATTTTTCCTGCCATGGTTATTGTTACCATTACTCTTACTATAATTCTATATATTATTGATCTGTTGAACACATTTATCTATACGATTGCACAATAAGGCAGTCTTTTTCTATATTCCGTGTCACTTTGTTTAGAAAATGTCAATAGAAACGCTAATGCATTTGAATATGTTTGCATTTGTTTACTTGAGTGAGAATTACTGTGCGCGTTATCGATTATACTTTAATGTCTATACAGAATTTACCGCTCTGTTACATGCTGAATGAACATGGTGATGTTTGTAAGCCAAAAGTGATGTCCTTGGTCAAATACAACATCAAATTTACAAAAGTTACTTTCTTGTGCCATATATTTTTTTTAAAAACTCCCCATAGCGGAAACATTTTCGAATGGACCAACATATTTTATAATAATTCAAGTTGCGCATAGCCATTCCCGTAACAACTAATCAGAATAAGTAAAAAAACAAAAACAGTCATACACATGATTGTGTATATTATGTAAAAGTAAAAAATAGCCAGTTTAAACGTAGTATTATAGTTTTTTTCGTTTACTTTTATTCTAGCTCATTGATAACGTCTGCTATAAAACTTTGGGACATTCATATTTCCTCGAAGACGGTGGAGAAAAGAATACACTGTTAGACGGGAATATAGGGATAGCTACAATGAAAGGATCACTTACGCCGTCAGACGAGTGAGTAGTATATCAATTAGTTAAGCAATTTTAAGTAAGATCGATATCATTAGTGTAATTAAATGCAAAATGTCGTGTACGGTTACTGTTCCCTATATAATTTTATTTTAAAAATGACCAAACGATTTTTCATGGACTATCTAAATATTATTTTTCAAGTGTGTTTGCTCTCTTTGAATCTTAATAACTACTGTCATTAAAATTTGCATACACATTTTAAGTTTAATCTATTGTTAACTGGTTCTTATTGACAAATTGCAAATCGAAGATGAAATATTCTCTGCGAACACCATACAACCAAGTTGTATAAATAAAAAGAACTAAACAAACGTATACTGGTTAATTTTCAAATCACATACACAAAAACACAATTTAACGATATGATGACTAAAATTGAGTAAGCAATAATGTATATTAATTTGATTTTGCAATGCCTTTTTTCGCAAATGTATTTCAAAAATCCCTTGTTGACACAGTTTTCACAATACACAGCTGTACACTGATTTCAAATAACTGTTAACAAATATTTCATATTCAAAAGTTTACAGTCATTAGTACTACGGAAGAGAGGTACATCCATAAAATGTGACTTACAACACGGTTGATTTTTATATATTGTCGTATAGAGGCTTATCACACTTTGTTTGAATATGATCAACATTTTAAATTTCAGGAACCCGGCAACATTCTGGATTACCAATCCTCTAACAACATTGAAAAACAACGTTGCTGCAGGCAGCGAGGTAGGTAGAGGTGGAAATTATCTTAATGTGTGCAATACATCCTCTAACAACATTGAAAATCAGTATCATTCAGACTTACATATAACTTTTAAACATGAGCTATAAGTTGAATGGTTTCTAAAGGAAATACAAAATGTTTATATGTGGCCACATATATATTTGAACTGATTTGCCGCTTTTGAAAGGTTTTAATTTTGGATTGTGATTTGAACATGCAACGCTATGCTTGGCTTTCGTTTCTCTTTATTCTGATGTGATATCAGCAGTAAAAACATGTAGGCGGTTTTTATTTTCTGCCTTTGTTTTAAAATGTCTCACTGTATAAATACTCGATGGTCCTCATCAAGAAATATAGTTTTTACAGCGAATCGGGGTATTCACACACTGTGTTGTATTTGTGTTTTTGTTTTTCGTTTTCCTTGGCTAGCTACATGTTTTGAGCTACAAACATTCCATTACAGCATACAGGGTTCTGGTTTTTGTTTCCTGAAGAACCTATTGGGGATTCTCGGAATTTGAAGTTTATGAAGAAAGATGAAGCCACCCATACAGCAATAACACAATTCTACAACAATGTAGCACATTCAAATAAAGCAGTAAGTAGATTTTAATCCACTTAACAACACGTTTGATGATTGTATATTAAAAGCCAGATTAAGTCTTTGACTATACACCTAACATTGATGCTCTCTTTGCATTTTATTTCATGCGTAATGTAACAATTGTCTTAAAGAATGAAAATTTTGCTAACATGTTAACACTTCATGCTGTTGAATGCATAATATACAAGTTGTTTGGATAGTACATTTCTAAGTAATGCAAAATGTCAGCTGTTTTTGAAAAAAATCTTCGGAACCAAACACATATATACCGTTTGATTTACAAATAACAATATTTATAACATTTTCTTGTAGAACGGACTCAATATAGACCAGAAGCTTTTAGAGGACGAGAGTTCCGGATTGATAAATAAATATGATCCTACAATTAACCCACTTGATGAAAAATCTAAACCTAAGAAAGTTATTATCAACAAACTAACAGGTACATTGTCTTATTTGTGAATGAATTATATTATTCTCTTACGAGACTGAAACCAGTATTTTCCGCCTGATAATATTTTATAATATTTTACATTCCCATCTGTGTAACGTTATTTTTTCTTTTCTGATTCGATGATTTTTCCAGGTTTTTAAGCGTTCCTTTCCTCTCCAGTCCATGCCTATGATGGGGTTTTTATTTATATTGTCTTATCTTTTCTTAATGTTTGTTTATGTCATTATGCCATTCCTATCTTTAAATGTCAATCGTACATAGAATGGAATAATATTGTGTATTTCAGATGAGAATCTCAGATCAACTTGCTACCTTCGAGAAGGATATTTATTCTAAATTTATTCGAAAATCGCTAAAACATGAAGTATTATTTTTCTTCTTCTTTTTTTTTTTTTTTTTTTTTTTTTTTTTTTTTTTTTTTTTTTGTAGCGTATAAAAACAACATCCAGAATGCTTGGATACGTGGAGGTTTGATTGAAGTAACAAAATCATCGTAAGTATTGTTTAATAGAATGGGAAATATTTTCATATGCACTACCCACAAAACAAAAACCTGATAATTCCATACACTAAGATGTTGACGTATATAATAAAGAATGATATCAAAATTAACTTCACCAATCTATGATCAATTCACAATCCAAAATCTAAAAGAAAAAAAAACTTTGCTCTATTTTATTTTCAAAGTTACGTTTTGATTTCTTCGGCAGGACCCGGACATCATGTAGTTTACATCCAAAAGGTTTCTTGTTCTCCACATATTTTTTTATCCTGTTTTTTTTTTAATTTTGTTGAATAATGAATATGGTCATTTGTTTTAAATTGAATACTTTGCAATTTACAATTATATGTTTATTGTGGTTTTAGATTTGCAGACAGTGCAAGGGGACTGATTTTTGCAAGGTAAGTAAAAGCCCAATATGTACTCATCTATTTCTCTTTAGAAGGTATGTAATTGGCTGATTTGCACAATGTTAATTTCTTGTGCTTACTTTTGGGAGGTTTGTAAATCCAGCCTTTTGGTCACTTGTTTAGGATGAAACGTTGTTATCAGCTGCTCTGAGTATAAAGAGTAATAATATGAATTTTGGTATGATTCAGCTTTTGATGGAAGTATTTATGATTCTATTGAAAACCCCGATAAATCGTAATGCGACAAATACCGTACGAAACCGAGATTATGGTTTCAATTCGAATTGATGTGTGTATATTTTCCTCTGTTTAGATCAATAGGTCGGGAGCAGTTTCTAACAGATAGTGTAATTCTTGGAGAAACAGAAAATATCGGGGAACCAACTACGTACTTGAATGAGGAGACATCAACATGGCAGTCGTTAAATCGTTCTTTTACAATACCTTGGGATATGTAAGTAAAGTTCCGATTTAATACAAACATATTATTCTTTGCTGAATATTCGGGGACTCAAATGAACATTTTAATTTTTCTACTTAAAATAGCATACTATATATTTTATAACAAAAATTGACCAAAAAAAATTGGGTCACCGGTTTCTGAAATTTTCTACTTTAGACAGCCACCGACGATTACATCACTATACAAATCAGCAATAAAAGTACCAACAATGCCACAAGTACAAATAGGACTATAGATTATATAATTCCTGACTTTGGACGTGCACTGGAGAAACTGTTGAGTGTAGTTAATGTACTATTATATCCTTATTAATTAATTGCTAGTAATAAGCTCATAATGACCCAATTGATGGTTCGTGTTTATTGGGCACTGACTTTGATTGAGCTTTTTTCATGAATAAGATGTTTGTAATATCTTCGATGTACCTGTATTTTTGTGATTTTCTTATTAAAAATAGATTCCAAGATGCCATTGTTCTTTTTTTAGACACCACCCAGTATTGGGATTCATATTCTATGATGGACCAATATATGCGCATAATGTGTGGTTTAATTCATTTAAGACAAACAAACTATATAAAATGGCTGCAATAGGTTTTAAACGGGAGAACAAGTTCTACAACTCTGCTGTCAGTGCCACGTCAGGATTACAATTTGGATTTGAAGATGGGGTATGTATAATACTGACATTTACAGTACAGAACTTACGAAACTAGTAACTTCTTGTTAGTAAATATTGAATATCAAAAATAAATATACCGTTCCATAAAAAATCACATTCCAAACTTTGGAAACTTGAAAATTAGTTGGATGTCAACAGGGAATGTCAGACTGAATGCTCCGGAGGGGCAAAAACTTTCTGTTTAGCTAGCTACAACTGTCAGATATCGGATTCTATAGTTTCCATACTGATTAATTCGAAAATATTAACTTTAGAGAAATTCTAAATTCTCGCATTTGTGAGATTCTGGTCCATGTAACATCTATTATTCAAAAGACTTGTACATCCGAAGGATATGAGAGTATTGCAAATTATTTAAAAGCTTTAATAAAATATATAGGTTATTATGAAAAACACACATACCAATGATACAATACAATAATGTAGTTTCCGCATAAGCTGAAAAATTGATTTTCAAACTGATTTGCACCAGTAAATTTTGTATTTATGGACAATTGAATTATGTTAATTTTAGCCTTCTCGTGGTACACGTATTTACGATGGTAACAGTACTGAACATGGGTTTGCTGATATGGACGGTGATAAAGGAGCTACGTTCCGTGATTTGGATGGTTCTGCTACATCTGTCCCTGGGCTACAAGTAGTGAAACCTGGACCATTCTATACAACAGAAGAATGTGCTTACAGAAAGAACTGGAATATGGCACTGTGTCCTTATAAGTTTGGAAAGGTAAAAACTGAAAATAAATTATTTAACTATTTTAACTGATAACATAGGGTAAATATGGTTTCAAGACTGCTGTAGTTAACTCAGGCAAATGAACAACGAACATAATTATCATAGTTATGATTTGATGGTCGAGCTTGGTTATTAAGGTCTGAAAACGAAATTAAGTTGTATTACTTTTTCTGTATGCTTACAATTGATAGGGAAATGTAATTATGCAAAGTTGAAAATTCATAGACATCAGGTATCAATTTGGATAAGCAAGTTGATCATTGGTTACAAAAATAAAATAATCATAATCAAGAAAACAAGAGAACAAACCAGAGGAACAAGAAGAGAAGATATAAAAATAAAAGATAAAAATATGTAAAATCATATATCTTCGCGATGCTTAATTTTCGTGAGTTCTCGAACTCGTACAATTTCTATGGGTAGTAAAATCGGCGTTAGAAATTTGGGACAAAATAAAAAACTTCAAAAGATATTATTGGAAGCATTGTAAATAAAAATTCTGACAAGGGACTAATTCGCAGATGTAATTTTGTTAGCGACTTCCATATACATGTAGATTTCGCAACAAATACCAATATGTCATCTCATAATGTCTTAACATTGTTGATAAAATACCTTCTTATCACTTTTGTAGTTACATGTGAAAATTGATAGTCAAGAGGATAAAGGTACCACTATGCCAGTGATGGTTAGAGACGATATTCCCAAGATATCTGAAAATTTAACTGCAGAAAATTCGGCACAATTTATGTCCATATTAGGAGGAACACACAGCTACACATTACATTGGACACATCAAATACCAAAGTCCTTTGATGTTTTTGGTGAAGGCGTTGAAAGGTAAGTTATGTTAGAAGAATTTCAATATTCAAAGTTACAGGTATTATTTTATTTGACTGTTATGGCAGTATTACATTATCGTATACACGACTTCTATACTTACAATGCGGTCACATTATACATTGCAGAGGTTATTCCGTTCGTATCGGCGCCTGTCTTCCACGTGATGCTGTATTTGACCTTTATTCGTGGTCACCATTATGGAAGCCAGAACTGGACAAATGGCGTAGAGTAGATAGCATTGATCAACTCGACAGAGACCTTAAGGGCGGAGCATATTTTTGGGATAAAAATGCTAGGTAAGTATATGATTAGTTAAATGTACACATGTATAGAGTTAGGGTTATCTAATAACTTCCTACTTTTTGGCAGTCAACAGACAGCCTTAGGCCGACAATTGAGAGAAATTGTTCACCAAAGACCCTGTAATCAAAAATTACCATATTTTTTTCTTATGTTTTAATATTATTTTGAATTGCGTTTGTTGCATGTGCAGGGTGGTAATTTAAAGTACTACACGCTTTAATTAACAATGATATTAAAGCCTATTTTAAGTGTATTTGTTTTACTTTGGCTTGGAAAGTTTGGTTTTTGTCTTTGTTAGCAAGTAGTTATGACGTGATGTCATTTTAGAAAAGGATTAAAAAAGAAATTTATACATTTCATATTTGCATCATAAACTGAAGACAAGAATGAAACGCTCTTCTTATAGTACGCTAATACAAATACTGGTTGAAATTTATTGATATGCAATTTTTTTTCAGACTTCTCTTTATCAAATTATTAAGTTTTAAGAAAAGAACACCAGACATCATGTCAGACTGTAATGGATTGTGTCCGATGGTCCGTATAAAGATAATAAGTGGAAATAGGACGGATGGAGACTGTAGGACGACTGCTTATCCTCAATATACTAGAAAGTCTGTAACGGTAAGTGGAATAAAATTAAAAATATATAGAATGTTGCAAAAATTACCAGTATAAATACTGAAATTAATTGCTAAACATTATTGCCCCTAACGAAGGATTGACAAAATCCAAACCGCTCAGGCTACAATTAATAGGACGCAGCATACGCCTGCCCATATCGTTCATTAAGTGGACCAACTACGTTGATATCTCTGTTACTGTAAGTGCTAGAAATTTCCACATCATAACATACTTATCTATCTCTAAATTTGATTCAACGTCCAATTACAAAGTAAACATACATGTATGATTGGCAAAGTTCGAATTTATCAAATGTATGTGTATGTGACATGATGTTAAATTCAAATGTAACAAGTATTTATATTCTCCTTATTTTTTGTCTTGTGTCTCTGATAATACGGAGTAAAATAGTCATGCTTTATATTATAGAAATTTCTTATTATGTAGATTCGGGTTTTTTCAATTTTCCATTTTGCTATACTGAAGATATTTTCTTAATTTATTGCTAATTTATTAATGAAGGGAAGTTGTCAATTTATAGAGTCTTTGATTATGTTTAAGTTATCATTATTGCTATAACTGTTATTATTATTTTAACAGAGTCATTATTCATATATTTATAGGTTGGCAGTAGAAGTATTGAAGCATTGTCAAGTGAAATACTGCCAGCGACATCTTTATCTCCACCTCCTGTAAGTGTCTGAAATATTTGTCGTGTTATTGGTAAATCCTTTGCGTTTGAATAGATTGATAGATCTAACTACCACTTTGTCTATGTTCAAGGTTTATCCGTCAACATATTAATCCGTGTTCAAATCACATTACACAAGCACAGTAAAAACTTTGCAACAAGGGATCAAACACGTGAACTTCTATCAGGTTATTGAAGTCTGGTGCTCTGGATTGGTAGGCACTTGTTGTTATGCTAGATACACCTGACACAGTAACAACAGTAAAACTGCATGAAACAGTAAACAGATATATCCTTACGTACGATATTCCTAAAATATACCAAGACATTAAGTGAATTTTCTTATCTCATTATAAATCGTAAAATGAAATCAAATATTTATTAGTATATATGGTATATTGATATTTATAATTTCATGTTCCTTTCACACAATTTTGATTACACATGTGGTGGTTGAAGCTAGCTAAACAGGAGGTGCTTACCCTTCCAGAGCACTCGGCCTCACTTCCCTGCTGGAAGTTCACGTGTTTAACCTAATTTGTCGGTGTCAAAGTTTTTTTTACTTTTCTTTTGGATTGTGATTCGGACAAGGATAATTATGTTTGATTTTTAATCAATTATATAAAATCCATTCAAATGCACCAAGGTTTAGTAGCGATTTGAGAGTGGCCGACTAGGTAAACATTTCAAGTCAAACCAAATATAGTGAGCTGATGTATACATTATCAGTTATAGTTCAACACTATTACATCATTTCAGAAATTTCTTTAATAATTATTTCAATGGTTATTGACAGCTTGTTATTTTATTAATAACTTCATTTATTTATTACAGGAATGGGGTGCCGGTGCTACTCGTCCATTTTTATCGCGTATTCCTGTACATGGTGGATTTGGTAGTTGGATGGAATGGGGAGAATGTTCAAAACAATGTGGAGGTAAAAAATATTTTAATGTATCAATTGTTTTTACCACGGCACATTGCACAATTTTATCCTTCGCAGATATCCAAATTAGTGAGATGTGCAAGCACTTGTAACGTTTTATAGCTAATTCGCTATATGTAGTGGCGGGGAACTCTCAAGCAAATTTCTGATATTTTGTTTTGTACGAGTTTGGTGTATGGCTTGGGGTTTTACTACACGCTTGTACATTAAAATGGCAATGCCACTAATAAACTACTTACAAAAACGTTCTCGAAAACAAACGGAACTAATTTTAGGTGTAGAAAAAAGTGCTTGCCATGACAGCACCTAATTATTTGTAATTAACAATAATTATTTTAATCGATATTATTTGGGTTCTTTCTCTTATTAAACCTGTTGTCCTTTTTATAAAATCCTTTTGGGCAACGTAGCTTATGCTATCCCGTTATTCAATGTTACTTTTATCTATGCTAACTGTTACGTACGCATTTAAACCGTTTTTCACACCCTCGTTCTAAAATGGACCCATGGTTTTGAATTAGTGGGTAGGGGTGGTTAGAAAAACGTTCAATAGACCGCTCCACTGAACGGTATTTGTCATTAAATGCAGTCTTTATCCAAAGTCGGGAGTTTTATATTCAGTTGTTCTTGTATGTGTTGTTATTGTTATATTTATATTAATCCACTTTCTTTTGTTTTTGTCTTCTTGCATTTACTACTGTGTGTTAAGTTACAAATGTTTTTTCTCTCTCTATTAAAGATAGGTGACACTACGTAAGCAAAAAGGACGATAAGAACAATACACTCGTAATGCAGTAAACAGAATTTGAATACAATAATTCAATCTGTTACGGAAACAGGGCTTTGTGTTTTTTAACAATTTCTCCACTGTTGAGATGGTTTCACTTCATTTGTTGCTTCAAAAATATATCAAACAAGCAAACATCAGAAATATTTTAACTCTTTTTTGTAAAGGGCTTAAATGGCTTTTTTGTATAGCAATAGGCATGTACGTTTTAAAATATTTTGTGGCATATTGTTTGTACTCTAGGTGGAACTCGAATCAGACGACGTCTTTGCAATGACCCAATCCCGGTTAATGGTGGAACAGATTGTATAGGAATAAGATCACAGACAAGACAGTGTAACAGACACCTTTGTCGTGAGTTTTTATTAAAATAATTATTTTTTTCCTGCACCACGATCAATTTAAAAAGGTCGTTTCTTTATTCCTAGTCTAAATCTAAGTGTACACATATCCCTTAGTTGACGTTTTCTCATTGACGTTAAAGCGTTTACCAAATTAAATAAATTTGAGTGTAAATTTTACTGATGAATAAAGAAATGTAAATGTCTTAATATAAACAAATATTGTTAAAATTACAAATATCCCCCTTTGGAAAATCAAATAAAAATATATTCAAATAAAAATTATGAAGCATTGTCGTGGTCGCAGATGCGTGGTGTTTAAGCTGTAAAGCTTCACAGACAAGATATCTTACCGTTATGGGTTGATTCCCGGTCCACTTCAGAAAATGTAGTTTTTTTCTGATTGGCTTTTTGAATGTACAACAGACAGAGTCATGACCTGCGGCCCTGCAACCAATGGTACTAGCACGACATATACCAGACAAAACTAGAACTTTCTTTTGAGAACCAAGTAACACCCGCCCCCAACATTTACATGGGTTTACCGTTTTCCCTCGACTTCGAACTTTTCTGTTATATCCTTGGTTTAAGGTCATGACACACCTCTGGTCGATGAAATTTTATGACAGACGTTCAAAGCAATTTTGAGATATGACCCGGACACGATTTTACACGAACGGACGAACAGACAGACAGACATACTTGGCGAAAGTATCATAAAACAGATCATTAATGACCGGTTTACAATAAAAATCACGTATGACACGGCGTGTAAATGTGTTTACATTTGCCCATGAGAGTAATTACAAAAACAATTCTCGTCGACAAAAGATGAAAATTTGTGATACAGCATGGAACAACATTCAACTTACATAAAATCTTATTGATAGAGCCACGTACCGTATTAGTGATTTTCATGCATAGAAGCTGTTGCTAGTGTTAAAACGAAGAAGTTGTTTCTTTATTTATAGCTATAAATGGTGGATTTGGTGATTGGTCACCATGGTCTAAATGCGTAAATGTGAAGGGTTGCCAAGGTTACCAACAAAGACTAAGGTCATGTAACAATCCTAAGCCTCGTTATGGTGGACTATATTGTGAGGGTACTCTACACGAAATGCGTCATTGTACTGAATGCTGAAGATGATAACTCAAACTCAAGAGAAATCCTGGAGTAATTCCGAGAAGCGCATTACTCAGTGAATCAAAAAGCTGAGAATTTTCAACAATCTTGGTTGACATAATACAGTGTTATCTTTTTATTTCCGCCGAGTATTCAGCGAAAGGACATAGTATTTCTGTCAGTCTGTCTGTGTTTCACACTTTAGACCTCCAATATCGCCCATGAGATGTTGAATAAACTTTCGGGAATGATTAATGGAATGTGTAGTTTTGGCAATCGTTTTCCTGTTCTGGTTCCATGATTTTCGTTAGATTTATTGCTTTTTTAAATTACAAATACCTTTCGGCGGGGTCTTGCTTTCACTGCAAGCTCTTTGTAGAATAGTTTATAAATCCCACTCTATATTTACATCGTTAAGCCATCAAAAAAACGGATATGTTTTTCGAAAAACATAGTCACGTGCTACGCAAGTTTGAGTTGTAAATAGGAACATGTTTGTCGAAATTGTCAAATTGTTCAAAATATGGTTAAGCTTGCCGATTAAAACATCTCTCTGATCTTTTAATTAAGTGAAGTTAATAAGCATTAAGTAAGACAGAGAAAATGAAACAAATGCTATTATATAAGTTCTACTACTACTACTACTATTATAACTACTACTACTTTTGCTGCGAACTACTACAAAGGAATGACTGGTTAAATTTAAGATTGAATCGAATGTTGTAAACAAATTACTTCGCGTAGCATACAAATATACATGCATTAATTTCTATTGTCTTTTCCTGATGCGCCCTAGTGTAACAACTCTGCAAATCATCGTGCACTCAATCAGCGACTGACTGTAATCTGATATTATATTGTTTTATTGTTTCTGATGCAATCTGTAGATATTTTGTCAACCTATATGCTATTTTAAAATTGTTTTCATGCAATCGACGTCGATGCATGTCACATGTTCATTACATTATCCCGGGAAAGGCATAAGCGCCAGGTATGAGAAAATTCTTCAAATGAAGCAACCCCGATGTCAAATTATATCAAATACTCCCATTGTCAATAGAAGTACTCGGGCTGATCGATTCGACATCCGTTTTTGATGATTTTTTACCGTTAAAACGGATAAACGGTCGGATAAAATGAAAATGTAAAATTAGACGGATTTTCCCCATTTGTACGGGATTTTTTAATTAAAAGTTCAGAATTTTTGTATAGAAATGTACCAAAATCAAACACTAACGATTAAAAAAGTACCTGAATGGCAAACTTGTGGACTAACATGTACCGATCTGGACAAATGAATAAATTTGATCGGTCAGCCTTAGACAGCACATTGCTTTCAAACATACATCTTATTTGTACACCATTTGCTGTATGTCTGCTTAACAGATGCTTCATTACATTATTAAAATTTGTCATCTATTATCAGTTCAATCAGTATTAAAATTTACTTTCATGTTGTCTTGTGTTTGGTGTTTTAAACCCGAAACAATCAGTAAAAACCTATGATCAAAAACAAACATACTAATCCATGTCCGAATCACAATCCAGAAGCAAAGTAAAACTTTGGAACTGACAAGTCAGTTTAGACACATGAACTTCCATCAGGGAAGTGAGGCCGGGTGCTCTGGAAGGGTAAGCACCTCCTGTTTAGCTAGCTACACCCGCCACACGTGTAATCAAAATTGAGTGAAAGGAACATAGAACTATGGGACGTCAAATATATCCAGGGCAATCCTGAACACAGAGACATCAAACTTATCAGCAATACTGTGATGACGGCCATAAAACTTTTGACAAATAGCTTAGCTTGTCAAATTTAAAACACGGAACCAAGAGAGATAACTCTGTTCAACAGTCTGTAAAGATTATTTTACACAAATGAGAATTTTAGCTCTCTATTCTGCAATCGACATATCAAGACGTATGTGTATGTCATAAATAAAAAACAAATGAACTAATACATATTCAAATTATAATCTCAAAACAAAGAAAAACTGAACTTTTGATTTCAGTTAAATACGAGGACTTACACCTGGAAGGTTAAACTAGGAGACATGGAAAGGTTAGCACCTCCTTTTCAGCTAGCTACATCCGCAAATTTGTCAAAATGAGAATGAAAGGAAATCAGAACTTTGTTACGTCAAATATATTCAGGGTAATTTTAGATACAGAAACATTATAAATATTTTGATGGCTTCCAGATAATAATTTAAACTAATTCATTTGGATTTGTGCAAATATAAACAAAGATCTATTATATAATTACGGTTTACCCCCGATCCTTGGTTTAGATATTTGATGTATACGTCAGGTTCTCCGCTATAGTAACAAGTTAAGGCAAACAGCATTGACCTGCCCGCTTGACCTTTTTTTATATAGGAGGGTCTACCCAAACATGGGTAGTGTTAAGATCCAAAATAATACATACACAGTGCACAGGTTTACTCAATGAGGTGAGTATATCTCATGATGTATACAAAATAAACACCTGCAGTCCCTATTCATAGATGCACTTGGTCCTTGATACATATATAAATAAAAAGGTCAAGCTTAGAAGTCAAAGTTGTTTGCCTATAAACCGAAAAGTCCCGCTCAGACCACATGTGGGAAAATGAATTTTTCCTTGCCGTTGGTCTTTACTTGTTCACCCGGTGTCAGTTTACTGTAACTGATGGAGTGGTACGCTTGTCTGCGGCGTATTTACTCGGTGAGCTAGCATGTTAAAGTCACCCTGAGTGCGAGCTGGTACACGACAGACCATAAAACACACTCGCCCTTCAAATGCGTGCATGAATTGTTCATAGATTAATCCATAGATATTAATAAAGTATTTCTCGTCGCGAAAAGCTGAAAAATTGCTGATGCGACGATAAGCAAAATTCAACAATATGGAACTATGCGACGTAAAAAGTTTCCAGGATTATATTGGATACAGAGAAATCGTACGGATCGACAATATTGTGATGATAGCCATAACACATTTTGAGGGCCTTCAAAGGCTTAGGCTTGCAATATTCTTGTGTCAACAATTTATTTATAAACAGCTTGTTTGGTTGTATAAAGTTTCGGGAGTTGGGATAAGCTCTACATTAGCATAATATCTGAAACAATAGAAATACATTTATAAAAAATTTCAAGTTTTGATTTCATAATTTTGGTCAAAGCACTACTGATGAGGAATTGTATTCCAAAACGGCCGTATAGTGCTGTAAAATAAAAACTCCATAAAAATCCATACAAGGAAAGATATATAGCAGGCTCATCTAAATATACTTCTAACTGACAGTTAGGCTAGACACATGAACTTCCACTACGGAATTGAGACCGGGTGCTCCGGAAGGGCAAGCACCTCCTGTTTAGCTAGCAAAAGTGTGTGAAAGGAACATGGAACTATAGGACGTTAAATATATCACGGGCAATCCTTGACACAGATACATCAAACTTATCTACAATACTGTGGTGACGACCATAAAACTTTTTGAGGGCCTTGATAAGCATGGACTTGCAATATCCCTGTGTCAACAATTCATTTGCAAGCAGCTTGCTTCGTTGTATTTAATATTTTGTAATTGATCCTCGTAATCGTACATGTAAACAGACAATTCTATTTCATTACACATGGTAACGGGAATCACATGAGATGATGTGTGTTTTATATAGGACGCTTATGTCTACCACACTGTTAACACCATTTTTATCTAAGAAACGATTGTTGATTGATTTATTGAATATTATAATAGTGGACATAATCATCATTAATTAGTGATTTTATCCCCCTGGGTTTTTAATAAGTCCAATCACTTGTCCAATAATGGATCGCACAGGACTAAAGTATGGTAGATGCAACCACAACTTGGCCTTTGGCCTTCGTTTATAAAACTTGACACTAATATAGTGGCGTATTATCAGGGCATGGCTCAGGATTTCCTTTGACAACCAGGACATCAGTCGATAGTATCTAACAAGTAATAAGTATACATTAAAGTGAGTATATTGTACAGTTAAGCAATATTTAATATTGCTAGATCCTCGTTTTTTGAGATCGTAGCGACATTTTACAAAAAGTTATAATTTCTTGTTCTTATGGTATCAATTTACTTGGAAGTACCTAATGTACTATGTTCGACTTTGCTCAAACTTTTATTTCAAAAGGTCTGCACCCATACAATTTCATATCAATCATTTACAAACATATAATCTGAGATACCATGAGGCTGATATTGTAAATAGGTCATTTCCTAATAAAATGGTGTCATTAGAAAAATTGCACTTTTTGTAAAATGTAGCTATCATCTCAGAAAAACGGGATTAAAGAAATAGTTAATATCGTTTTTTGGTAAAATAATAACACATTATGCATCTTTACTTTGCTATTTATTTCGTTGATCGTATCAAGGAGAATTTATGCAAAACCTTGTTAAGTTTGTAGAGACAATATAAATGACACTGTATCTTACATAGTGACTAAGTGGACTAACGGGCCCTGACGGATCACCGTCGAGGTTCGAATCCTACTCGGAGAGATCCTAGTGGAAAGGTTTGCGATTTCGCTTGGATAAGTTAGGTGGTTTTCTCCGGGCACTCCGGTTTCACCCTCTTGCATCCTAGAACTAGCATTGTAAATTATTTTAAAGACTTAACCAACTTGGCAAAAACAATGCAGCAAGACCAGTCCATAGCGCGTCTACTAGTATTAGGGATGCCCTGGGTGTAAGTCCAGGTTTAGTTTATGCATTTCCTCTTTCTCTGTCAAATTTAAAGTTTCTTTCAACCATGGAAAGTGGAATACCAATTGATTAAAACTCAGTGGAAAGAAAAACTGAGTGTGGCGGACTTGTAACAATTGTGTCGTTCATTCGAGAACGCCTCATTTATATTGATCATCAGTTAAGGGGTTCGAAAGCTTTGTCTGACGCTACATTTTTTTCAACTGTCTACATATATATGCACATAATATACACGTGGCGGGTGTAGTTAACAGGAGGTCAAGAGTTGTCTGTCCTTCCGGAACTCCAAGCATTACTTCTCTGTTGCTAGTTCACGTGTTTAACCTAATTTGCCAGGTTATAAGTTTTAACTTTGATTTGTGATTGTAATTTGGACATGGATTTCACATGTTTGTTTTCGATTGATTAGAACATTCTATATTTTATGCCAAAATCATAACAGTATTCATTTTATATATAGGAAATATTTATTTCAAAAAGGCAAACACGCTACAATATATATCTTTATAATATATAAATTGGATAAAATTAAAAAAACGAATGCCTGATCGAAGACACGGCTGCTTAACTTTCAACTTTCGTTTTTTTTCTCTCTAACAATAATAAAACATTGCAATAAACAAACAATACATTTCGTCACCATGGTAATAATATCAACAGTAAGATCTGTGACGTAACATGTAACAGGGACAACCACATAAAGCTATTTTAATAAATGTCATTAGTATATGTATTTAAAAAGCATTCTGAAAAGATAAAATATTTGTTTAAAATTAGCAATAAAAATAACTTTATAAAATGAACCTCCTCCTTCAAAGTTTGAATTTTTTTTTCAAAAAAGTGAACATATTGCTTAAAGAGATAAAAATGCAAAATATGTGCCGTTCAATAAATTTATAAAAATATTAAATATTTGTAATGCATGATGATTTTCTTCTGTCATTTAGTGATTTACAAAGTATAACTATGATTGGTGACCTGGTTTATAATTTCTTCTGACATGTACTCGTTGATATAATCATCACAACCATTTTATCTTAAAACACATAATTAATAAAAACATGGCAAGTCTTTGTATTCAACGCATAACTATGGCAAAACTTGCACAATTCATCTCGAAAATTTTTGCAAGTTTAGCGACACGTGTAAAAAATCACGTGATTTCTTTCATCCATTTTTACGGAAGACAAAAAACACTTATAACTCCACTGGAATGTTTTTTCTGTATTCTCCATATCATTATATCACAAAAAGGCATCGTTGCTGTTATCTAAAACTGTTGTGTCTAAAACACTACAACCTATTGATTTTACTGTATGCCCATACATAATGCATGTGTACAAGTAATACATGATAGAGTCAATGCTACTAAATCAAGCAACAATTTTTATGCAAAACAACCGAATAAATGCTAATCTACTAGCTCTCTCAATAAAAAACATATAACTAATTTTCTTGTACAAAATAAGAAAATGTTATGCAAAAATAGAAAAACAACAAAAAATATAGAACTTTAGTATTCATATTTACTAGATTTTAGCAGTAACAATATTAAGCACGATGAAACATATTGCAAACTCCTCTCATTGTCCAAAAATGTTGGGTCTTGCCATATACATAAAATTCTGGAATGTATAGAAATTGAATTAACCTATATCTGTCACTTTTACATGTTGAATCTGCAGTTAAGTGTTGCTTTTTCCTAAAAAAAAAGAAAAAATATAATTTTATCAGTGGATACATTAGTGCAGTGCTTTCAATTTTCTTTTACATTTTCTAGCTTTCTAGTATACATACATTTAATATTTTTTTCACTTTTCAATTCTACCAGACGGTTTGATCAATGAATACATTATTTGTTTGCTGTGTCTTGTTTTATAAGATAGATAAATTAGTGTAGTGCCTTTACTTTTCAGTTCATTTGTCAGTTTTACTATTACAATATACATAGATTTTGTAATGTTTTGACCTTTGCCATATCACAGGACAACGAAACATGAGCTTCTATCTAGTCGAGAGCAATTGTCAGAATTTCATTAACGAGACTTGTTTGGACGTTTCTGCCATGTACTTGTATTGTTTCATGGTGTTGGTTGTGTTGGTTAGTGCCAAATTCATGTTTAAGATACGCATACTTTATGTATACTATAAAGAATGGCTTCGATAAAAATCCCAAGTACAGAAACTTATGCTACAAACCATATCGATATCAATACACTGGTCTCCTGTAAAGTTTTCTTTCACCAAAGAAAGCAAGTAAAATCTGCATATTTGATTATAACCATTCATTTAAAGTGAGGTAGGAGAGATAATAAAATCAGTGTTGACGAAAACTACACAAACTCATGAGCCTGTGCAAATGATTTTAAAGACAGGAGATCTATTTATTGAAACACTTACTGCTCCGCTGTTGTCAAGCAATTTAACTTCACAGCTGCCAGATCCCCACATTGAGAAAGTACCAACAACATCATTATCCATAAATTTCTCTTCTTGCATTTCCTTTCCTGTCTTTCCGAATACCTGTAGAATACAAAAATAAATATACAAATTCCTGTCCAAATCAAAATCCCAAGTTAAAGTAAACGTTTGAAACAAAATTTAATGAAGCATGTAAAATTATCATGAGGGAAGCGAGAAAATAGTTGTCAAATAGAGAGAAAGGTTTGACGATTTAATTTTTTTAATGACTGGCAGGAATCTACCTGAATGAAAAAATAACACATACCCTGATACTCTGTCCTGGATTCAAGTTGACATCACCGAATTCATAACTGTTAACTCTGCCGCCTTTTCCGGTACCGGTTCTAACAAGTTTCCATCCCTTTAGGTTTTGGGCCTGCAAAAAGCAAATCAAAGAGAAATATAGTCATAGTGAAATAGGCAAGATTCACCATCAGATAGGGATAATAGTTGCTTGGTAAAATAATATTTTATAATAGTATACTCCTATGGTTACATAAATAATCCACACAAATCTATCACTTCGGCAATAATTTAAAATGGTTAATTCCAAAAATCATAAGAAATAAAAATAAGTTTTCTCAGAAAAAAAACCCAATGCAAATGTTATTCCCACCTCTACTTAATTATCGAACACTTAAAATTAAAAAAAAAGAAATCATTTTCGTATTTGAAAAGAAAATGAATTGAAATTATCCGGTTCTTTTTAACTATATATTTAAAACATCAATATTGCAAAACAGACGTTTTCATAAGTACTGTAAAATTGGTTACGTCAATTTGGTAAATATAACTAAACCTATTTTCATTTTGCAGCACTGGATAGACGTTTAGGAATAAAATTCCTCATCAGTAGTCCATGGTCCAAAATTGTGGAAATTAACGGAATTTAGACAAAATAAATATATTAACCTTCATAATGTAATCAGATTAGTTATTTTTAGTCCTAAAACTACTTGAATGGAGGTTTGGAATTTCGTGAAAAGAAATACACATATCCTGATGGCTCGTGTACTAGGCAAGTTAGGTTTCAATAGAATATGTTAAAAATTATGTTAATCCTCCAATACGAAAGCAGTATGTTCAGAAAATGAAATGGTATGATTGTATTTGATGGATGATTTATAAATAGGATGCCAGCATACTCTCAAGCTTATATTTGAAACAAGTAACACGAGGTTTCAGGCTATGTTAAAAATTAAAAATTGTTTAAGTTTATAGCAAAAGGAAATATAATATTTATTGTTTTTGCCCAATTCCTGAAGATGATTTTGAAATGGATTATTATAATGTAAAATAAATTGGATCAATCTGGATCAATAATTGTAGCATTGGACATTTTGGTGCCTATCAAAAGATGACTGTTTATAATCAGTGGTTCAAATATGTTTTGTCATTTCTAGCTTGGTTTCTTGCTTGCATTGGATGTTTCCCTGGTTTGTCACAAATGTTTTTATTATCAACCATTGGTAGAGAAAAGTAATTGAAAATATTTACCACGTCACCACCAAGAGACCAAAAAACCTCAAAATAAGGCAAACGGAACATAACAAATGTTAACAGAAAAGAGATTTAAAAGGTGTTCGAAATAATAAGAAATAGAAAAGTTCATAGTCCCTATTCGTTGCCAGAAAAAAAAACAACAAGCACATCCATTTGGCATGTATAACCGTACCATTAAGAAAAGTTGTCTTGGGTTCATTTGTTCTAAGCTTGAACAGTAACAATTTAAGTTTTAACTAATTATAAATTTGTTGAAGAGAACGATTATTCTTAAAATGTCAACGCGTAGCAGATCAGTCTTAAACTATTAGTTATAATACGTTTGTGTTCTTTTGTTTTAAATTTGTATTTGTCATCTAATGACCAAGTTTTGAAGAAAAAAACTAGATAAGATTCGCGACTCATTTTTAATATTTGATGGTTGTGTACTAAGTAATAATGATTGGAACTTTTCGTTTGTTTTGGGACTGAGTTTGATAAACAGTTCTAAATAGAAATATTTGAATAACTTTTCAACGTAAATATGTGAAAAATAGGGACTATAACTTCATAGACAAACAAAGGTATTTGAATCAAAATGTCTCTATGCCCATGCATAATTTTACCTGTTGTTGGTGTTTACCACCTTTGCCGGTTTTCTAGAATCAAAATTTACATACCATTGGAATTTTGTCAGACATAATATATTGTAAATACAGCTAGCTAAAAGGGGTTATCCCTTAAAACAATGATTATATATCTAATTCCCTATTAGATGACAGCAATATAAAATTCAATAATCAAGTTCTAAAGATGTCATTGTAGCAATTAAGCTTGGTTTGGACGGAGACCTCCATATTAAACTCCGGGTTAATTTACTGTTTTCTTACATAGGATATCTGTTTCGTCTCTACAGTGTACCATCTCTATTGCTTATGTGTATGGATAGTCATTTACATTATTAAAAATTGTTAGTAACAAGCTAGATAAATAATCCATCAAAATTAAAAAAGCTAAAGAAAATATATGTAAGACCCAAGAACTAAAATACTGTCCCATTAAATCAAAAATACATGGACTTTCACAACAAAAGGGGAAAACATGTAAACACTGAACAGCTAATATTAATAGCATATGACTACCCACCTTAGATTTGGTGTTCTCCAATTCAATATAGCTACCATCAATTGAACATTCACAAATGGCGATTGGTCCACGGCTAGATTTCTGAATGGTCATTTTTCCTTGAGCTTCATTCATGCCTAAACAAATATAGTAAGTAATCGACACATGCAATACAGTAAAGTGTTTAGCTGATATAGATAATTTTGTAAAAATTTGTACAGCAAATTCTGGAAAAGAAAAATTCTTAATATGTATTTGCTCTGTTTCATGAAATTAACTTCTCTATCCTATTTTTGAAAACATTTTGCATTACAGTTTAATATCTATAATTATGCATCAATGTGTTAAGAATAGTTTGCAGTTTCAAGCAAAGTTTGCTGCACACAGAATTTAAAATGGACGATAATACCCCGAAAGAAATTTAACAATAAGCCCTTCCTGGAAAGAAATAACTTCTTAAAATTGTTACGCGAATATTCTTTCATTATGCTTTTGTTAAAAATGAATTATATGTATGTACCGTTATGACTATAACCTTTTACCACCAATATAAAATGTGAACATATAAAACATACGGTGTAGGTGAGTTTACAAAAGCTAGGGCGTGTCCAAAAACCTGAACCAGCCGTCACCTGTACTCTTGCAATCAGGAAGTGAAATTAACGGGATTTAAAAACTCAAATAGAATTGACACATTAAAACATTTTGTATTATATTAATGTCTAACATTTTTTAAACTTTGGTGTAGAATTGTACAATAACATCGCACAAGATCCATTGTAAAATTATTTTAAGCTCTTTTACATGTATGGAAGATTATTTTTGACATTTTCGAAATCCATTGACAGATAAACGAGTCTAATATAAATTTTGCAATAAACATGTACGTGTAACTCTAATATAATGTTAATGAACTACAAAGTCTATATTCAACGATATTAGATCTAGTTAAATCTCTACACTGGCGTTTTCATATATTTCTGAATTCTCTACTTCTGGCACGAAACGCAAGTAATATTAATTTTAATGAGTATAATGTGTACTACATGTTGTATTTGCATTCAAATATTAGACATAAACACTTCTAAAAAAACAACAAAAAATATAATTTTTTAATGTTAGTATATAACAATATAGTTATGTGATCAATGTACAATTAGTGTTAAATAATAATAAACACTGGGTAGGTTCACAGTTATTATTGAAAATTTTTTTCATTGTAAATAATTGTTTTGCCATTATGCGTGTTTTGTGCGTCTGTATTTGAGGGTTTGTGTTTCCAAAATATTCTTTACAGTTACGATATAATGTTTATATAATAAACCGTTTAATTCGCTTATGTTTGTTTTTGATTAAAGTCTTTTATTTAACTATAAATATATCAGGTTGCAGATAAGTTGAAACCCGAAAGGGTAGCAGCTGTTATTTAAATATCAAATGCATAAAAAAGAATGTAGCTTTTGCAAGGTAACGTTGAGATGTTGTGATGTCCTTCTTTGATTAGATTATTTTATTCAGCTTCATCAAATTCTATCTAGAGAAAGTAAGCATTTTACTTGAATTACATTGGGATGTTACCAAATTACAAAATCCATTTTCAGTTTAGCTCAGAATTTGTAAAACACATTATTGGCGTCTATAAATGTACTTTTATACAAAAATGTTAATATACAAAAAAACAATGTGTTAGTGTGCAATTCCGCTGGTAGAATACACCATGCTTATTATAAAGGATCGTTTATATATAATTTTAAACAAAAAATCCGTTGTTTCCCTTTTTATGGCAACTTTATCTCTAATATTGTAACTAGAACATTATACGTTATTAACCCTTTGCAGTTCAGAATTTCTATCACAAATTTCAACTTTTGAAAAAACAATCCATAAATATCACAGGCAGCTATCACCTTATTTTGTGCCAATGGTAGTGCTACAATATATATATGTGTGTGTGTGTGTGTGTGTGTGTGTGTGTGTGGTATATCTTTTCAAACCAATTGCAACAATATTTCATTGGCTAATCTTTTTTTTGAAAAAAAATCAAGTTGCCATGACAACAATATTGTATGATTACCAAAGTTTCTTTTGCTAAAGGAAATATCTAATTCTTACGGCAACGATATTTCGTACAGCAATTCTGTTTTTCTATTTTTAACATCTTAGTTATACAAAAATCAGACAAGAAATGTTTCGAGAATTAACTGTGATCGATATGAACTGCTATTGGTTGTCTAATTGATTACAAAAATTTGTGGTTCTAGTTATAATTCAGAGATAAAGTTGGCATGTATAAGTTATATTTTTCACTACATGGTGCCTGGACTTACTATACGAATCTCCGCCTCCACGGCCTCCCCCTAAAATTGCAAAGGTAGTACATATTTCTTTTTCCAATGGTCAGTATTAACAAAGGTCAATACACATTTTGTGCTTATAAACGCTTTACATAACATAATATCGAACTTATATTAATGAATTTCAAATAAGTTGAAGGTGTTTCAAACCTGCTCTCGATTTCAGTTATAATACCTTACATTTGGAAATACATTCATACAGGATTTTACACGTGACTTTGGAGGGACAAGTACATTTACTTGTCATATCTATGGTACACTAGTCATTATCATACCTGTGTGTTTGATAAACTTTCTATTTCGATATTACGAAATTGTTTGATTTGATTATTGCAATTGACGATATCCACCAATAAAAATACGCATTTAAAATCTATTTCAAATAAGTTTCAATGCATAAATCAAACACAATCATATCGATCCCTGTACTATGATTATTTGATGACTTAGTTTGTCTACTTTTGGCGTCATGCTGGATTCTGTACAATCTGGACACGTGTTGTGTTTTGGTTGACATATTCATCTTGTAACATTGGTTTTATTTGAAGTTTTTCTTGCAGTGTATTTTACCATACTACTGTATATATTCCTTTTCTTTTATTTTTGCATCCAACACCTTATATTTTGATTATTTTAAAATTATGTTGTAGTTAAATTTATACGATATTGACTCCATTGTTACCAATATTTGCAATATTTTGTTCTTGATACCGTATCATTGATTTTCTAACAAATTTATCCTAAAATCTATAGATATAGTCTTTAACTTACATCAAAAGAAAGTTTGCCATACGAGAATTGTTATCTAAATCCGACTGACGGAAGCCTCATTATGAAAATAAGCCTCTAGTTATAATAGTGTCATTTCAAATGCGACACTGTTTTTGGTACGTTCAGCACTAGGGCTATGGCGTGTAATTCATTGGATCTTCATAAAAAGATGCAATCACAGTATAAAGAAATGTTGATATTGCAACCATTCTGTGAATTGGAATGATTGAAATTAATGATATTTCTTATAAATCGACGAAATAAACTAAATATAATCTGTAAGAATAGCAACTCATCCACTAATACTAAGAGTACAAGTACTTCACTTTTCCATAGTAATCAGCTGCTTTTTCACGCATTGCAAAAAGTGAATAGCTATGTATATATGGACGTATATGTGTATTTATAAAGTGATATACAGTTGACAAGAAATACTTGCGAGGAAAATCTTTTCAGTAATCTTTTGACAAGCAATTAGCTACTAGCAAATATTAGGTACAGAGAAATAGCCAGCGCAATCAAGAGAACACGCCACAACAAAGCCGAAAGAACATGAAAACAAGACATAAACACACAATTCAGATAGCTAGTTATAAACCTTCTAATTCTAAATAGGTTTACTTATAAAACAGAATTATAGAATCGTGTTCTAGTCTTTTGTAGTGTCTTGAATTGGTCGTCATAAACAATCATTGCTTGACAGATATGAAAAGATTTCCCTTTGCAAATATTTTAGTTCAACAGATAACAATTCCAAACCGTGTTATTTCTTATATACAAATTAATACATGGTCATATAGCTATTTTGCGTGTACAGGGCTTATATACAGGATATCAACACTTTTTTGTGTATGTCATTGTGTTTGTGACAGTGTGCTTTTGAAATTTGGAAAAAAATTATCTGAACGCACCCTCGATTACCATATTATATTCCTGCGGAGTTTAAAATGTTTCCGCTAAGAGTATAATCTTTAAAATCTGGTATCTTTTGACGTTCTAATTTATTGTAATCATAAAAAATTCCATGTCATCAACGCCACAATGAACATGTAAAATTCCCTAATCAATTTGATTGTTTTTTCTACAAACATATTCTATAGTAGTTGAAGATGCGCACATTTCATATTTAATTTCTAAACTACGCTGTCACAAGCCGATGACACCGGTGGTAGATCTGTCCATGGAGATCTTTCTTCTGTTTAGAGGGACAACAACCTCTCTAAAAAATTATATATATCTAGATATCCGCTCGCAAACTTTACAAAAGGAAACACGATGCACGAATTTCACCTATGTGAAATAATCATTCCTATGATCTAATATATAATTTCTATTCAAGTTAAAGGTATCATGCGTAACGGAAAGTTGTGACAAAATTATTTAATTCAATCCTCCGCTGATCAGTGAAATAAATAAAAAAATTAAAGTCATTCATGGTCATTCAAGATAAACGAATTCAAAACGACAAAAATTAAAAAAATAAATAAATAAAAACAGAAAAAATTAATATTAAAAAACAAAACAAAATAAAACTTTTAAAGTTTTGATTCGCCGACGTACTTGTCATCCAGCGCCTGTGACTTATTCTGCCACAAAAGGAGGGTTGGATTTTATAAAAGCTAAATAACCGGGAATAGGATGAACGCTAAAAAGGTTTTAAGGGAAAAGAATACCAAAAAGTCTTGAAAAGGGAGAGAAATTCATGCATTATAAAATCTTCAGATGAAAGATCAATCTAAACGTTTTTATGTTCTAATATTACACATATTACTTTATTCTGTTTAGAGAGGAAAAATGTCATTTTAAAACTTTTCGTTTTATAAAACACCAACACGGTGGTACAAATAATGACTTCTCCAATATTTTGTTAAGTAAAAAACGTGAATTATTGCAGTGCGTTAAAAAATTACTTTGTGAAAAGTGAATCGATCATTTTAGATGCAAATTGCCGTATCAAAAACAAAATATGAAAAACAATCTTTGACTATAAATAATCGCGCTATAAAATTATTCGAAATAATTAGAAATAAAAAAGTTCATAGTCCCTATTTGTTGCAGGATACTAAAACAACAAGTACAAGTACATCCATTTAACAAAAATGATCGAAATGCTATATTTGAAAACTGCAATACAGTCGTTTCCATGAGAGGAAAATTTTCCAAATTTAGATTTTAGGAAACCATAGTAATATTTAGGGTAAAAAGGACAGATGGATTTAGAAAAGTTTCAAGATTTAGGAGGTAGGTAAAGTCTACCAGAGGTCAAAAGCTATAAGGTTTATAGTCGTGGTTCTGATGTAGAAATATATTAGAATAACTACTGGTATCTAGCTGTACCTAAAATTAAAGCAATGTTTAACATAGCAGGTTTCTAATAAAAGATGCAAGACTAATCTATTTTTTCATGTTGTCGGGTACATTATTAACCCAATTCCAAGGTAAAAATAAGGGTTATATTTTCCTAAAGGTTTAATATCGAATAGGAGAAAATAAAATGTTAATTACTTTAACTTTACTAATAAACTTAACCCCATACCCACTGATTATTAGAAAATGGTGATATTAAATGTTTGAAGTATCACTATCTAAAAAGAAATATTCTATATAATCCCTGAAATAAATTTCTAAAATTTGTTAAATGTGACCCATCACCAACCAAACACATGTTATTTGTTCAAAATAATTTCTAAACACACACAATGCATGGATATGTTAGGTGTACTACATATATACAGTTAGTTATGTTAGTTTTGCTATATAAGAAATATTAGGATAACAAAAATGTGCCAGAGGAAAGTGTTATAATTGTCATACAGAAAATGGCAGAAGTCACAATTTTATCAAAAAATCAAAATTCAAAAGAATTAATTCGACAATTTCTCAATTAATTCTGACAATCGGGGTATTTAGTATTTAAACTTTCAAGAATACTGGATTGTCTTGAGCTCGCGAGTTATCTCCCTTTTTAACAAAAATAATATTTTTAATACGAGTTATCTCTCTTTAAGTACTATTATAATGAAACAAAATAAATAAGGAAAAATAAATAAAACTAAATATTTACTGGTAATAATTTTTGTATGTCATTTCACAACTTTCACTCGCGTCGAACGTATTATTTTTTAACATTTACATAACAAAATCTCACTTTAAGCTCAACTACTTTTATTTAATCCTGCAATGTGAAATATCAACATACAAAAAATTACAATAAGTAAAAAGTCATCCTCCTTTACACGAGACATCAAAGCAATTGTTCTCAACTACGTCTTTTTTCCTCCAAAAAGATCATCATTATTCTTTACAAGTAAAGCAGCTTACTAAGCAATTGTGTGAATATACTTGCAATGTTAAGCATATGTTAAAGAATACTTTATAAAGTAAACAGTAACTGTCTTTAGAATAGTAAGAAAAAAATTAACAGTCTTCGATTATACTTCATTCTGACAATACCCCGATCATCTTACCAGTATATAGAACATGCCATAAATATGTTTAAAAGCGTTATTAAAATTGTCAATTTATTGAATTATATAATTATTATTAGATTATATACTGAGCGCATGATCACGTGACCCATGTAGGCAAGATGAAAAGGCACATAGATACATCCATCAAAATGATGATAACTAAGTTAGCAACACTACAATTTTCTGTATGCAATCACATATGGATGATGCAGCAATGACGTCACTAGTAAATCTAAATCTGATTGGTCTACTAACTACTTTGCTGACTGATCATATCAGCCAGGGCATCAGCTCCCTTGCTTCTAGCTCCAGACGCTTCCTGGACAATGGCGGACAGTCTGAAAAGAACAAGTTTACAATCAAAAGATTAGCATTTACACTTTCACTATATTTATATTTCCGATATTAATACATACAACTGTTCAAAACAAAATTTTAATATTTATGCAATGCAGTCGATTTCAAAAACAGGTTCCAAAACTTCAATTAAAAATGTCCATTTTAGCTAAAAATTTGTCAATGTCCATAGCTGAAAAGCCAATAACTTTGCAAAATTATACACAACCAGGGTTAGAAAACAAACAAGTTATACAAATACTAATGCGGTAGAAAGTTATTCAGCTAAGGGACCTTGTTGTTTACATATGTTACCTTTTAAGTCTGTATTAAGCTATGGATGATGTTTAAAAGATATTAAATTTCTTTTAAATACTTCAATTCTATTTAAATATATTGAGGGTTTAATTTTTTATTTTTTCTGGGTAGAACCTTGCAGAAATGTCTTTATAAATAATATATAATATAAATAATAACCTGTACTTTGTACATACCAAAAAAACACATGCATAGCTTAAAAACATCTAACAAAACATAAAAATAACTCAATAAAAAAATACCAAGGTCTCAATTTTAATTATGTATATATTGACCGTATCTATCATTTAAACCCATTTGGAAACCCATGCATCTTTTTTTTTTATTTTTAAGCAAGGTTAACTCAGTCTGATCCCATTAAAATATACTAGTATCCATTTTTACCTAACTGGTCTGTTGGAAGCAAATAAAAATTTCGATAAAAACATAAATGATCTATTTTGAAGTAACAACAATATATAACAGCGTAATTATTAATCGAGACCCAATATATTTAACATAAATGTTGATCGATGTCTATAAGTTTTGCGATCCCTGTTAATCATTCTAGTAACAGTCAAACTCCAAATAACAAAAGTGTATTCAACATTTAAAATCTAAATGAAATGATATGAAATTTATAACCTTTCAGCATCGATTGCTTGACATGTACTCATTAGTAACCAAACACATACATACCGGTAAATGTCCAAACATATACATACCGGTAAATGTCCAAACATATACATACCGGTAAATGTCCAAACACATACATATCGGTAAATGTCCAAACACATACATACCGGTAAATGTCCAAACACATACATACCGGTAAATGTCCAAACACATACATACCGGTAAATGTCCAAACACATACATACCGGTAAATGTCCAAACACATACATACCGGTAAATGTCCAAACACATACATACCGGTAAATGTCCAAACACATACATACCGGTAAATGTCCAAACACATACATACCGGTAAATGTCCAAACACATACATACCGGTAAATGTCCAAACACATACATACCGGTAAATGTCCAAATTCCATTATTCCCACAAGCGAAGTAAAAACTTCGAAATTGGTAAAATAAGTTACTGAAAACCAACTTTTTTCGCGAGTGATTAACTTTCGCGTGTTTCGCGAGGACAAAATAATCTAAAAAATTAATCATCGAGAATTTGTTTGCGAAAATGGTTTTATTAATACTAAATATTAGCTAATTTCCATATCATATTGCGAAACTTAATAGCCACAAAATGGTTTTAATAAGAGAATCGCGAATGTTAATATCCACGAATAAAACTTGGTTTACAGTAATCACGTGACTTCAAGCAGGAAAATTTCCAATACCAAGACAAGTACTTACTTGGTTTCTTCACCTTCCAGAAGTTTTCTGTAGCAACTAATCTCAAGCTCCAAGGACATCTTGACGTCTTGCAAGGATTGGAGTTCTTGAAGAACTAATTCCAATTGTGCTCTGACTTCGTTCAATGAGAATTGCAGCCTAGAAATCTCCTCATCTGTCTGCTGTTGCAGATCATCGTATTCATTTTCTTTTTGTGCTAAAGCAGATCTCAATCTCTTGTTCTACAAATATAATAAGTAATTATGAAGTAGGATAACAAACAGTAGAAACTGTCTTAGCAGGCCACCTGGAATTAACGGTCACCTGCCGATAGCGACCAGGTTGTATACTGCTCAATGAATTTTACCAGATATTTCACTTGAAATAAGCAGTCACATGTGTAAGGCTGTCAGTAACAATATCACAACATCGTGTGTGTCGTGTACATGTATATATTGGTGGGTTTTTCGAAGTGGTTGTTGCCCCGTACGTGTCAATAACAAATGTGTTTTTACCACGTATTTTTATACCCGTATTTTATAATATACATGTACGCGGGCTTTATAAGTTTATGATTGGCTATAAATGTAATTATTTAGTGATAATTAAAGTACAAATAAAAGAAAATGTCATATTTTGGTCAAACAATATTTTGATCGAAAACGTAAATACGTTTTTAGATCCGCCATACGGCTGGATCGTTTTTTGCAGTTGAACACAATTAAAGATCAGTCATCCATCATTTAGACAGTACTTTTTGGGACAGACATCAATAAAATCTTGATTAAATTCTAAATTATATTATTTTATCACGTTCAATCAATTTATGTAAGAACATGTATACAGTTACACAGGCATGAAAAAATACGTGGTAATTTGTATTTATTTATTTATTTATTTATTTATTTTTGACTTGTTTAATTTCTTTTTAAAAAGTAGCTTTAGTTGCATTGAAATTGTATGAAAGAATGTTTTAATACACCTTTTTACTTGAAAGTGGAATAGAAATTTGGAACATAACTACATAGAAAAACAAAAAATATGTCCATATAACTGCCTTACCTCGGCTTCCAAGTCAGCAAGCTGTCTTCCAAAGTCTCCCATCTTGGATTTAAGTTTCTTTGATTCCTCTCTGGCTTGAAGAGATTCAATGTTATCTCTGTTGACACCAGCTTGTAATTGTCTCATCTAGAAAAGCAACACAAAAACGTCCAGAATAAGCAGAATTTTAAACAACTATATTTCAAACCATCGATCAGCATATTTTGGTGTCAGTGCACAAATATTTCTTTTTTTTTCCTCTCAATTATCCTTATTCTTAAATTTACACAATGATATTTGATATTATTTTTATTTAATGAACCATGTATTATATGATCCTACCCTCCCCAACTGATTGTAAAACTGTCACTTGTATAAAAAAACTAGAAAGTTCACACACACACACACACACACACACACACACACACACACACTACCGGTCATCATTACCTGTGTTTCCATCTTGGTTTCATACTCAGCCTTGATATGGCCGAGTTTATCATCATATTCCCTCTGAATTTCAGCAATACATTTTTTCAGTTCGTTTCTCCATACATCTCTGATTTCTACGGTCTTGTCTTTCTCTAGAAGCTGTTTGTATTGTTCTACTTCCTGTATAATCAAACAAATAAATACATATTATATTACTAGCTATAGTCTGTGTTCAATAACGTGTTAAGCAGAGCACGACATAATAAAATGTTATTTTTATTTCCATTGGACATATGTATATAAAAGATATTTAATATATATAATGTGTATATAATGATAATTTATAGATGTAAAACGGCAGCTCGTAAGGTGTTTAGTACAAGCAATTGACGGATCGCCGTCCACGCCCACAATGTCCAGACAAAGGCCCTAGCATGCTTAAATTACACACAAAAAAAGTGAAAACTCGGCATCAATTGTGCCATTTCATGACGTCAATGACACTACTACGTCTGAAACGCTGCTTTGGTACCGTGATGGTGGCAAGTGACCGAACATAAAAGACATGGCCGGCGATACGTCAATTGCTTGCTGATTTACAGTGCAAAAT
The DNA here is from genome assembly GCA_021292105.1 of Anadara kagoshimensis. Taxonomy (NCBI): domain Eukaryota; kingdom Metazoa; phylum Mollusca; class Bivalvia; order Arcoida; family Arcidae; genus Anadara; species Anadara kagoshimensis. The sequence goes on from CM037859.1 coordinate 57,437,544, forward strand.
GTAACTGGAGAATACATTAATGAAATTGATTAAGTTACACTAACAAAATATTTTCTGAAATCATTTAATTTCGCGGTGTCCAATTTTCGTGTTTTTAGGTTGGTAACTTTGTGGTTTCTGTTTAAGGTAAGTTTAAGATATCAACTACGTGTATTTCGATGACAAGTAAATTCGCGGGTCATCGTATCCACGATTACGCCGTAAATTGGAGTACCGCCACAATCAATTTATTTCTCAACACATGCAATAAATGCTTCATTAAACTTGCCAATGGAGTTTGTAAAATATATGAAATGTTGACTTACAGCATCGAATATTCCTTTGCTAAGTTCGTATTGTTCTCTCAACATCTGGAGTTCATTTTCGGCAATGAGGCGTTTCTGGGTTTCTTCGTCCAAATCCTAAAACAGAGAAATATATTTAAACCATCATATCATAATAAATAGTTATCATTGTTACAAGTTACAGAGTCTGATAAATTTGCATTAATTATCAAAACACAGACCTGTGAAATAAAGGTATGATATCTAATACAAACGAAACCGACACATGTCTAAATCACAATCCCAAAGCGCAACAAAATTGAAGACTGATAAATGATGTTAATCACCTGACCTTCCTTCTGGGGAGTTATGCCGATTTGTTAAAAGTTATCAGTCAAACAATATTTGTTGCAAATAATCAAATTTTGGGGAAAATTAATTTTAAAATGTAATCAAACATAACATACCGATCCATGTCCTTATCATAATCCAGAGAGCAAAGTTAAAAAAAACTTTGAAAACTGAAAAATTAACTTCAACACTAAACTTTCACCAAAGAAGTGAGGCTGGTGCTCCGGGTTGGTAAGCACCTCCAGGTAAACTAACAGAACCCGCCACGTGTGAAATCAATATTGATGATGAAATGAACATGTAACTATGGGACGTCAAATATTAAAGAAAAAGCAACTGCCAAGAAGCTGTCGATAAAGAGCTGACGAGAGGCTGAGCCGAGATGAGCTGCCGATATGGCACTAATTCCATATAAGCTTACTGAACTTTCGACAAGTCTGTACCATATATTGTTTTGTTTTAACATCTCGGAGTTTTAGACACTTACATTTCTGACGCTAGCGAGTTGTCCTTCCAATCTGTCGATCTTTTCCTTAAGACGCTTGTTTTCTTCTTCCAACATTCCACATCGTCCACGAATACTGGCGAGTTCACCTTCACACTCTCCGATCTGGGAATTCAATGTATCCATGTCATTTCGTAATTGTTGTGCTATCTTTTCGGCTTCAATGCGTCTGTAATATACAGAAAAATAGTTCATGAATGCTTAGAAACCAATTCAAATGGATAGGAACAACATTGATAAAAACCTCGTCTGCAGAGCAGTTTTGTGTGAGGTTTTAGCATCGCATGCATAATTGACATGAACGACATTTTCAAACAGAGCATATGGTTTAGTCCAATACATCTTTGAAATTAAAGTTAACATTTTGTTACACTGTATAATACATATTTGACCACAGTGTAAGCACTTTTGACACAGTGATCATAATGCCTCAAATAAGCGGCATTGCAATAAGAACATGTGTCATTTCATTCAGAAAATCATAATTTGATATACTAGTATGCTGTGGTACATTTCATTTTATTGCATATTTGAGACATCTTGTTATACATATCTGTGACACCTAGTGAAACATATGCGACACCTAGTGAAACAGATTCGACACCGTTTATAGTACATATTACATATTATACCAGTCTTACAGCACTAGATGGCCGTTTCAGAATACAGTTCCTCACCAGTAGTGTTTGGACCAAAATTATAAAAACGAAACTTTTTTCAAGGTGTTGAATAGAAACCCAGAGGACCAAAATCAGCTAAGGAAATGCATGAGGAAGTATGACTTAGTTTTTAGGAATTTCTGATTTTAACTTTAACGTGTAATTGATTAAAAATGATTTGTTTTATATTTTAAATGTCACATTATATACATAGCTCTATATATATTAATTTTGAAGATACCGTGTGCGTTTTAACAATTAATATATCAACTACGGTTGTTACGCTTGTTTTGGGTTTATACTTGCAGTACCTTCAATGTTGCTATCTTTAATGTATCAATACGATGCATGTTCATTTTAGACAGGAGTGTATGACAAAAACAAGAATGCCAAATAGAAAATAGGACAAGTTATTGTGATTCGAAATAATAAATGCTTTAAACAATCTATAGCTGCGATAGACATGGGAATGTCATCCGGGACATGGGTATAAAAGGAAAACCCAGTACAAGTTCGTAGATAAGTCGCAGACCAATCAATCAATAATTGATGTAACACTCAATTCTCGAAACTGTCAATAAATCTCCCGGAACGCCTTTATCATTATACTAATACGTTTTTCTATTTAGTTATTATGTTATAGTCCCACGTGGCATGTCTCCAATGGTAACTAAAGCTTAAAGCTATAGACCAGAAATAAAACTCGTTACAAACTTGTAATTCCAATTCAGCCTCTCTATTGAAGCATAAAGTCAATGATGATTGCTTGAAATAAAGAGTCTGAGTGAGAAAAAAACTCCTATGGATAAGTCAGTTATTGCTTCAAATAAACAACTCTCATCGCTAGTGATGAACTATTGCTTCAAACAATGAGCTATGATGAAAACGTATATGAATCCCAATATGTTCAAACACATAATCTCCGTATGTGCAGTTAAACCCTTTATAATTCTTCTTAACTTTGCCACTTCGCTTATTCCTTCATTTTTAAGTCCAAACCTCTCTCTCTCTCTCTCTCTCTTTTTAATTTCAGCATCTTATTTTATTTATTGTCTCATAAAAAGTTTCGCAATAAGATAATGAGTTGCTCTTTCCTCTCGTTCAATGTTCATATGTCTGGGAGAAAACAATTATCGACATAATAATAGGAATGTAACGAAAACAGTTCTTGATTGATTTATCTATATCCGAAAAGGAAAAAATATGTTAACTTGGTATTTTGAAACCAGCACTGATCAACGTCTAAGAGTATATAAGTATAGGTCTGTTTTAACACTAGTGTCAAATTAGTAGCTTATCTATGCCTCTTCTTAACTATATCTTGACAGCTATCAATCACTCGGCAGCTTTTCAGCCACTTACTCTCCATATCTCGACAGCCAAACTTGTGAGTGTTAAATTTTCGACATGCCTGTACTGTATACAAGGAAAGTCTGACAACATGTATTGATTTTGGACTAAGGATGGATTAAATTTGTCTGTCCAGTTTGGCGTCTGGTCATTCATTACTTCTGATCCCCAGATGACCTCCACACTTTCTATATAAAGAATTAGTATATAAAATACCAATACAGACAGACCATTTATAAGTAGAGAATCGATAAGACCGCCGTCTATATGTGGTTTTGTATGGCATGATTGTAAACATTGTACGATATAAAGTTTATATTTTTACAATGCGCTTATTATACGAGAGAGTACAGAAACGGTTTTATTCGGCATTGTGACATAAAACTTAAATATATTTGCAATTCGCTTATTATACGCGATTAGATAGAACAGGTTCTTCTTCGAACTATGTCTAAGATATCACTGACGTCGCCAATTAAAAAATGAAGTCATTATCTCCGTCCAAATATACAAAGTATTTTATTCTGTAAATTTTATGTGATTGTACCTTATATAAGGAGGGTTTTCTTTCTCTTTTGTGGTTTTTGTTGCAGTAGATTCAGGAACAAGGGTATGCTTATATATAAAACCGTCTCCAGAACAACTGTGCAACATACTGTCGAGCAATTGTTGCTCCTTCAGCAGTTATTGCTGTTGGTGTTGTTGAAACAAGTGAACCCGTCTCCAGAACAACTGTACACCATACTGTCGAGCAATTGTTGCTCCTTCAGCAGTTATTGCTGTTGGTGTTGTTGAAACAAGTGAACCCGTCTCCAGAACAACTGTACACCATACTGTCGAGCAATTGTTGCTCCTTCAGCAGTTATTGCTGTTGGTGTTGTTGAAACAAGTGAACCCGTCTCCTGAACAACTGTACACCATACTGTCGAGCAATTGTTGCTCCTTCAGCAGTTATTGCTGTTGGTGTTGTTGAAACAAGTGAATCCGTCTCCAGAACAACGGTGCAACATACTGTCGAGCAATTGTTGCTCCTTCAGCAGTTATTGCTGTTGATGTTGTTGAAGCAAGTGAATCCGTCTCCAGAACAACGGTGCAACATACTGTCGAGCAATTGTTGCTCCTTCAGCAGTTATTGCTGTTGGTGTTGTTGAAACAAGTGAACCCGTTTCTAGAACAACTGTACACCATACTATCGAGCAATTGTTGCTTCTTCATCAGTTATTGCTGTTGGTGTTGTAATTTTTATATACAGGTAGTCAAAATTTGAAATCAAAGATCCGTTACTCTGATAATTAGTTGAGAATGAGGGTGATTACTTCTTAAAAACGCGTTTATTGAAAAAACGGGTCATATTTAATGAGTAGCTATTTCCTTGAAACTGTTTTATAACAAAAACTATGTAAAAAGTATTGAAATTTCAATCAAAATAAAAAGTTATTTTTCAAACACCAATCAAAATAAACGTTATATGGATTTCAAAGACCAATCAAAACCATTGTTATTGTAAAGAAAAAACTCATTACTCCTCATTTGATCTCTGTGTTATTAATAACGTGTAATATAATTATGATTCATTGTGTTCTCAGATGTTTTATATACATAAAAGACATCGGTTATGAAGATCAAAGAGCGCCTAGAATCAATAGGTGTCCTTGTCTTTTTGTATATGACTTGTACAGTACAGACCTGTCGAAAGTTTAACACTATGGTAAAGAAAAGAGTGGGAGTTTAGCTTAGAGATGGCTATAAAGTAGCCTTAAAGCTGTCGTGTGATATATTAGAGAGCTGTCGAAAAGACATCGAGATCAAGTTAACGAGGGACGGGATGAGCTGTCGATTCGACACCAATTCGTTAGCTCAGTGTTAAACTTTCGACGAGCCTGTACTGTATATAAAGTACCTCTATCGAAGATGACACGTGTGTATGAAATATACATCAAATAAATCCAGTCATTTAATGGCTTCTATAAAGGTAAAATAGTGTCTTTTATTGACGAAAAAAGGTGTTTTGTTTGTAAAAATAGTACGTACAGTACAGGCCTGTCAAAAGTTTAACTCTAGGCTGACTTAGAATTGATGCCAAATCGACAGGTCATCTCGGTCCCACGTTATCTTTTAGGTCGCTGTTAGCGGTCTCTCTACAGTTGTTGGTCACTAGCTTCGACACTCGGATTTTGAGTCATTTTCGTTAGCTCAGTTTTCAACTTTCGACATGTTTGTATTATATGTGTGTATTTCGGGTTCTAGCGTGTGTATTCTTGGCTTTCACGGGTCAAGGTTTCTTTATAATGTATTATGTGTACTACGTATAAAAAGGATCTACTACCACTATTGTCAAACAGGTTTGACTTCAAGTATTCGTATTTTTAAAATACGATTGGTTTTCATTTGATAAAATATCTTTAAATAGTACATGGCAGTGTGACACGATTTGTCCTACATAATGCAAAAAGGTTAATGAGGTATCCTTTATTTTATTGTAATAAAATTACTTAAAACTCAAATGTCTTTAAAAATTTAAAAAATAATTTAAAACACTCATACACCAAATTGCACTATTCAAAGCATAAACACTTCTGATTCCTTTATTAACAATACTAAAGCTTTCAAATTTAAAACTTTTAAAACACTTAGATTTACAATGCATTTAATTGTTTGCAAATTTACTGAAATTCAAAACACGCATATTTATGGCCCTGAATAGATTAACCAAACATAAGACCCCGCCACACATGATCACATTATGCCCTTACAATTCATAATTTTTGTTCAAACAACATTGATATTTGATTCATATAAAATGTAAAAATCAAATATTTACCAGACATCTTGAGAATAAATATTCATTTTTAATTAAACTTATTGAATTGGAAAAAAAAATACATTTATGATCAGAATAATAACTTTTTGCATGTACATGTTAAATAAAAGCTATTTTATTAATGATTATATTGCTTATATTTATTAAAAAGTGACAGTTAAACAGCTGTAATTAAAAGGAACATTTGAAAAGACACGTGTTTAATTTATTAATTAATAGTAAATAAAACCGTCCTTCGGTTTATTGATATACCGTAAGCAATATAAATAAAAATAATCCGAGGAAAGGAAAGAATTTTACAACTCATTACAATGCCTGGTAATACACTTAAAATATGACTTTATGTTTCAAAAGTTGAAGGACAACTAAAGTTTACTCCATCTTCAAAAGTACGAATTTATCGGCCAGGTATATATACAGTCAAAACTTCTTTAAAGGCCACCCAAGGGAATCAGTAAAAGTGACCTTAATGGTCAGTTGGTCCATATACAAGTTCAAATAACACGAATAAAGAACACTAGGGCTACTATTTTATTTGAACTGTGGTGTACTATTGCAATATCAGTTTATTGTTAGCTTGTTCATATCCTTGCAGTATGGGTTAGGGTTTCAAAAAATATGAACATGCACATATAATTCGTTCATTCTGTTCGTTGTAGATTTTTGGCCCTGTCTCAAAATATTCAATCCAACATTTTAAAACAAAACTCCACAAATACAATGGCATAACAGATTTGTACTTTGACTTATGTTTGTATTCTGTAGCTATTCGCGAAACAATTTGCAAATTACAAGCATCTGCAAATGAAATGGTAAGAAACTAATACTTGACCCCTAACGCATTTTGTATTTTTTATTAAAAAATCGAAATCAGAACGAACTGTTTAATATGCAGATCTTGTGTTCTGTTACTTTTTTACATGTCGTTTATGTATCCGATGAACACATGTGTTTATGTATGTGTCGTGTGCTTACATGCATGTGTGTAGGCGTTTATTTGTTCATACATGCATGAAATGGCTTAAAGTTTATACAACTAAATTCTTGTCTAAAACGAGCCAACCGCGGAGAACGGCAATACAAAATACTTAAAATGGATTTAAATTTTGTAAGTCCTTGTCACAAAACAACTTATAATGGGTGCTTTACGTACTTAATATTGCTTTAATATCGATAAAATACCGCGATAGTGGTCAAATATTGAGTAACCGTCTAAAACTTAGGGGTGGTTGAAAAGTCACATCTATAGGTCGTGACCCAGCGGTGTGTAAAATTAATTATTTATAATGTGAATTCAGTGAATACTGTACAAAAGCCGAATGAATTACAATTCTAAATTACCTACTGTTACACTTATGAATTGGGTCCGTTTTCGTATACAATGATAATAAGTATTATGCAAGTTTTAGTTCGTGTGTGTCCAAGGACATTTTGTTTACCAAAGGTCAACAAAAATATGATTGTTGTTCCAAAATTGTAAATGCCAGTCCAATATACAACAGAGAGAGAGAGAGAGAGAAAAGAGAGAGAGAGAGAGAGAGAGAGAGAGCGAAAAAAGAGTATGCAAAAAAGAGAGGGAGACGTCTATACTTTCATTCTGTTAGAGAGGGGGGATAGAATGCAAAAGAGAGAGGGAGACGTTTCTACTTCCATTTTACTTTGGTGCTCTCTCTCTCTCTCTCTCTCTCTCTCTCTCTCTCTCTCTCTCTCTCTCTCATAACCATATCTTTATTTAATCTGTTTAAAATGTTCATTCACTCTCTGCATATTTACACAAAAAATCCCATTCATAAACGCCTAGTTTATCACAGAAACATATAATACATTCATGTATCAATAAAAAGCGACTACTATTATTGACGTTTGACTATGTTTAAGTCAAGACTCTTTATGAATCATGGTGTTTTATGCGATATAACTTTGTCTGTTATGACATTTACACAAGATCAAATAGCCATGCTTTCGCTTGACTGAAAACACACAATCATCGAATATCGTGAAGATAAATGTCAGTGACTTCTCTGTCATTGAATGATTTCACTGTGTAAAGAAAATAGCTGTTTACTGGCAAAGCTGAAAATTCTGCTAAATTGTATAGCCCATAATTTAGTTGTTTATTTCAAAATGCATTCATGTATTCTAATATACACCAGGTCATTCCTTCCATATGCAATCATATCGAGCTGCCACCAGCTACTTTTCTCCTTTTTTGGTATTTAAATGATATTAGTGCTATTTTTACTAGTTTTTCACTTTAAATAGCCTACAAAAAGTTGAATAACCACCGAAGTACATACAACTCCGTTTTTGCGAAATTAAGCTTTTATTGCAAAAAATTAATAAGCCGGGCGCCGATTTTATGCAAAGCTAGACAAAATAACCCTATTTTTACGCGAATGGCTAAAATTTCGACTTTTTAATGAGATATATGTGTTTGTCAAGTAACTTAGTTGTTGTACATGTAAGATTTTTAATACATGTGTGAATTCATGCGTATCCAATAAAAACCGTAAGTAAAGCCAAATAAACATACTGTTTGTGCCGTAAAAGGAAATTTAAAACTCGATATGTATATATGACCTAAACGTCGTTCATTCGTGTCTAAATGAGAGTCTCGATGAATAATTTATAGACGACTGCAATTTTTAAAACTGCTCAGTATCGAGCGTCAGTTAAATAAATTCTACACGAGTTATGTCCCTTGCACTTTCTTTATTGCTTGACAACTCGTTCCCAACTTCAGAATTTTATCTCGAGACATGAATTTTGAAAATGGTGTATTTAAATCTATCCGCTAATTTTATGGTTCAATCTCTTGTTTTACTATTTAACACGGTGTAAAATGAGAAAGAAAAATATTCAATAGCCAATTTAATAGCTTAACTCGCACGGATTAACTTGTCCCATAAATTTATAAATTGTACATTTTGTTCTTGCATAATACTTAATTCATATACATGAAAATATTTTAAAATACACACGATTCAGATGCAATATCTTCGACTAAGTTTGAATTGCAAGGGAAATATTAGAGAGCCACTTCATATTGACAGTCTTTGCTTAATTATTATGCTTTATTTTGTTTATATGTCATATACCATTTTTGAATGTATTTTATGATTAAATTCAAAAAATGGTATATGACATATGTACTAATTCCCCAATTCTAGTGCAAATTGGAATTTTAAAAGAAAATTCTAAACACAGGTGTGTGTGTAGCTCTAAGATTTATTTTTTAAAATCTTAAATAAACAATGCTTTTCTTAAATGTTTAATGCTTTAAAAGTTAAATGGAATTTTATCAGAAGTTTACTCGGATCAATGCGCATATATGTCAGGTTTTCACAATAGAAATGCCCAAACAAGGTTAAATTTTATGCCCTCGGATCATATTTGAATCTTAACCAAAACATTTACATTAGGGTATATATTTCGGACACATGTTCGTGGTCAGTTCTTGGTCATTTTTATGTATACTTGTAATATATAAGCCCTCTCTCTTTATTTTAATCTTTAGGACTATAAATATTAAATTGTTTCGAGCGAAGATTCAATAAAGTGCGTATCATAACTTATACCGGACAAGAGGGTCGAGATTAAAATATTTTAATAACATGTTAACACATGGCGCAGAGAGAGAGAGAGAGAGAGAGAGAGAGAGAGAGAGAGAGAGAGAGCATATAGAATAACACCTAAATAGATAGATTGATGCATTTTATTGTACTTTGGAAAATCTCTCTCTCTCTCTCTCTCTGTGTTTTTGTGTGTTATTCACATACAAAATTTGTGTGTACTCTTATATCTAAGAACCTATCCCTGTTCTTGACTTCAAGAACCAAATAACCCTTTATGTATAGATTTTTCAAACAAATCTGAACTAAAAATCTGCTTATAAGAACTACTGAAGTATATATAGTGTATTATAACTTAAACCCAGGTATTATTCAAGTTTAATAGCAAAGGTATTTGTACACATGGACTATATTTAAAGTAACTCTACAAGTATTCATGCATGATTTTTTTCTTTTTGCAAACTAGACATTTTACTATAACGCTACCTATTTTAGGGGGAAAATATGCAAAACACATGAATATAACGTATTAGGTGTAATTATGCAAATGAGGTCCTGTATACTGTTGTATACGTAATGAGCATGTTAATGTCTTTCCTTAGATCTCATCCATCAAGTTCCATACAAGTTATGTATTACGTTCAGTCAAAATCAATCGAAAAAAATATTATCGAATCACGTGATGGTTGACGTAGCCCTAGAACGGGGGCGTGGTGACATGAGATGCAAAAAGCCGGCAAGGTTTACAATCCAAAATGAATTTCATTTGTTTTTTTTTTACATATATATAAAATAGCAATTTGCACTTATTGTTTTAATTAAATTTAGAATTTCTTTTTAAAAGCAATATTAATATTCTTATTTAATATCTTGAAAACAGTTTCTTGATTTCATTTTTTCCAAAACGATTTTTTAAATGTTATTTCTTTAAAAAAAGTTTAAAATTTTAATGCCACACTCCCCTCCACTTAAAAAAAGCAACAGGTGTTTTGTGTACTTACTCCCTTTTTTCTGCATCCAGCTTATCTTGCAAACCGACAAGAGTTGCATCATAATCAGCCTTTTCTCTGGTCAAATCGTCTATAACTTTACGCATTTCCTTAATTTCTTGTTCATAAAGTTCCTTAATTTCCGATGGGTCGAATCCTTTTTGTTTTTTCAATCTTTCTATTTCCATAAGACATGCTTTATTTTGAGCCTCTAAGAAACGCACTTTTTCAATATAACTTGCAAAACGCTCATTTAGTCCTTGCATATCCTGCTTCTCCCGGGCACGTGTATCCACTACCCCCTGTACTCCTGCCTGGGATAAGCCGGTAAGTACCCCAGGGTTGTAGGATGCAGGTGCTCCCATGCTCAGTCTGGAGGTTGAGGTGCGGACACCTACCATCCCTGACTGGGGGACGGAGCGGTTGATGACAGTCGTCCTAGACTGGGTGATAGGACCTTTCTTCGACATGGTTCTGCTTAAAATTAGTATTAAAAAACTAACTGAAACACACAAAGTTATCCAAAACACAACCAGTAGCGTCCGTCCAGAGATCGCGACCCGACTGTTTTCCAATCCTTCGGCAAGTGACGTTAGTGTTCAGCGAACAGCGACCTAAAAAAGATTACTCAGTATAGCGCTGGCGTTTGTCGTCTGCTACGAGTTTATTGGTTTGTCAGTACTGCCTACTCAGTTAACTGTGGTGTGAGAAATATTTGCAAACCGGCAGAACGGGCAGGTTCTAATTTGATAGAAAATCCCGATAAAACTTTCAAAGAATTTGGTATTTTTATTGGTCAGACGAATTTTCCACGGTTGTGTTAAAATTTGGTAGCTAACAAATCATATAAAGAAAGGATATTCCACGTAATAGAAATGATCGTCTGATCGGCTTTTATATTTATTATGCATATATGTATATATATTAATGATGAACCCTTGTGATCGATATATATATTTCATTTCATATGCATATAAACTGATCAGATCGATAAGTCCCCAATCACCACGTGTTATATATATGTGAAAATGACATTTTTTATAAATTATAATTTTAGAATTCATCAAGTTTTACCTTCTTGTGTTTGTGTGTATTGTTTAAATTATTTCATTTTTTTATCATTTCTGAAATTCCATAAGTAAGCCTTTAGGTTGTGAGAGTGCATTGTAATCTTTGTTTTCCGGCGCTGTTTTTGTTTCACTTTTTTCTTTTAGAATTTATGTACTAGTCAACTAACATGGAAATGAGGGTTTTGAATGTGAATCAAAATATTTCTTAGCAATGTCGAAACTAGTAAACTTTAGGGTTATATGGTGGGTACACCAGTAACATTTAGGGTTATATGGTGTGTACACCAGTAACATTTAGTGTTATATGATGGGTACACCAGTAACATTTAGGGTTATATGCTGGGTACACCAGTAACATTTAGTGTTATATGATGGGTACACCAGTAACATTTAGGGTTATATGCTGGGTACACCAGTAACATTTAAGGTTATATGGTGGGTACACCAGTAACATTTAGTGTTATATGCTGGGTACACCAGTAACATTTAGGGTTATATGCTGGGTACACCAGTAACATTTAGGGTTATATGCTGGGTACACCAGTAACATTTAGGGTTATATGCTGGGTACACCAGTAACATTTAGGGTTATATGCTGGGTACACCAGTAACATTTAGGGTTATATGCTGGGTACACCAGTAACATTTAGGGTTATATGCTGGGTACATTGGTTGGTTGGTTGAATGTTGCTTAACGTCGCATCAGCAATTTTTTGGCTATTCGCGACGAGAACTATTTTATTAATCTCTATGGATTAATGTATGAACAATTTTGTGTATGCATGTGAAGTGCGAGTGTGTTGTATGGTCTGCCTTGTACTAGCGCGCACTCAGGGCGACTTTAACGTGCTAGCTCACAGAGTCAGTACGCCGCAGACAAGCGTACCACTCCCCCAGTCCATTATACTGATACCAGGTGAATCAGTAAAGGCCAAGGGCAAGGAAAATTCACTTTTACAAGGAAAATTCACTTTCCCACATGTGGTCCGAGCGGGACTCGAACTCACAGCGGTGAGAGACCCTGGATTTGAAGACTGACGTCTTATCCATTAGGCCATCGCGGCCTCTGCTGGGTACACCAGTAACATTTAGGGTTATATGCTTGGTACACCAGTAACATTTAGGGTTATATGCTGGGTACACCAATAACATTTAGGGTTATATGCTGGGTACACCAATAACATTTAGGGTTATATGCTGGGTGACAAAACAATAATGTGCAACTTATTTAATAAAAATTAATAAGTAGCACTTAACAGGTGGATTTTTTATCTTTGCATACTGATGCATTTCTTGTTATAATATAATGTATATCGGTCGGTTCTATGTCGTTTTGACTTACATATAACTCTTAACTAGTCGTTTTTTGATCGTAGTAGACATAAGTTTACTTATGTTAATATATACACGTTATCTTATGAATGAACCGAGTGATATTTAAACATGACACTGCAGTTTACGATCTAGACATGTATGACTTATATACCAACACTTCCTTTACAAATATATTAAAAACACATGTTGTTATTTTTAAAACCGAGTCGCGTATTTAAGGTGGGGTAGACAACACACGTGCAATGCACATTGTGCATAACCTCTCTCTCTCTCTCTCTCTCTCTCTCTCTCTCTCTCTCTCTCTCTCTCTCTCGTCAAGATTTTTTCTAAATGCATGTATGCATTAATTAACCATGCACTTTCATAAGATGTAGTGAAGACTTACTGAAGAGGTTAATATTAGAGATAATTTTTGATTCCAGGATTTAGTTACATGTATCATATTTATTGAATAAATATTGTTTAAACTTAATGTATGCATTTTCCAGTCAAGGATACAAAATGCAGTTGAGTTGTGGTTTCTTTTCTACACAATATTCTATGGTGGGTCTATTTCCCAACCTGCTTCATAAGGCCAGTAAAATTATCCAAAATCGCTCTTCATTTATGTTGTTCAAACCTGTGTATAAAAGCTACCTGTTCATAAAGACCATTTTGCTGGTTTTGTGTGGCTTTTATAGAGAGGTTTGATTGTACAGTCGAACTTGCCTTAAAGACCATCTCTATATAAGAGCCACCTGCTTCTTAAGGCTAGTAAAAGTATCCCAGCGCTCCTTAATAATGTTATTCAAACCTGTGTATAATAGCTACCTGTTCATAAAGACCATTTTGTTGGTTCCATTGGGTGGCCTTTATAGAGAGGTTTAACTATACAGTCAAACCTGCCTTAAAGACCATCTCTATATAAGGACCACCTGCTTTTTAGGGCTAGTAAAAGTACCCCATCGCTCCTTATTAATGTTGTTCAAACCTGTGAATAAAAGCCACCTGTTCATAAAGAGCACAATTTACTGGTTTTCTTGGATGGCCTTTATCTATAGGTTTGACTGCACTGTCCTATATAAGGACCACCTGCTTCTAAAGGCCAGTAAAATATCGAAGTGACTTTTAATTATCGTAGTTTAAACCTATGTATAAATGTCACTGTTCCATAAAGTCCACTAAAATTACTGGTTCGTTTCGATCATCTTTATAGACATGATTGACTGTATTTCAAACTCGTATACTTTACGAGTATCATTTACACCTTATACTGTTTAGTTTTATGTAACATAAGGAAGTAACAGTAAGTGTGTTCAGTCATACTAAGTTACAAGTCAGCTTAATGGTGACCTTGAATTATACATGTATACGACTTTTAGAATTTTATTTCTTATGAAAAACGAGTTGAGTTGAGTAATGGTGTTTAACGTCCCAGTCAAGAATATTAATATTTCACTTATATCGAGACGTCGCCAGCTATAGACGAAGGTGCAGGAATTTTGCCTTGTGCGTTCGCTAATGGCATTATACAGCAGGGTTCTTTATCGAGCCAAGCCCACCGTGACACGGGACCTCTTTTTTAAGTTCCCATCCGAAAGAACCGCGACTTTCATTTTGTAATACCGAGTGCTTGGCAAAAGAACAGTCACTACCCACTTTTAAGTCTTGGGTCAGACCCGGTCGGGGTAAATCAAATTACAACCAATCCTGTCTATAAATGCCACCCAGAGCAATCAGTAAAATGGTATTTATGGACACGCGAATAAAGAGGAATTGGGATAAAATATTACTGGATTTTCAAAGCATGTGGCCTTCATATAGAGGTTGCTTTTCAGGCAGGTTTGACTACATACAACCTTAATTAATCTTTCTTGTTCGCGCATGTTATAGCGCAGAGAAGGAGAAACAGGAGTCCCCTTTTCCTGACAGGTACCCAAGTACCTTCCTAACACGCGGCGGGAATTTAGTCGCATTGACGTTAGGCGGTAACACTAACCACTGTGCCTCTTAAACCCATATCATCTTACTTGGTTACAACACAGTTTTATTAGAACCATCTCATTTTAGCAACCTAATCCATCATAAGCCAGTTCCAAATTGTTCTTTATTAGGTTTTATGTGGTGCCTGGTAACTAGTAAATACGTGTATAACACGAGTACTTAAATTCAAGGCACTTTTCCCAATTTCCCATTTTATCACAAACATCGGTGTATAGCATGTAAAAAGGGCATATCCTTAGTTTGGTTAAATTTGGCAGGATTAGTCATATTTTAATCCATATGTTATACGATAAATATAAACCCATAGATTGATAAGCCAGGCAATGTACCCCGTCTTCAATCTCTGATTCATCAAGCAGACAATGTTTCCAACGCCTACCTTGACAAGGAGTACCGATTTAGGCTCAAGTAAAGAACTTATTCATTTAACATTGCTAAAATCTATTCGTGTAAGCTTTTTCGTCTGCATATGCGATGTCTTGGTAAAAACGAAATTATTTTAACTGTTGCATAAAACTATATTAACACACACACACACACACACACTCTCTCTCTCCCTCTCTCTCTCATTGATTGTTGTTTTTCAATCAGTCAGAAATGTTTTGCAGAACGACCATGTGCGTGCTTGGTAATGAACCAAACATTTCACCAAGAATACTGCCAAGATGTCAATTATTAATTCATATGATGTTAAATAAATAAATATAAAGTTTTAAATTTCAGATGTGGTTTTACGATACATTTGTTTACTTATCAATAATATCACATGATTTCAAACAACCAATCAATGATTCATGTTGATCATTTGAATTTCGGAAATTTTTAAAGCCACGCCCCATTTTAGTTACCTAATAATAGAAAACACTTACTCTCGTTTTTCTGCCTCAAGTTTGTCTTGTAGGGAAACTAGCTGAACATCAAACTCTGTTTTCTCCTGTGTAAGACTGTCAATTACTTTTCTCATTTCAGCAATTTCCTGCTCATACATCTGCTTAATTTCAGAGGGATCGAACCCTTTAGATTTTTTCAGTTGTTCGATTTGTAAAAAAAGGGCTTTGTTTTGTGCCTCCAAATATCTTACTTTTTCAATGTAACTTGCAAAACGTTCGTTTAAATCTTGCATTTCATGTTTTTCCTTAGATCTTGTTTGTAAAATTCCACCGACACTGGCTTGTGACATATCCTGAATGACCCCTTGATTGAAAGGGACACCAAAACTAGAGCGCAAACTATGTGTAGATACCCTTGTCATACTACCCATACTACCTATCGAGCCTCCACCTCCGTAGGAACCGCGGTTAATCACAGTGGTTCTCATCTTGGTCTTGGGTTCAAACTTCGAACTTGAATATGATTTCTCCATTTTTATAGACATATTTAATTTGTTGTTTTGTCTCTTAACAGGCTCCAAATAATCGTTGACAGTTTTATATAATGCACAATCCAAACAGATTATGACAGTTCTGTCAGTCCAAATAGATTTTAGCACCAATCAAACACAAGGCAATAAACACGTTGTTGGGAACAGTTTCAGGCAAAAGATACAAAATTTCCAAACTTTTTAAATACAACAACAGTGAACCCTTTCCAATGTCCAAAGAGTCTTGGGTAAAACCTAAATGTTGTGCAAGATTGTTGTGAGCAGTTACTGTAAGGAAACTTCAAAATGCACCTGCGGCGGTTTCTTAAAGTATCTAACTGAACTTAAATTGTCGCCGTGCACAACGTTTCCTGACTCAACCACACATGTATGTGTAACTAACTTTGAGCAGTAGCCAACTCTTTAAAGACATTGACACATAATTCTTACGTTGTATGTGTAATTTCATTGGTCCAAATACTAAGATAAGTAAGCATTTTAATCAATCTTTTTACAAGGCGTTAGACAAGGGTCTGATAAAACATTTAAATACACCTGCACCACTTGATACAATGCCGGTCTAACGGTTTTGCACGTCTTAGGTCAATGCACATAATGCAATATAACTGTTTTGAATGTTATTGGCTTATGTAATTATACAGTTCAGGTGTAAAAGACTGATTACGTTCAAAAGGTATATTGTTTTAATGCTGTATATGTATATTGGGCAACACTACCCTATTGTCTTACCTAGGTACCAGTTAAAACAAGCACATTGCAGGTGATTGGACCCAATATAGGTTTCAATTTGTAAATAATATCATTACTAATTGATAAGAGCTATATAGTATTTTGGAGATCTTTAAGTTGATTGTAAACTCGTTTACCACACAAAGAATCATATTATACAACTGAGTAACAGCATGAACCCAACATTATTTAATTTAATTTATTTATTTTTATTTAATTCTTTTATTTTGATTTATTTTATTTTTTCTATTTTATTTTATTATTTTGAAAAAAGTAATTTACCTAAAACGGTAATATTTTTTAAGTCACAGATAAAGATATGCGATATATATCAAGGGACTAAATTGAATTCTTTATTTTTGTTGTTTGTTTTTATATTCAAATTGATATTATGTCTTTTTATGGTTTTGCAACGAATTTATAATGCATTTAAAACTTGCAAAAAACAAACATTATTCAATAGAGAATAGCTCTATTGAATTTTTTTAAGATTGCTGAACTATCACTGGTTTATTGGAAACTGCAAAAAATGGTTCAACTGATTGCGATATTAAGGAAAACCGTCCATTAATAATATTAATAATGAGTAATATATCAGGCTCCAGTTTCACAATCATACTTCAACTAACTTATCCCTGGCAATGTTTGACAATTTGACAATGTTTTATGCTAGTTTCACAATCATGCCTTAACTAATGTAAACCTAGCAGTTTTTGACAGTACTAATTTGACAATTTTTACAGTACTGCAATTAAAATTGGATAGATGTAAGAAGTGTAGAGTAATCTTTAGAATGACACCTTAAATTCCTTATTAATATCTTAAAAACCAACATAATTATTCAGATTTAAAATTTGCAAGATTTCAGTTTAGAAACATCTAAGTTGAGACATGATTGTGTAACTTGAACCATCTCTCATGACTTATTACTATTGTACACACCTATACAGAGTTGTTTTGTCTGTTAAGGAATGTCATCTATCTACCTATCTCTGTACAAAACACCTTAACAATTTCCGTATGTCGGGTTACCTAGACAAACGGTACAGACCTGTCGAAAGTTTAACACTGAACTAACCAACAGAAGTCGAAGCTTGACTGTCGAGACATTAGTAGTTAGTGACCGAAAAGCCTGCTGAGAGATAGATAGCAATTCCGTGAAGTTGTCGAGGTATACAGTCGAACCTGTTTTGAAGGCCATCTCTATATAACAACCACCTACTTCTAAAGAACAGTCTAAATTGTCCAAATATCTCTTTATTTATGTAATTTGAACCTATATATAAGGACCACCATGCCCAAAAAGGCCACTATTATTGGTTCCCTTGTAAGCTGTTATAGACAGATATGACTGTAGCTAAGGAGCTGCCGATTCGGCACTTATTTGTTAGCTCATTGTTAAACTTTCGACAGGTCTGTATTGTAGCTTTAACATTCGTGATAACCTCAGATTATAATATTATATATTAAGTCTTAGTTTCCTGCTAAACTTTCCCGTTTTGTCTTGGGTTTTATATATCTATATTTTTAAAATTTTAAGAATTTTATGTTTTTATCTGAATAGTCATAAGAAAACTTTTAATAAAATAAGGAAATTGTCAGTAAAATAAAGCGCACCTGGCAATGCCTAGCAAACCAAAAACACAACAAAAACAAACAATTAAAGAAACTACAAGATAAATAGTATTAAAAAAAACCCTGACTTTGAATGAACACCGAAAAAGAAAAATAAACCGGTCCATGTCCAAATAACAATCGAAAAAGCAAAGCCAAAACTATGAAAAGTTAAACATGTAACGTTCCAATAGGGAAGTCTGGCCGGGTTCTAATTCTACCCAGTACCCAGTAGTGCAATATGCATACTACTTGTCATAGATTACATATTTCAGTAGACAACAGTGTCCGTCCGAAGTCAGTGGTCTTTTATGTTTATCTCATCTTGTCTTATCTTGCTTCTTTATTTGTTATTGTTTTTTGTCTCATGCTCTCGTCTGGTCTTGCTTCTTTGATTTGTTCCGTGGCTTGGTGTGTCCTTTTTTTTTTGGTCTTGTCTTGCATCCTTCGTTTCTTGTCTCTTGTTTTCGTATTGTCATATCTTGCTTACTTTTTTGTTGTTGCCTTGTGATCTTAGTTTTATACAATGTACTTTATGTTATTTATAAAGCGTTTCATTCAATACTTTGTCATGGCCGACTTAACGACATACATGTATCCAGTGAAACTTGAGATGGTAAATTTTTGAAACATAAAAAAGGGTGATTAATCTGCTAAAGTAAAGTTGTCACATTTCTCATTAAATTTTGCACACCTTTAACAAAAGAGAGATATTGTTGCTTGGAATGCTATTTTTTATTTTTAGTACTTAAATTACTGTTAGAAAAAGACACTATTGTTTCATGGTACACGTTTAGTAAATAAAATAAGTAAGACGGTTAGGACCCCGAATTTCACTAAAGTCAAACCACTGGAACCCTACATTACTGCAAAAACTCTACAGGACCAACGTATAGTATTGTAACCAAACAATAAACGCCCAAACAGTACTGCAACCACGCCACTGAAACCCATAGAACTGTAACCAAACCACTAGCCCCAAATAGAACTGCAACCACACCATTTAAACCCCAAATAGCACTGCAATCACACCAATGTAACCCCAAAGGCACTACAACCCCACCGCTTTACCCTCAATAGTACTCCAGTCATTCAGTTGTTCATAATTCTGTTATTTCATGAAACACCAATGTAAAGTTGGCCGGAGTTGGTCCGAATTCATTTTTGTGTTCTCGTGTTTGCTTGTTTCATTTGATTGTTGTTTCTTCGTGTTATCGGTTGCCAGATTTATGCTTTTAGCTTCTTATTGTTTTATCTATAATATTCCCATGCACTATTTTGTTTTAGATTGTTTTGGTGACTCTGAGTAATATGACAAGACTTGATGTCTCTAATTATATATAAGTTATGAAAAGTCCTGAATTTTCATCTCAACCCTCAATATCCCATTTAAATACATTGCTGCTCATATTACTGAAGATGTTTTTAAACTTCCTAAACACAATACCACCAGGGAATTGACTACCAATGAGGAAAATCTTAATGAAAAGGCATTATATAAATTACTTAAAAAGCAATGCAAATATTGGATAAAAATCTAACCGTGTAATAAAGTTCGAGTTCAAATGTAAGCTCCTTTGTTTGCCATCCATTGTCAAATGAAATGTCTTCAATTTAAAATTTAAGCAAGTTCGTTTTATTTGCTACCTACAGGGATATGGTTACATAACTAGCATGTGTATTTAGACAATTCTATTTATAGATAAAAACTGAATATGATTTTAAATTTTAAAAGTTAAAATGGAATGAAAGAAGTGAATGTAACAATAAAGAAAGAAAAAGACGTTCTTATTGTGACAGTGAGGCATTTGTCCTAAACAGTATGTTTTGTGATTTGAGACACAAATGCGTGTGAGTTGCTGTATGATAAAAGTAATGAGATGGTTAACTTCTA
Organism: Anadara kagoshimensis; assembly: GCA_021292105.1. Lineage (NCBI taxonomy): Eukaryota > Metazoa > Mollusca > Bivalvia > Arcoida > Arcidae > Anadara > Anadara kagoshimensis. The sequence goes on from CM037859.1 coordinate 57,458,060, forward strand.
TTTGCATTCTACAAATTGGCAAAGACCTCAACATTAAAGTCTTTAAATAGCAATTGCAGATTAAAAAAACATGCATGTTAATTGCATTTAGCACTAGTACACATGTACTACGGCTTACTATTTGCAATAATAAACAACATTCTATAGCATCCAGCCTCACTTCCCCGGTGGTATTTCACATGTCTAACAACATTCTATAGCATCCAGCCTCACTTCCCCGGTGGTATTTCACATGTCTAACAACATTCTATAGCATCCAGCCTCACTTCCCCGGTGGTATTTCACATGTCTAACAACATTCTATAGCATCCAGCCTCACTTCCCCGGTGGTATTTCACATGTCTAACAATATTTTATAGCTTTTGACCACTGGTTATAACACTTGTAAATTCTGTACGACCCTTGGGAGCTGCTAGGTTTATAAACCTCCTAATTTTAAACGGGTACTGGATAGTTACAACTGATCTGATTAAAATCCAAAAAATAACTTAAGCATAGAATACTAGTAGTACAAACATTTCCTTAAAGTATACCATTTTTTCTACTTTACTCAGTCTGTTTCGATCACTTGTAGTTGTCAGCTTCATCTGTAGTGGCCACAGATGACCTACTCTTTTTCGAACTCTACAGAGGTGTCTTTAGCGTACACTGAGACACGGGTCCTTGGTTTTGAGTCTCATCCGAAAGACTACTGAATCACGAGCTTTTTACAGCTCTAGTATGGCCGGGAAATGAAAATCATCTCAGAAAATTCCTAGTCCCGAGTGAGGTTCGAAGCCACAATCCTCGACTTAGAAAGCCAGTGACAGTGTCCACCCTTTCGAACGAAACATATTCACTGCCCGCACTATGCAAAAAACAAACTAATAACTATATAATGACGATTTAAACCTCCCTGTAAAGGTTATAAATTACTCTAATGGTTTTTCTGTGTATAGGATTATCGTTTTGTAATCAATTTTTATGGTTAAATATTGGTATTATGCTTCAAGATTGATTATGATTATTTCTGTAGGGAGTTAAAAGTAACTGCTCCATGTTTGGATGTGTGCAAATGCTGCCGCATGAAGCTTACTTGGAGGGAGGTAAAAGTAAGGTCAAATTAATGTTTGGCTCCATGTTTGGAACTGTGCATAATGGAATCACTTGAAGCTTACTTGGAGGGAGGTAAAAGTGACAGCAAATTAGTTTTTGGTTCCATGTTCCATGTTTGGAGATGCGCATAACGGTGTCACAATAAAATTACTGGGAGAAAAACTCCAATAAAATGTCAAAAAACCATCCACTTAGTTAGTCTAATTGCAATGGCAGATGAAGATTTTCAAACAAAAAAACTGCTTCGATAGTTTGCTTGAGAATATGAAAATATGAAATCTCAATATCGAACATGGTTTGAGCAATCAGTGTCTCACAATTCGAAGGCTTATGTATAACATACCGGGGCTCGAACCGACGACCTCCCGCTTTCGGTCCATAAGAGAAAAAACCTTGTGTACGTATGTTTGTATTAGACAATTTTGGAAAACAAAGGTTTTAAACATTGTTCTATTATTTAACCTGTACATTTCACAAATTTTAGCCATTACTGTTTTGTTTAATACAAAATGATTGATCATTATATACTTTGCATAATTTATCTTCTGCAAAAAATGTTTATTGCATGAAAATCAACCATGCATATCGTCACACTGTTCGATTACGTGTCATACGGTATTAAATTTGAGAATTTAATAAGAAATTCAAATTTATTTCATTTCCTCGGGCACTTAAGTCTTTCTTGACTTCTGTTAAAAAGCACATATATCATGTATGTTTGTTCACACAATTCTGTTAAATAAAGTGTTTGCAGACGACACGTGGTATCACGTGATTTGAAATTTAAATATTTACCATATTTCAAGGGGGTCTGAAGCTATGTTGACAGCATTTTCTTAATATATCCAAATAAAAACCGATTTCAGTTTACACCTGAATTCTGGTAGAGTGAATTGTTTAAAAGTTAAAAAGCTTTGCTTTTTTGAAATCCCTAACATCTTCAAACATTTAACAAGGATACAAACGGTTGCCCGCGCAGCTATGTTTTTTTTTAAAAAATACCGCTAAGTTATAATAATAGTTCTGAAGAAATTTCCAAACAACATATGCTTTAATATTTTTTCAAACAATTAAAAAAATGTAACTAAGTGTATTCTATTCAGTTGTTCAAAGGGTTTAAAATACATCTACTGGTTTTTAGGTAAACGGTCGTTCACACTATAAAGATCCAATTATTCAATCGTTTGTCAAAGATAGATGACACTTCTCTTCTTTCAATAACACAACAAGATACTTTAGGTAACCTAAAGATAAGCATTAATCCCGGATCTATAAAATAACGCCCCCAAAACGACTGCCAAAATGTAACGCCCCCATACATGAAGGAGTGGCCTACCTCAAACGCATGCTTACAGCCAGCTGCAGCCAGAACTAAATTTTGAAATGCATCCCAGAAATTCGCAAAAAGCATGGTCAAAACTGCAGAATTCCCTTAGAAACACCAGTTACAAAACTGATCTTCTAAATATTAAATTAAAATAAGTTGCCTATTCCATTTACTCCCCCCCCCCCCTCAAATCTACAAAATATAAGAAATAAAAACGAATACTCACTCTCTCTTTTGTTCTTCAAGCTGATCTTCTAAGCTACAAAGTTTTGTATCGAAACCCGCCTTTTCCTGCGTGAGTTCTTCGATGATTTCACGCATCTGTTTAATTTCTTGTTCGTACATATTTTTAATTTCGGATGCATCGAATCCTTTTAATCCTTTCAATCTCTCGATTTCCATAAGAAGAGCTTTATTTTGAGCTTCCAAAAAGCGCACTTTTTCTATGTAACCAGCAAAACGCTCATTGAGGCCTTGCATTTCATGCTTTTCTTTAGCTCTTGTGTCCACAATTTCGGTAACTCCGGTATGAGATATGTCACTGAGGGTTCCATGTGCAAATGAAGGGGCTCCGTAACTCATCCTCATGGACTGCCGTGTAATGGTCCCGTAACCTCCTCCTCCTCCTAATGTCAAAGATGATGAATGTCCAGAAGGGACTGAAGACCTGTTGATGATTGTGGTCCTCATCTTGGTAATGGGTCCTCCTTTTGACGACATATTTCTGGATTATTTGTTACCTTTCGAAAAAATAAAAATCCTGGAAAATTAATAAAATCACCGAAATTCTCCAAAAACTGTAAAATTATTAACGGTATAAAATAATTTTTTAAAATATGACTGTCAGCCAAAAAAGTTTTCTTCCGAATTGATAAGATTGGAGAAGTGTATTGATTGAAAACTCGCCGACAAGTGGGCTGATCAGGTATTTGAATCTCGATTTAAAAGTCCAGGTAGCACAAAAAACTTCATTTATATACCAATCATGTCGCGCGTAGCAGTCTAAGTGCAATTCATCTTTAGCTTGCAGAACAACTTTTATACTTTGAGTGACATCTCATATGAATAGACAAATACAAATCTCTTTTTAACTTTTTATCGACAAGTTTCTGCAGGCAAAAAGTGTTTTTATGTTAGCGCATCAAAACTTTTAAATTTACCGATCAGTCTTTTTGATCGTTTTAAATTGAAATTACCTTTTTAAAATCTATCTAATTTTAAATATTTGCTCGAGTAAAATAAGGCATGACTTCCAAAATATATGATGTTACACGGATAGATTTCACTTTAAAATCCCCCTATAGTCCCGATATTCAAATTTCGATAATGTATTTCTGTCTGACACCACGGGGGCTTCTCGGTTACAACGGGTTTCTTTTAGTCGCATGAATCAGCGGCTCGGGGACAGTTTATGTACATCATACATCTTTCATAAACAGTTATAAAAAGGACCATATCAAATTCCATTCATAAAATTGAAATGTTGCATTTTTTTCTTAAAAATAAATTTTCTTTTACTTTAATTTTGAGAACATTTAGTTTTGAACATTTTTCAACAATTTAATTTTGTGAATACTTTTTGGGTTGTTTTTTATTTTTTTTTATTCAAATTAAAATAATGAATTTATAAAATGCACATTATCAGTGACAATTTTATATACTATAATTGCACATAGGCCAAGAGAAGATGATTCCTTCTAATAACAAACTTTAGATGAAAGTTATACAATGCAATACATATTAAGCGGGTTGAATAAGTGTACATATTGTGTATGCAGCAAGGCTTCTAGACGGATGTCAGTGGCTGACGTCAAACACTGACATTAAACAAGTCGTACCATTGTGATAGTTCTATTGGTAGAGTGCTCGCTCCGTGTGTAGGAGGAGGTCGTGTGTTCGAATCCTGGTTGGGTCTGACCAAACCTTGATAAAATATAGTAACTGATTTTTCGTCAAGCACTCGACATTTTATAAATGAAAGTCATGGGTTTCTTCGAAAGAGACTTAAAAACCAATGTTCTATGTTCGGTAGACTTGGAACTCTATAGAACCCCCCCCCCCTCCTTCATATTGTCCTGAACGCACTGCAAAAGGGAAAATTTCTTTCACTTAACTTGTAGCTGGTGGCGACTTGATATAAGTAAAATAATCTTAACTGGTCGTTTAATTTCATTCATTCATTCATTCATTCATTCATTCATTCATTCAATCAAATAATCATTCATTCAATCAATCAATTAAAAAAATAGTCAATTGATCCATTGATCAATCAATTGTCTTCAGTAGTTTCGTAATTTTAGTTAGAACTGGTTCATAAAGAGAAAGAGAGTATTTCGTCTATACAAGTACATGTATATGAAACAAACCACAATTGTAACGCAAACTGCCTATTTGTCAAAAGTAAAAAATACAATATTAGAAGCAGTACAAGTGTTTGTAGAGGCGTTTTAAAAGTGTAAATAACTAAGTGTCAAAATAACCGGTTTTTAAAAGAAAACAAACTTTACAAATGCAATTTGAGATCCCGTTGCAGTTGAAACAATCCTTTCCAACCTAAAATTACCTAATATATACACACCTGCACTATAGTCTTATTTGGTGGTGTAAGTTAAGGGAACAATGTGGTAGATTTCTAAATTATCAAGTGTCTTCATAAAGGATGTAAAGCCGAAATATTGATATAGTGTCACTTTCAAATGTATTTTCCCCTAAGGGAATAATATTAAGATAGTATTATTCAGTCAAGTTGGCATTATCAATTTTCAGTATTTTTAAGCCAAATTATACATTTTAAGTCTTAAAACTTTTCTTAAAATTTAAATAAATGCATTAACGCTTGTTCTGTTATACTCTATTGCCGTACATAAGATGTTGTAGTCCAAAAACCTTGTTTGATTCTAAAACATTACAATAGAGCCAATCGGATATAGAAAGGTCTCAAGACCAAGCTTGTGAATCACAGTACATGTAAGCGCCTAGTGTAACACAATATGCCATTTGGTTTGTGGAATGGTTTTCTTAATTTACCATTCCAAAAATTACTGTCTCTTTACAGGCAAAACAATCTTGGCTTGAACGTAAGCCACTACCAATTCAATTTACTCCATTTATAGGTTTGTGTCTTTTCCTTTCATGAAAACATTATTACTTCATTTAATATCACAAACCACAAACTAACGTTGTCAGCAAAGCCTATAAAGCACTATAATTTGAGCGGGGTAGGTGTGTTTGACGATTCGGACTACGCTATGATAGACACTGTGGTTCGTAAACCTCAGTGCTTATTCGACCACTCGCGATCGGTCACCGAGTCTCTGAGTGAAGTGGAGAAATGATGTTTACCCCTTGACAAAAACCTTTCACTTATATCGAGGCGGTTAATTGGGGGATAGTAAAAGAAACCGGAGTGTCCGGAAAAGACCATCCACCTTCGGCAAGCGAACTGACAAACTTTCTCACACTAGGTTTTGTCCCTAGTGGCGATCTAGCCCAGGGGGGTGAGAGGCGCTGTGATCTGTAAATGTGCGTTTTATATCACTGGATCACCAAGGACCCCACCCTTCTCTTTGTTACAGATACCGAATTTCGCCTTGCAAAAAGTGTGGGCGGTAGGACGTTAAAATACCTAGGTAAGCAAAATGACAGTTGAAAATAAGAGATAAGGTTAGAAGATCTTATATGAAAAAATAAAATAAATAAAAAAATCGATGACCGCCGACGACTTAATCCAGACCTTGTAGTAACTGTTTTACAACGTTCAATCAGAAATCAATATAAATGTTTGTATCGCTATCCACATCGATAAAACCCGGATTAACGCTGAGTTGACATTTCTATATACAAGGGAAAACATACTAAATATGTAATAAAACTGATGTATAGGCAGCTCAATAGATTCCGTGTCAGCGAGTCTTTAGGGTTTTCATATATACGTGATCACAATTCAAGGTTCGATGGGTCCGTATATTTATTTGTTGGTTAACTTGAATAAATAATCGATTTTTCAATAACGAATAAAAAATATATATCTGTATAACGTGGATCATAATGGTTGAGTAAATAAAAAGGATAAAAAAGTAATATCTGATATGATAGTGTGGGTCAAACTTATCAAATCAAAGAACGATGTACTTGGCGTACCAATGAACGAATTGAGTACACTTATATCGAGATGACACCAAATCTGTATGTGAATCGTTGGTGTACTAATGTACTTGATATACTGAAGAACGAATTTAGTTCATTTTTTTATCGAAATGACACGTCTACTTGTAAATCATCGATTTTTCTAATTAAAATATATGTGTTATTAAATCAGATTTTTGTGAAAATATGCACATAACGATGACGTCACCATTGTCCACTAAAGTAGCACAGTTGGTAGAGTACTCGCTACATATTGTGGGAGTTCGGGTTTGAACCCTGGCTGGGTTTGACGAAGACTTGAAAATATGTAGTAACTGTTCTTTCGCTAAGCATTTGGGATTCAGAAATGAGAGTTGAGGACTCTTTTAGAACAGACCGATGTCCCCTGTCACCTTAGGCGTGACACGCTTAAGAACTCTACTTGCACATAGCCATAAGAGCACTAAAATGGTGATAAATTTCCGCCACTGCATCTAAAGTGTGTGAAGTCTTGATATAGCTGAAATATTCTTGACTGGACCAATGAACAATCATGGTATAGATCTACCATAGCTGATTATTGCAATACTAGGCTTTGCTTTTTTTATCAATTGTCGTATTATAGAAAGTCTAAACACATATTGAGGTCATTGAATAGAAAAACTCCTGATTTAATGAAATACAAGTTACCAGACAATCCGTCCAAATAGGGTCTGTAGGTTCAGTCATGTGACTAGTGTCAATTTCCGGTTTACGGTGATAAGAACAATCAGCGTGATTAGAAATGACGTCACTTATTTTGTTGTATCCGGTGGTAACGTTGTGGTCTGACGTCAAATAATGGAATATCAAAGTGATTTTATACCCGGTCACAATATCATAAATTTTCAGAAGAGACTTATACAGACCAAATGCTTTGGTAATTTATATTTAAAACGGCAAGTTTGCAGGCACTGCCTAAATGGATCGTGGCATGTGTGATTTGTCCTGATATCATTTCCTTTTCCAAATTGGAGGGGGTGTTAATCGCTATATTACAAACCACAAACCGAGGAAATTGGGCTTATTTAACATAAAATAAATATTAATTTGTTGAGTTTAAAAAAAGAAAAGAAACCCTGAACGGACAATATAGCCGTTAGATCGTTACGCTGACGGACATTGGCCATTGCGTCTGTGTCATATTATAAATTTTTGAATATTTCATTCAGAAAATTCAAAAATTTATAATATGACATCTGTACGAAGTACTATAGTATAAGCTGCCAGCAATCAGAGGCCGTTAGATCGTTACGAATGAAGCTGACGGACAGTTCACGTGGTCGTTAGGTTGTTACAAAGGACGTTAGCTACAAAAACGTGATTGAAATGAAATTAAAAACTTTTTAAAGTTTTAACTTGTTATAAATACATGCATACAATTCATTCTCGTCAGATAAGAACCGGTTTTTATTATTTTACCTATATAAGTCGTAATAGGTTGTATATTGTTTTAAAATCCGGTTTTTTTCCTAAATATCTATTTCAAATCAAATTTAACCGACGGCTATAAAATGAATGAATAATCGTCAGAATATCTCGAGGCTAAAGACATTCTCTTTAAACTCGATCATTTGTCTCTATTTTCATTTGCAACGCCACTTTTTGAGAATTTGATAGTCAATTTTGTAAAGATTCGAAAGCGATAACTTTGTTATACATATAACCTTAAGATGTATAAAATAACGTTATTATTGATACAGTTTTACGCATCACGGTGTTCAAAAAGGGTTTTAATGTTTTCAATAGGATTACATGTCATACCGGTTTATCTTTTATGCACGATATATCCTCGGCAACAATCGTAACCTCATTCGGCAGTTTCCATACATTTGTCACGTGCTAAATGCTTAATTTGAATAAAAAAATAAGCATTCCGACCAAATAAATAGCTATTTTTTAATACAATGAAAATTGCACACAATTTTAAAAAGGTGCCAATAAAAATTTTTGCACATGACACATCTATCGACAACAAACGGAAGTTCAGACGGAAGATACCGATTGCAACAACACTAATGAAGTCCAACGCCTATTGAAGTCCAGAATTCATTACAAGGCGTAATGAAGTGCGGACTTCGTTAAGCGTTGATAATTTCGAAGCCTAATGAAGTTTAACAATTAAGGCTCAAGACAAAAAGTCTTTTCGGTATTACAAAATAAAATTATTTTCAAAATGTAACGACTGTTTTTGACTTCTCGTCTGGAGTCTCAATCTTTGAACTTCAGTAGGCGTTGGACTTTATTAGGAGTTTGACTTCATTAGGAGTTGGACTTCATTAGGAGTTGGACTTCATTAGGCGTTGGGCTTCATTAGACGTTGTACTTTATTAGGAGTTGGACTTCATTAGGAGTTGGGCTTCATTAGGCGTTGGACTTTATTAGGAGTTGGACTTCATTAGGAGTTGGACTTCATTAGGCGTTGGACTTTATTAGGAGTTGGACTTCATTAGGAGTTGGACTTCATTAGGAGTTGGGCTTCATTAGACGTTGTACTTTATTAGGAGTTGGACTTCATTAGGAGTTGGGCTTCATTAGGCGTTGGACTTTATTAGGAGTTGGACTTCATTAGGCGTTGGACTTTATTAGGAGTTGGACTTCATTAGGCGTTGGACTTTATTAGGAGTTGGACTTCATTAGGAGTTGGACTTCATTAGGCGTTGGACTTTATTAGGAGTTGGACTTCATTAGGAGTTGGACTTCATTAGGCGTTGGACTTTATTAGGAGTTGGACTTCATTAGGAGTTGGACTTCATTAGGAGTTGGACTTCATTAGGCGTTGGACTTCATTAGGAGTTGGACTTTATTAGGAGTTGGACTTCATTAGGCGTTGGACTTTATTAGGAGTTGGACTTCATTAGGAGTTGGGCTTCATTAGGAGTTGGACTTCGTTAGGAGTTGGACTTCATTAGGAGTTGGACTTTATTAGGAGTTGGACTTCATTAGGAGTTGGACTTCATTAGGAGTTGGACTTCATTAGGCGTTGGACTTTATTAGGAGTTGGACTTCATTAGGAGTTGGACTTCATTAGGCGTTGGACTTTATTAGGAGTTGGACTTCATTAGGAGTTGGACTTCATTAGGCGTTGGACTTTATTAGGAGTTGGACTTCATTAGGCGTTGGACTTTATTAGGAGTTGGACTTCATTAGGCGTTGGACTTCATTAGGCGTTGGACTTTATTAGGAGTTGGGCTTCATTAGGAGTTGCTACAACCAGAATATGTCCAGGAATGTTTTGACAGTGAACGGCTATTTTGAAATATGGCGATAAAAAGATTGCTGTCTCATAACTAATCATTTGGTTTATAACTGTTCTGTGACATTCTGGACCACCATAATATAACTAGCAGATGTTATTTTTGAATACATATTTTCGTAAAAATAATCTGGCAGTGCCTCACAAGTCGCTTTCCTAACCTTACTTACAATATTACTGAATTTCACTGTATAATTGGTCAGCATTGTAAGGCAATTGTGAAAATTCACAGTAATTTGGTAAAGACGTTAGCCAAACCCTTAATCCTTATCTAACACACTTATCCAGTTAAACTGTTAGAACGCTCAAATTGAAGTTCAAATACTGACAATATCAACTTAAATCATTTGAAGACGTATAACATAAATAAAATAAAGAATTTGTAGAAAAAGCAAACATCTGGCAAACTATATAAAAAAAAACAAATCGTCTTTAATATAATCTTCTGAAGAAAAGATCAAGTTCGTATTACAGGGAAAAATTCCAAGCTTTGCTAAATTAAAAGATATTATTATTTATCTTAAATTCAAGTCCAATAATGTCTTTTAAATGAAAGTATCAAACATTTTAGATGAGCTTATATAAAGAAGCAATAATCCAAAAATCCTATACTTTTTTAAATTCAGATAAACCGCCCATTTAGGGAAAATCTTAAATATCAAGCCCGTATTTAATCATAATGCTCAAGGATAAGATATTTTAATAAAGTTTTCTTTACTTTTGTGTGATTTAACAGATGTTCAGTTTTTTATAAGAGTATGACACATATCTTATAGGGACCGGCTAAAGGAGCATCTCCAATCAAAGCGGAAATGGTATGTTGAGAAATCCCAATGACTGACTAAAGGAACATCTCCAATCAAGCAAAATATTGCATAATTTCTTAGTGACAGACGAGATGAACATCTCCAATCAAACCGGAGATGGTAAGATTTCAGTGACCGATTAGATGAACATCTCCAATCAAACCGGAGATGGTAAGATTTCAGTGACCGATTAGATGAACATTTCCAATCAAACCGGATATGGTTAGGATACATGGTGATCGACTAGATGAACATCTCCAATCAATCCAAGAAATGTAAGGACTTAAAAGTGACTGACTTATTGAACATCCACAATTAAGCAGGAATAGGTGGGATCGCATAAAAACCGACTAGGTGCATATTTCTAATTAAAACATCTGTTACAATCTCTTAGTAAATAAGTTATCATTGGTTTGTCCACACATTTTTTTAGAATCTTATGCATGCAAATTTCAAGTTTCTCATTTTATCTTGTGATAAAGATTCGTACTACCTTTGTAACATTTTGTCCCTGTTATTTCATTTTCTAGACGAGATGAAATTTTTACGACAAGCCAAAGACAAGTTTCACATTAAACATGCATTTTAAAGTCTAAATTCTTCTTGTTTACTTATATATTGTATATTACAGACAAACAAATAAATAAAAAATAATAAGTAAAGTAGCTTACCTTTTGGAGTCGACAAAGAAGTAAAACTAAATGAGAATTTTAGAGTTAAACAAACACTGATATATCACTAAAACTACTGGTTTCGGGGCGGGGATAACAATTTGTGACGTTTTTCGCTATTTTATGTGTCTTTAATTTTTGTCCGACTCCGGTAATAAAATTTATGTTAAAACAAGAAAAAAAACCGGCCTGACATTCGTTCGTACCGTTTATGATAAGTGTAATTTGAAATTTATTACTCATAAGGTCGGGGTCACTAGTATTGGATTTCCTCATATAATAGATTTTATTTAAAATGTCAGAAATAAATTTAAATCGGAAAAATGTAAGATCTGTATTTTCCTTGACAAACAATAACAAAATTCACCGATAGGTAACAGTGTATCTGTAAATGATATAACCTAGACACCCGGGGGGGGGGTTAACACATGAGTTAATAACTACGGTATAAACGTTAAAATATTCGATTGCATATTAAATATAAATTTTAATGTATACAGTCGGACAACAATGGTTATGAATTAGTTTTAAACCTGTTTGTCAGCTTGATTACCGCATACCATCATTAAAGAGTCCATCCAAAGTTTAGAGTTCTATAATCGAACAAAAACACACTGGTCCATGACCAAAACACAATATGGGAAATTTTAATTGCGTTAAACGTGTGAACTTCAATCAAGGAAATGGGTCCGGGTGTTCCGGAAGTGTTAGCACTTCCTGTCTAGCTAGCGTCAGCGTTATCTTGTCGGTTATTTGTATTGTCGGGTTTAAAAACTTTCAACATTTTGCTTAACATTGAAAACATTGATATAGTTAAAAAAATTATAGTCATCGACATTTTCATTGGCTTAAATTACGTAACATGTTTTTTGATAATATAATATTGCATAGACTGATTGATTGATTGACTGGGGTTTTACGTCCCAGTCAAGAATATTTCACTTATATCGAGACGTCACTGGGTAAGGGTGAAGTGGCAGTAAATTTTACCTTTGCTGTGCGCAATCAATAGTTATTTTCAAGTCTTTGTCACCCCGGCCGGGGTTCAAACCCACGACCTGTTACATACGGAGGGAGCAATCAACCATTGCCAACTGCGCCACAACAGTGGTTAAAAATAGGGATTGTTGTTGTTGTGTTGCTGTTAGGATGGTGATTGCTTTTCTGTCTTACTTTATCTGCAGTTCAGAAAAAAAGCTTCATGACAAAGTATTTCACTGTACACCGGCTAACTACATGGGGTCTTGAGTGCATAAAAGAATTGATGGTTACTAGAAAGAATTGATAGTTATTTGAAAATTTCCAGTAACGATGGAGACGATTAACTTTTAAATTACATTGTAAATCATCGTGTTATTTATAGAATCGGGTATCAGAGGATTGTTAAACAGTGATCAGGAATGCGTTATTATTCAATACAGACCTGTCGAAAGTTTAACACACTTCGTAATGCAGAGTGTTTGGCGAAAGAACAGTCACTACCCACTTTCAAGTCTTTGGTCAGACCTGGTCGGGGTTCGAACCCACGACCTTTCACTTACGGAGCGAGCACTCTACCACCTGAGGTACCGCAGTGGTTAACGAGGGGACGAGATGAGCTGTCAATTCGGCTCGATAATCCGGTAACTTAGTGTTAAACTTTCGACAGTTCTGTACCGTACGCCTTCTCTTTATAAAATTCACCTATTTGCAGTTGTTATAAAATATAACTCGATACTTTTGCACCCATTTCACAGCGTAACATTTTGTTTTCTATAATAGATTACCCTTGTCACTTGTTCTGAGAATCAGATCGGAACTGACTAAACTATAGGCCTGGCGAAAGTTTAACATTAAGTTAACAAATTGTTGTTGCAAATCGGCAGCTAATCTCGGTCCCTCGCTTCCTATATTTGACAAGTTTTAGTCAGTTATCTACATATATATCTCTGAAGCTTTTCCGGTCACTATCTATCGATATTTCGGTCACTCGGCAACCGAGCTTTAACATCTCTCCATCAGCTTATTGCTAAATCTTCGACAGGCTTGTACTGTAATAAATGGTAATCAATGAATTGTAACCCTAGCTAATTAACTGAATCAGGATGTATCGAATTGTAAAAGAGAAATTGTTATACATTTAAATTGAACCAAACAAAAATTTATATCAACCACTCAACTTCTAGCAATATCTTTATTTTAAACACTTTTTGCCATTTGCATTACCATCTGGTATTGCAATTGATATATCTAGGGGCTACAACAACTCTTTGTTACGTATTTTTCTTGTTTGTTTCAATTGCAGTTTGTTGAAAAAAAAAACAAACACAAACATATCCAAATCATAAACCCACAAGCAAAAAACTTTGAAAGCTAGCAGATTCAGTTAAAGACGAGAGCTTCCATCATGGAAGTGAAATCGGGGGCTCCGGAACTGTAAACGAAATGTAGAGAATAGTGTCAAGATATTTACATGAAGTTTTGCTTGCAAAAGTGGTTTGGGATGGGGTGGGTGTTTTAGTTGTGGCGTACTGTAAAAATCACTGATTTCTTTATTGACGATTTTAAAATGACCGTACATAAAATATTTAGTACTCAGGTCCATCAATTATTTCCAGTACCCATTTTGATTGCCAAAGCAGCTGAACTGATTTTCTAGATATAAAAATACTTTTCAAGGTCCTTAAAAAGTTTTATGGACATCATCACTATATGGTTGATATGCATGATGTATAAAAAATTAACCATAAATATATATTTGACGCTCTATAGTTTCATGTTCCTTTTATTCTCTATTTTTTTTTATTTCGCGCGGTCTCAATACCTGGTTGAAGTCCACGTGTTTAATTAAATTGGCCAGTTTTCAAAGATTTTACTTGCATTTTTGAATTGTAACTTGAACATGGATTGATATGTATATTTTATTTATTTTGACCGGTTATAAAACACCATCCCAACCATCAGATTGCTGTTCAAATTGCTTCATTAGACAAGAAATAAATCAGAAAACCCGATTTTCTTTACTAAAACATTAGCTGTTTGACTTCATCAGGAGTTGCAACAAACAAGTAACCATCAATTTTATTAGAAGTACAGACCTGTCGAAAGTTTAAAAATAATCTAACAAATTAGTGCCGAATCGGCGGCTTATCTCGGCCCCTCATTGGCTATATTTCGGCATCTGATATCTATCCTGTACAGTCCAACCTGCCTTAAAGGCCACCTCTATATAAGGGTCGCCTGCTTATAAAGGTGTATCCCAATTTTCTTTATTAATATCATTTGAATCTGTTTATAAAGGTCACCTGCCCATAAAGACCACTCTTACCGGTTCCCTCGGGTGGCCTTTATAAATAGTTTGACTGTAGTTTGTTTACCTATCTTGTCCAATACGCCCGGTTCATAGGGCTCGTTTTCGTTAGCTCAGTGTTAAACTTTCGTCAGGCAGGCATGTACCTTAATTAAACAATAATTTGTGTTTGCAATAAAATGTAAACAGATTCTGTATGTACCGACACATGTCGTTACGTAACCTATCTTGTTTCATACTCTCTGTGTGTGATCGATTACCCGGGGCACATGCTCCTAGAATCGTATCATAATGAAAGTCAAATGGTTCGAAACTAATTAATGAATATTGATGAATGCAAACCAAGCCAGCACACATATATGCACATTAACAATGCATAATCAAACTGACTCATATCTAAACGAGATGGATGAATCACTAACTTATTGGAAATTATAAAGTTGCAGAAAACATTAAATTACCATATTTATCTCGTGTTTTAATGAATTCCATCACTGTGAGTTGGTGTTGAATCGGTATTGAATTGGAAAAACGTTCGAAAAGCACATAACATTAAATGAATCTTCTTTGCAAGACGAGTTTTAAATTCGGTAAAATGTCCCGTCCTATATATATTCTTTTTTCATCTCATGGGAGATTAGAGAGAAAGGGTGGAAAGAGAAAGAGTTAACAATAAAAGATAGAAATAACTATATATAGAACATGAATTATTATATAGAAATAAATATTGTCATGATAATTTTGGTACTTCTGGGTATCATGCTGTGTATGTCGGATTCAATTCAAGTCCACATTTCTGAATAACTTCAGAATTAAATTCACTATTTAATTCATTAAAAAAAGCAATATCAATGCCCGGTACATTTTCCAGTAGTTTTCTGTCATTCCACCCAAGATTGTTCTTTCTTTTTCAATGCTGTTTAAGCTGTCCATATACACAAATAAGTGAATGTTGAGCAAGTCCTATGATGAGTCTACTCATGATTGAAATAATCGCATTTTTTTCAGTTGTGGACATCCAAACATTTTATTGAAAATCCTTTGTTGTATCAAGAAAAATGAATCTATTTTAGTGCAAAACAAGGAGAAGGAAATAGAAAATTCCGATGAGAGCAGTATGTCTCACTCACGGACAAGCACTCTTATTTATATTACACATGTTTGGGGATGTAGCAAGCTAAACAGGAGCTGCTTACCCTTCCAGAGCACCCGGCCTCACTTCCTTGGTAGAAATTCACATGTTTGACTTATGAGTAAGCCAGCTTCAAACTTTTGTCTTGCTTTGGGATTGTAATTTGCACATGTATTGGCATGTTTGTTTTTATATATATATATTACTCCCACTAAAGTTCGATTCCGAAAATTCTATCCCACCCATTCTTTTAAGCTTGATTGAACATCTTGACAGCATAATAACTGCAGAACATTGGATATCGACATGACATGAACTCTTATACGTACACATGTATTTGTATATATGCTGTCCAAAAATGACCACGATGGAAAAAATTCACACATACCAAAATTCTTGTTTTTCTCCGAAATAAAAACTTATTATCATATCCGCATTGGTATACAATGATGTATGGATACACATTATTCTGCAGTAATTAGTAAGATGGCGTTAAGGATCTTTATGCCAGCCTTAAATCATTGTTTTAGTAGATATTAACTCCTTACAACACAATACATCACACCTTGTACTTAATGTCCTCTCTACAGTTTTTATGTATTTTATGTATTTTAGCACATGATATCATCGCCATGTCAACATGCACCGCTGTCACGTGACCATCATAAATGACAAGTTAAGGGTCAAAGAAGATATGTCAAAGACAGAGGTGCTAAAGTACTATAAGTATGTGTAAAACATTCGCACAAATAAGTATAAAAATGTATTTACGATTCTCCGTTACTGTTAATGACCCGCTAAAATACCATAGTTTTTGTCTTTTTCGGACATTTGTACAAAGTGAAAAAGGATCTTATATCTCACTAAAAGTGACAAAGAATATTAATTTTGAAATTAATTAAAATGCTGTTCTTAAAACAAACCAGGTAATTACAAAGAGCAACAATATTTCCAGTTGTTAGTCACTACCGATTCTATTTGGCATTCCACATAAATTATCTAGTTGCTTATGGTTCCAGGTCCCGATTTCTTAACTAAGACATTCCTTAACTTAAATCTGAAAAATGAAAACCTTAATAATTTTGTGAATTATTGAGATATTGAGGAATTGAAGTTGTTATTTTAAAGATTATATCAAGCTTATGAAATTTGTATTAAATTTTGACAAAATTATTTATTCGTAGATCCAAAAAGAATTTGCAAAAATTAAAATTTGCTAATTTAAAGTAAAGTAACAATTGTGATACTGGGGCCAGATGATTGGTTTTGAAATACAAGTTGCATATAAAATTTTAAATATTTTGCTTATAGTTTTAAAACATATGGTAAGAGTAACTCCATATCATTGTAACATTCAGCGTCTTGCATTGTAAATTAGCTTGTAACAATTGTTACGTTAGATGCACACATGTTGCACATTGAATATTCAGTAGTAAATTCTGATGAATGAGTTTTCAAAAAAGGTTACAGGGACAATCAAATGCTAATACATTAACACGTACTTAAAAGTCGATTGTCAAACTATAATCTTTAGTATAGCATGGCAAATCCAGTCAAGGTGAAGTTATGATTCGTTCATGTAAGTTTAAAACACATGTAAGTTGATACAGTTCAGAAATTGTTCCGAATTGGCACCTCACATTGGCCCCACGTTAGCTATATTACGACAGCTCTTGGGACAATAGCTATCCTTGTCTCGGCTACTTGGCCGCCGGACTACTAGTGTGTCTCCGGTTTGTTAGCTCGCTGTTAAACTTTCGACAGACAAAAACTGTATATGGTGCATTTTGTTACACACTCAGATATAGGATACGTGCTAGTAACAGCTTGAATCCTTATCCCTATCTAACTAAAGAACATACCACTAACTGAACTTCTATTGACTACTGGTCTCAAACATGCAAGCAGTGATATTTAATATGGACGTTTTAAATGTCGCTGATGCAAGGAATATCAACTTTGTTCATTAAGTGTAAAGTACATGTACGTCCATAATTTAATAACAAGTTTTCAAAGAAACACACAACTGGTTTCTAATCTACACGGTGCTTGAAACCGCGCCGAAATCTCTGGAGTAAACTGTTGAGAGTGGCGGGCCCTGTGGTTTCAGAAAGGGGGTCCATTTTGATGTGTAAAAAGTTCCCACAATATTCTTCAATCTTAGCAAGTGACACGTACATTGTGGTCGGAAATAAATGAGGGCTCAGTCCACTAACTCCACCGCCTGCAACTGCTTGAGTTATGCTCACCACGAAGGAAGATGTAATTAAAATAACCAAATTTATGTGTATTTTTATACTTGTACTACTTCAATCAATACCGTACTACAATAAAATACCAAGCGTTGTAATAAATAAACAACACATTCTAGTATTAAATTATGAACCTCTAATTGATGTATATGAACCGAGAACTGTAAATTAATACCGGAGTCGATTTATCAGTTGACTACTAATTCACGATCTCTATGCAGCTTCACGAAAAAACTAAATGGATTTGGAGGATTTTATAACGATGAAATGTAGGGTCATGTCAAAGTAAAACCTATTTTATAGGTGCAATATTGGGAAAAATCCGGTAGTAATATGTTTGAACCTAGCGACGTTTTAATTTATCTGTAACATTTCCTGTCAATTGTTAAAAGGTATTGTTAAGATGTTTTAGTTGGTTACATAATTTCCAAAGCACTTCGTGTGTGGACATTTTGAACTGTAACAAAAAAGTTGATACCAAACATTATTGGTTCTTTGGCATTACCAATTAAACAAGACATCAAACTTTGAAGTTGCGACCCCCTCTCCCTCCCACTCTAAAGATATTGTTTTATTGATGGTCACATGATAAATCACATGACATGTGAAATTTTGTTTATTCAAGCTTAAATGAATAGGGTTGCCTTTGCATTGGAGAAAAATAACATAATTTAACACTCCTTTTGCGTAACTACAAACATTAATTTGTTCTATCCCGGATTTAGTCAGGTGTCCACATAAATTTCAAAGATACACTGTTAAAATACACTTTTCTTTTAAAAACAAAACTCTGGTGCATTTAAATTAATATATTAAATGAAAATACGATGTTGACAGTTAAATTGTTTTAAAAATGGGACACTTAAGAATATATGATTCAAAGAGATGCCAGAAATTTAATAAAATTACTCTAAAATACATTTCCATTTGTTGTAAAATGTTCCCAAAATGTGAAAACGAAAAGCGTATATTTCCTATGTATGTATTTTGTTCTCCATATTGAAGTATACATGAAGTTCAGTGTTTGTCTATGGCTGTTTCAATGTACATGTATACGTAAACGGGCAAATCTGTCAAATTGGGTTGTACAGCCACCATATCGTCAGATGGAGTTGTACATTTATTCACGTATTTAAATCAAAATGCCAGTTTTTAAGCTTTTACTTTACTTTTCAGATATTGAATTTTGGACGTGGACGCTGGCGTTCATTTAAATACACCCACACACTTTGTGACGTAACTCATCAGGAACATGTGCACTAGATTTTACAACCAGGGCTTTGTTATTGTGATATTTTCAAAACTTAAAGCTCGCTCATAAATTACGTTTGTTATCAGTTTATATATACCTTTATGATTCATTTTAGAATGGCATTTTAAAAATAAAATTATTTTTTCACAATAACAATGTGTTGTCTTAAATTTTAATGAAGCTCGGCATGTAATAACTTGTCACAGTTAAAACAAGGAAAGTGGCATCTTATTTGTAACAATGGTTGTTTTTGGCCAATCTTTAATGTTTTATAACTTTTACTGTAACGTTACGCCCCGAGAGGGAGAGTTAAATTTAAGGAAAGCATTTTGCACTTGCATTTTTTGCCAGGTTATGCATGCAATGCACACTAGGGATTTTTTAAAAATCGGTCATAGCATAATAAACTAATATCATGATATGTCTGTATCGACAAACAAAGCAATAAAACGAAGGTAACGATATCAACCGTCAGGTTACAAACTTATATATATCTAAGGTTTTTTTTGAATAATGTGAAAATTGTTAGAAATTTCTTATATCTCTTTTTTATAATTTAAGCACATAAGCAAAAAACGTGTTTACACCTAATCTATTTTGATAACCTATTTCATAACCTTATATATATATATCGTTTATTTTTTAAGCAAGCGTCGATATATAGTGCATCACACAGATTTAAAAATAAACCGTATGCAGTGACATATTACACAAAACCAGTTTTATTTCTTCCAGAAATACTCAGGAGATCAAAGAGCTCGTGTTTAATGATGCATGAACGAAGATGTATGTAACACCCGGTAATGCAACTCTGCAAGCATGACTGCACAAATTCCTTCTAACCGATAACACTATATATGCGTGAGGAATTATCAACACATTCACTTTTCCCCGTAATTTTCTTTTTTATTGCAGACTCGTAAACATTACAACTACAGGTAGATCGCTCTGTGCATTCATAACCTTGAAACCTACAGCTTATGCTTTTCAAAAAATTAGAATAATGTTATGTCTTGGGTATTTAATAAAACTGCACTGCACGAGTATTTCATCTCGACAATGCACAGGTATGTAGATTTGAAGTTTACCTGGTTGTTATGCAGACACTGAACAAAATATAATATATGGTAGTTGTAAAGGTATCTGTAGTGAAAACGGGGACCTCATGCACAAACTAATGTATAACATGTTCCAATGTGTTTTATCTTCCCTGTTTATACAGGTAGATGTCGTCCAGCATGCTTACCTAGTTGCTAAGCAAAACCATGCACCAAGAGATACCAGTATTTCTTTCAAGTGTTTGAAACTATAAGCTAATGCAAAATTTAATAAATCCTTACTACATATGCATATTGTGCATATCGGCTACAGACTTTATACTGCCAAGTAAAAACAAATAGTTCGATAATTATTTATTATTATCAGAACAAGTAGTAGTAGGTCCATCAACATATATAATTGTAAAATATGGCTTCGATTTTAGCTGTTTTAACATTACAGATGCAGATTCATCAAGCCATTGAAAGAATTTTGTGTGTTTTGACTTGGGTCAAGATATTGGGTGTATGCATTGACTAGGACTGGGTTCTTAATGATACAATGTATGTTTGGTAATCACCGAGTATAATAAAATCATGATTTTTCTAATACATGGCTCTTTTCCAGAGTAGATAAAATCTTATGATTCTGATTATATAAATTGCATGTAAAACTCCCTTGACGTTCGTCCTTTGCAAGTCAGGTCTCTGAGCATTGATTATTTCTTTCTGCTACACAAATAAAAGACACAGATTTCCTTTCACTGATTTTTCTATTGTACATAGAGGTTTACATCAGCTGTTTTGTTTTTTGTTTTCTTTGGCAATCGAAAGCTTCACACAGTAGTATAATATATAGTATAGCATTGTAACGCCACATACCGATGTTGCCGCATAAACGTGTTCCAATGCGTATATGCGGAGAATTTCAATGCATAAAGAGGAAGCCTTTATGCGGCAAAAAAGGCAATGTTGCGTTACATAGCATAACGTTTGTCCTTCGCAAAGGTTGGATCTGTGATCCTGTGGTGCACATACAAGGAACCGCTTCACTCAATGTAACAACAAATGATCAATGGCAATGAACTTAGGTGTCTATTGAAATCAGCTAGTTGAACATCTCCATTAAAACTAGAACTAGTTTAAATTTTCTTTCAATTTTCAAAAAAAAGGTGTTAGCGTTGATTAAATGCAAAGTATTTTCTTAGCTAAATTTGGTAAAATATCTTGAACAAAATTTTGGTTTCGCAATTTTAGTCCAAGCACTACTGATGAGGAATTGTATTCTGAAACGGTCGTCTATTGCTGTAAAATTAAAACTGGTATCATATGTAATTAAATATGATTTTTTAATGGCGTTATTTGCATCGGTTTCTACTCACGTCTAACTCTGGTCACGTGACTAGACTTAAAGACCATGCTATCATTCCGTAAACTATCCAACTTTATCTCTATTGACAGACGTATGTTTTATTTTGATTGTATACTAGATAAAAATAATTATATATAACTATATTTAAATCAGAATGTTTTTTATTTTAACAATAAGTATGTCTGTCGTATTGTTACCCAATTTTATTATATTAAAAGCAAACTGGTTTCTCTTGTACCCCAGATTTCTTTATACCTTTAAACTTTAAAATTTTGCTATTTTTATTACAAAAACATAAATGTGGGATTTGCAATTTCATTAAAGTATTGAAAACCTGTTATACCAATGTACCTGGTTTTGTAATGTAGATTAAAAAAATGTGAATTTTCTTAAAAAGTTGAAAATCCGGGATAGGTTTTAGGTATGCCTATTTGCATGATGTTTTGCACTTTACGTCAAGTATATGCACTTCTGTTCCTACAATCATTCCCTTAAACCGTTTTACCTCCGATATTTTAATGAAAAGATAGAAAACCACCAAAATAAACGTTAAGTCTGTCCCATAGTATTATAACAAGTGACCAAAGTATTGGCATATCCTTAAAAGACAAATTGCATTTGCTTAACAGACCATTTCAAATACTATTGAAAATATTCTGCAAACGTCTTTGTTAGTCTCAAAATATTTACGAAGCTAAAGCCAAATATGTCCGATGCTGACTAGCTAAATCAAACTGAATTATAACGATTTTAAAAATTTGGACGGTATGAATTACAAATGTACAACATAAACGGTTACTACATTGGTCGGCGAACATAATTTGACAAGTTCTTAATATGATTTCAATCAGTACATGTGTACTCATTCAATACTCGTTTTGTTACTATTGCAGGATAGAAAATACTGATCATTGGAATACAATGGTATGATCCGTTAGGTTACTCAAAACAACGATTGTTTCTCAAATAATTAAAAATAAAGTAACAAAATTTTGCATTCATTATTCCTATTCTTTTTTCAACCCTTCCGAAGTAACCGGTGGAAGTTCACGTGTTCATCTCATTTTGCAAGTTTCCACAGTTTTTTTACTTTGCTTTGCTGTTGTGATTTGAACATGGACCCGTATGTTTGCGGTTTTTTTTAAAACCTTAGGGTTCACACTTTTAAAAACACTGCCAAATACATATAGATTAAGTCATCACCAGTTAGAAAAATATACGTCATTGATTATAGTTTATTTCCGATAGTTATTAGTGTAAATTGAGTGTGAATTATTATTACTGAACATGGTTCAAATACTTTCAAGTAACGTAAGTAAATTCACATGGTTTGTATCACTCTAAATCATAAGGGTTGTGACAAATAAACGGAATTACAGCACATATCAGTTCTATCAAATCTGACACTTTAAGAGTTCTTATAGACCCCTTACATAAGTAAAGGATTTAATATTATCAAATGTCTGGAAAAATTGTGATTTAAATTTAGAATATAGATGTTAAATTACCTACTTATAGTCAAATTATGTAACAAACGATTTATCTATGAGGTCACGTGATATAATTAAGGAATTTTAACAATAGGTTGTCGCGTCGATTGGTGTAGCTATAAAAACTATAGTTATATATGTATGACCATACAATATTCATAAAGGTTTAAACCCCCCCCCCCTCCCCTTCAAACTGACATCGGAACCTCTCGTAAATTAATCACCACAAATTACTCCGTTACATTAACACTTGAGCTATAAAAATTATTTGAGACGTAAATGTTAAACAATTTTAAGCTTCTGTGATTGTATAATGCCTCACATCTTATTAATAACCACACCGGCTTGCCTCGATATTTGATTGGAAATATCCATCTAGTCGATCACTATGAACTTGATGTCTTCAATACAACAAATGTATTATATAGTACGCAACTAGACGCCCTGATATAGCTTCTCTGGGTATAATGTCTTTTATCTCACTTATTGCCACACTATATTCATTTTTTTATGTTCTATCTGATGTTTGTGATGGATAGAAATTTTACTGTTAAAAATAAAGAAAATAGTATCTCGTCAGATTGCGCGCGAAACATATAGGACATATGATTTAATCTATGAAAGGTGGTTATGAAAAACAGAAGCATGAGTAATAATGTGGACCAAATATGAAATTATCCTCGGGTTGATTGGAAATGTTCATCTAGTCGGTGACTACAAGGTTTCCAATACACAGACGCATAATAATCATAATATGCGACTAGACACCCCTGATAAAAAATTTGGCTCAATGCAAGGTGGTCAGTTCTGAGATGGACGAGGAAACTGGAGTGTCCGACAAACTTTCTCATGAAGAATATGTTACCAGTGGTATTAGATTCTAGGCGATGAGAGGTGCGGCGATCGGTAAGCATGCACTTTAGAACACTCGGCCATCGAGGACCCATACTCTTTAGACAAAGCATGGAGATAATGCAACCACGAAAAGAAAATGATATTAGTGGCAATATTATATAACCGTGGTGTAAATATATACTATAGGTAATAGTAACTGGCTCCAATGTTCTAACGATTTAATGGGTTGTAATTGCATGTTACTGCATCTCTTTCTAAAAGAAATCGAATTTGATTTTCCAATGATAGTAATTCAAGGTCGTATCTTAATGGTTAGCGCTTCAGACAAGGAGATACAGTCACGAATACAAGGAGTAGCAATGAGACTTGATACACGGCACAGAACTGTCGAAAAGTTAACACTGAGCAGTTAATTACAAAACTAACAAAAGGAGTCAAAACCGAGTAGGTGATATATGGTTAGCTGGTGGTCAAAGAAACTGCCGAGAGATAACTAAAAGCTGCCAAAAAAGCTATCGACCTATAACTAACGAGGGGCCGAGATTAACCGCCGCTTCGACACTAATTCGTTAGCTTAGAGTTAAACTTTCGACAGGTCTGTACTGTACTGTGGTTGGTATATAAGACTTTATAGAAATATACACACAATAAAACCTGCAAATATCATTGATTTTTCCGTATACTGCATTTTTATATCAATCTTGATGTATTTTGGTTTTACAAGTGAAAATATAGGCCATAAAAATCTAAACTAAAGACGTATAGTTTACAACTGAAACAATTCTTGGCAGTTGTCAGGAATACACACTATACACTGAATGAGTGGAGTTGAATTATGAAGTTTTATGCCAGATTCTAGGTTTTCACTTATATCGAGGCCGTCAGTTCAGGCATGGTGGGGGAAACATGAGTGCCCAGAAAAAAAACCCACTGACCTTCTGGGACACTGGTTCTCACACTAGATAATGTTTATTCGTTATTTTAAGTTTTTAGTTAAGGTTATATTTTACGACCCTCATAAATTATAATTTTGACATAAATATGCAAATTAATTAAGTTGAAATTAGTTTCTTAAATTAGAAGGGGGAGATACTTTAGATGGGCCTATGACAAGTACATTTGTATTGAATAATAAACTTGGGGGTTGGGACGAACGGATAATGCAAAACTAAAGCCAGCTTTACATAAAATGAAAGTTTTAGATGCATCAAATACAAGACGTGTGGGATAATGTATTTATGGTTGTAAGATGATGTATTCATTGTGTCATGTTAAAACTGATATCACGTCAGAAGTAAAACTAGTGAAAACACCAAGCTGTTCTGATGGGAGAAAACCACAATTGTTAAAGAGTGTACTTTGACACAATAATATGAAGTCTCACTTACTTTGAGGTTATTTTTCAAGACTCTTAAATGAATTATTATTTTGTCATAAATATGTAAATTACATGTAGTTTAGAATTTAGTTTCTTAAAATAAACCCATTTGGACAAGGGGGTTATGATAAGTTATAATGTTATAAGCTGGAAACATCCATTAGACAATTTAGTTTCTTGGTTGAAAAATAATGAAATGGGGTCCGCCGTCGTACCACGTGATGCCTTCTAACGTTTATGCAGAACACTTATTAATCGCATGAGATGACGTCATTCCGGGAATCTGTGACGTTGACGTTTTCCAAAACGTTCCACACAAACGTTAAGAGGTATTATTCACGTGGTACAGCGGCGAACCCCATTGTAAAATGGCTGTGAAAAAGAACATCTAAATTCCTATTACACCCTTAGTGGAGACGAGACTACACCGACTAGCATGTCAAAGAAGCATTTACCATATACACGACTAATTGTTAGAGGGGACACGATTACGGTTATCAGGACATTAGATACAGTTTATCATGTTTATAATTCGATTGTATTCACACGAGGCAATATTAATACTTGAAATTGCCACATAAACCGGTCTCAGTCGACCAGTCAATTTGTTTTCCTTAAGGCTAAGTACAAACATACCTGGTTTATATCGAATAAATAATTATTAAATGCCAAAGAAAATACCTTACTGCATATCAGTTGACATAGGGGACATCCCAAAACAATCAAAAATGTATTTTGTATTGTGTTGTGTTTGCTGTAGCTGATGTTGCTGCATGTTGATGATGTGGTGGTGGTCAAAATCCTAACACCTTTATAATCGATGGTCGTTATATATGTGTGATGGCGTTGTAAGATTATATGCATTTTGTTTTGCTTTCACATATAGTTACGATGTACCAAAGTGAAAAGATATTGGAGCCAAAACTGAATCTATAAAACCTGTTGATCCGATGTATTTCGAATGACTTTAAGTGTAATGAACTTGTGTTGTTTGCAATGAAAAATCGAAGTAGGGGTTCTCGGTGGAAGTGTGATCTAAATGGTTGGCTTACAGACCACAGTGCCTCTCACACACAGCTTAGGTTGGAAACCCACTTGGGCATTTGTCAGTTCCCTTACTGAAGGTTGGTGTTTCTCATTTTAGATGGCATATCAAATTTCTGCCTACTGTTTCATTGTGTTTTGTTTTTCGTCATTTTAAAGGTGTTAAAATTGACAGCAAAGAGCGATATAGTTGACCGGCCTTTTGATCTCTATAATAATAATGAATATTTATTGGATCCCACTCCTATTGTGTTTCCACAAAATAGCTGACATGTTGTAGAGTACCTACATTTTTTGTATGTGTTGGTCATGAATATATGACTAAAATTATGCCAATAAATGAAGTCGCTTAGTTAAGGTCCAATGGCATATTGCATGTTAATGGCACTACACCGCTTTCATGACACACCTAAACCACTTCGATAGCTCATTGGTAGTGTGCTCGCTTCATTTGTGTGAGCTTGGGGTTCGGAATTCCTGTTGGGTCTGACCAAGATTTGAAAAGCGGTAGTGGCTGTTCTTTCCCGCAGAACTCAGCGCTCAGAACTCACAAGTACGGTTTGCACTGCATGTTGAAGAATCCTCATTACACATTGCACTTTAGCCAATTACTGATAGCGTCCCGATATAAGTGAAATAATCTTGACTGGAACGTCGTAAAACCACATTCAATCAATCAATCAATCATTCCAGTGTCACCAATAATAGCAACAGATCCCGATTACTATTGTCATAACATATAACAAAATTTAATATTTCATTTATAAAATTTAAAAAATAAAAATAAAACATGACACTACTGCAAGTGAAGGATTACACTTAAGTGATAAAAACCAAAATGTCAAATGTTGAGTGATATTAAAAACAAAAGTTCAAAGGTAATGTGACATTAAGTGACAAAGTTACTGACATATTGCACCTTAATGACACCGCTTTCATGACACACCTAAACCACTTCGATAGCTCATTGGTAGAGTGCTCGCTTCATTTGTGTGAGCTTGGGGTTCGGAATTCCTGTTGGGTCTGACCAAGATTTGAAAAGCGGTAGTGGTTGTTCTTTCCCGCAGAACTCAGCGCTCAGAACTCACAAGTACGGTTTGCACTGCATGTTGAAGAATCCTCATTACACATTGCACTTTAGCCAATTACTGATAGCGTCCCGATATAAGTGAAATAATCTTGACTGGAACGTCGTAAAACCACATTCAATCAATCAATCAATCATTCCAGTGTCACCAATAATAGCAACAGATCCCGATTACTATTGTCATAACATATAACAAAATTTAATATTTCATTCATAAAATTTAAAAAATAAAAATAAAACATGACACTACTGCAAGTGAAGGATAACACTTAAGTGATAAAAACCAAAATGTCAAATGTTGAGTGATATTAAAAACAAAAGTTCAAAGGTAATGTGACATTAAGTGACAAAGTTACGTTATATTATGGTTTTATGGTTGTATTGTTTTGGCCTCTTTGATATTAATGAACACACGTCAAACAACATTGACCTGTCCGCTTGACCTATCATTAGGAATGTTCATTTCCGACGATCCATCCAATAGATGGGTAGTGTAAGAAATCACATTTCATTCATAAACAATGCACGGCACGTACCCCATGATGTTGACGAGCTAAACACGTGTGTTCCCTATAAATAAATGTACTGGGACAAAATATTTAAATTAAAGGTCAAGTTGACAGGTCAATGTTGTTTGACTATACCTGTCGCTATTTACTGATCAATCACACCTGGTATGCTTACGTAAATCAAATAAGATAAAAAGATTATATTTGACTTATAAGCATCATTTGAACTTAGATGTGGTCATACATACGTAGATCAACAGGATGTGCATGTCCAAAATCGCAATCCCGAAAGCAAAGCAAAAACTTTGAAATCTGAAAAAATAAAATTATACACATGAACTTCCACCGAGAAAGTGAGAGGGTCTCCAGTGAGGCAAGCCAGACGACTTTGATTGTTACTCATGTCCATCGTCTCGTTTTAAGTTCATTGTGTAACAGTGGCCATTTCCAAGTACACGTCATTCAGTTACTGAATTCAACTGCTGTATGTTAGTAATAAGTTGTCT
Organism: Anadara kagoshimensis; assembly: GCA_021292105.1. NCBI lineage: Eukaryota > Metazoa > Mollusca > Bivalvia > Arcoida > Arcidae > Anadara > Anadara kagoshimensis. The sequence goes on from CM037859.1 coordinate 57,486,582, forward strand.
CGATATGCGTCGATGCTGTGTGTTTTTCTTGTTATAAAGAGTTTGTTTCAGTTGTTTTGGTAAATGTTATTGGAGATTTAGAGAACTTAACATAAACATGTTCGTTTTTCCATAAAATACTTTTGTCAATCTCGACCTTTCGATGACTTTGTCCACTCCACCACCAAGGACCCTTCAAAGAAGAAATGTTTATGGCATATTCCAGTTTACATTGTGTCATGTCCTTGAGAATTTGTTGAAGGGTTTTGGATTGTTGCAAAAATACAAAATACAAAAATTAATACAAGATGTACATGTATAAAAAGTTCTGTAACATAATTATTGTTTAAGGTTCTGTCGATAAATGTGGTATTAATATCAAATTATCGAGCTATCAGTTGTAACAGCGACTTATTGTTTTAAGCCACATCAGCATTTTACACAACCAGTAAATCCAATAAATAGCCCAGCGTGACTTTTTAATCTAGGCACCATTATGGATCCTTAATTATCACATTTTTTCATTTCATCATCAAACATTTTAGTTGCCAAAAATAAAACCATAAAGAACTTTTGTTTTAAAATATGAAAAACATGTTTTATACGTGTATCAAAAACAAGTAGTTAGTTTCTAAATATTCTTCTGGTCATCCGTTATAATTTAATTCAACCTTTCTGTCTGAAAAAGCCAAAATCGGATGTTGATGACAAAACTTCCGGTAGCTTAAATGGCCATTTATAGAAAATAAGGTCACACGCAATATCAGAATTTTAATTGCAATAGCTCATATTTTTGAAACCTTCAAAATAAACACTACATACAATGGTTTGGAAGTTTCTAATAGTACTGCCATGTGCTGATTTGAATGCATTATTTTAATAAAATTCAAAACAAGCACACGGCAGTAATGTGGTCATGAAACATGTTTCATGTTATGTTACCCGATCGCTTCCGTTCCAACGGACACAGATGGACTTCTATTTTTCGAACTCTACAGGGTGGCTTTAGCATGCACAAAGACATGTACACGTGACTTCAGTTTTGAGTTCCCGTTAAGTTTAACCTAATTTGCCAGCTTTTTACTCTGTTGTAGGATTTTGATTTGGACATGGATTATTTTATGCCTTATTTTCATTCGTTTATTGATAGAAATCCCCGACGTTATGTTATAAAACAAAGTACATGTACCGGTATTTTGTCATATCGATATATCGATCCATAGTTCTCAATGAAACATTATCCTCTCTAAATATAAAACATATATAGATATAAAAATTCTATGAAACTATTATCATAAAAACTATACATTGTACTAAGGTTTGGTAACAGATGTTATATTATACTATTTAATGTTACATTGTACACGTTTACAAATATGTACAAGTGATTGATAAAATATGGTGCAACATAACATTGAATAATGTTTCACTTATAATTATGCTGATGTTAAAAGCCACGTTTGTGCATCGATGCATATTAAGTCACAGAATTTATTATTTTTTATATTTGAAAAATTTACACAACTGATTAATAAAATTATGGAGACTTATTTGTGCCATTTCGTCTTTTCGCGGACGTGTTTATAAGGCAAAAAGATGCAAAAAAAAAACCAAGCGAAACCTCGAAAACGCCTTTACGGAATAACGCCTACTGAACAATGGCACAAATGAGCCACCATATAAAACACAAATGAATAATCTGAAATAAATATTAGGCAATACAATACGTAACTTTCTACCAGTTCGAATGTCCCGGAAGAGTGTACACTTCCGGATTAGCTAGCTACACCTGCCACGTGTAAAATGAAAATTAAGAAAGGAATATGTAACTACGGGACGTGCTCTTATTGCATCTTACTTCTTTACTCTGTCAAAACTAGTATTGACTGTGGCAATATTGACTTATGCATTATTTACTCACTGTTGCAGTATTGACAACATTGTTGATGCTCCAATTTTAGACTAAGCCCGAATAGTCATTGAGAGTTGCCAGTTTTCGAACCACACAACCAACTTAAATGGCCTGTGATGTTCGAACCACACCACTAACTTAAATGGCCTAACGATCTTTACGATCTAGATTCCCCCTTACGTCATTCATAAATAAATAAATACTTTTTGTAACCGTTCTTTAATATCACCGAATTTTACTCTCAAGATCTGTCATATTCGTTTCCAAGTACTTTGTAAGAGCTACCCAAGCTTTATAGTCAAACCCAATAATGTGTAGACAGTGTGTCTCGTGGATTAAGTCTGGCTTCAACGACTTCTAGACTAAAACATGCTTCTAGACTTTAACGTTTAGTAATTTTGGTGCCTTTATATTAAAATACGTTTGATGTAGTTTTTATATCTTTTTGATGCTTTATATGTATTTTAAATGAATTTAAAAATATTAGTTTTTTCAAGTACCATTACAGGTTATCATATATTGAAGCCAAATTACAGTAATCAAGTAACTTCAAGACTAATACGCCCTTGAGAGCATCAAACAACGACCCAATAACGATTAGAACCAATGAACATGAGACATCTGAAACAGGTCAATTTTTGTGATAAGGGAACTTTTTAAAATAAAATTGGTCATTAGTCGTTTTTAAACTCTAGAAACTTATATGGAATTTAATGCATAAAACAATCGCCAAGGCATTCTAGAACATGTCATAGCACTGTTACGCCACATAGCGGTGTTGCCGCATAAACGTGTTCCAACACGTCTATGTGGGGAATTTCAACGCATATAGAGAACGCTTTAATGCGGCAAAAAGGCTACATTCCGCCGCATAAAGAAAACATTTTCTATCATCACCTACACCATCATCATTAACACCTTCATTAAAAAAAACATCACCATCACTATCATCGTGATCATTATTATCATTATTATTATTAATATCATTATTATAATTATTATATTATTATTAAAAGCAATAGCCGAAATTCTGCCAAAATCACAATTTAACGCTCATCAACATTACAGTCAATTGTCATCGTCATAATTAATGTCACCACCATCGTATTTTTCTATATATTAGCTCTTCTTCAAATTCATACTAAGTTATTAAAATGAGTCCTCTTTATGCGTCAAAAAGGCAGCCTCGCGCCGCATATAAGCACCACATCTTTATGCGTTGAACGCCGCCGCATAAACGTGGCCGACCTCTTTATGCGTTGAAATTCCCCGCATAGACGTGTCGGGCGCGTTTATGCGGCAACACCGCTATGTGGCGTAACATAGCACTCAAAAACTCAAAATAATTAACAAAAAACAAGACAGGATAAACATCTTTATTGGTTTTACATAACATTTAATGCATTCTTTGAACCAGAACATTGTATTTTAATCTGTCTACCACAAAATACTAAATTTCCACAAAAAACGTTTTTGTCAAATTTCCCCTGTAGACTAGATGCTACAGCAGTGTTGTTCAGAGGTATTTGTCTCCTCCGTTAAATAATATGTTGTTTGTAGTTAACTTTTATTTGTTTTCTAGATAGGCGGGTATTACATTGAGTGAAGTAAAATAATGGTGTTTTATCATTAGTCAAGATTTTTCCCTCGTTTTGATGTGGTCAGCATTTTAGAATTTCGAGAACACCTGAGCAGCATGAAAAACCAACGGTAATGTCAGGCTAATGTCAATTGAGATTCCAGACTAGCTCATCGATACTAATAATATATTTAATAAGCCAAAACAAAACTACAAAAAAATTAAAAAAAAACTACAATATATCATGCTATACCAAATGTCCATCTAGTCGGGATCAAAAACAAACATACTAATCCATGTCCGAATCAAAATCCAGAAGCAAAGTAAAAACTTTGAAACTGACAAGTCAGGTTAGACACGTAAACTTCCACCAGGGAAGTGAGACCGGGTGCTCCGGAAGGGTAAGCACCCCCTGTTTAGCTAGCTACACCCGCCACGTGTGTAATCAAAATTGTGTGAAGGAACATGGAATTATGGGACGTCGAATATATCCAGGGCAATCCTGGACACAGAGACATTCATCAACAATACTGTGATGACGGCCGTAAAACTAGCGAGCTATGAAATCTCAAATGCATACAATGTATAAGTTGATTTAATGGTAAATCCCTAAACTAAGCAAAGTAGAATTGAAACATCAAAAAAATATATATTTATATATTTATGTCTTTTATGTTTTTATAGATCTATCTAACAAACTGCAAATAAGACAGAAATGTAATCGAACTCAGAATATGGATTACAAGTTATAAAGAATTACCGAAGTCTGTCTAGATAAAAAAGCTCTTATCAAGAAGCAATCATTGGAAGCGTTCATCTGCATTACAGAATTATATAACATTATTGGAAATGAAATCACTCAAACTTCACATAATTATTTTGTTGCGTGTGAAAATACAGTGAAGCCCAAGGGAACAATTTTATTCAGACATTAAATGAATGTTATAGTTGGCATCTATTGCATCTCAATTTTGGTTAAAATTAAAAACAGCCATGCGTATTATACATAATTAATTTATTCCATGACAGTGCAATTCCAAATTTCTTTTCGAATCAGATTTGAGAATTTATAGGTTGGCTACGGTAGCTGGGAAGGGACGTTTGAAAACTTTTTGTATATGTTTTTCGGGACAACGGCTTAATACCTTGCGATCATAGAATAAGCAAATTTGGACTCGATAGTTCAGTCGAGACAGGCGGTACAATGTCGTGGGGGCGAGGTAAATGAAGTTGGTCAAACATCACGGATTAGTACGATGACCGATATCAGCCGATACATGTGGTAATGGGAAAAGTGACAAATATGTTATCAACTTTCTAAAATTGTAAGAATAACGACGGAGGAATATAAAATATGAAAAATAGAAACATAACAATGAGAAAGCACACGTGGCGGGTATAAACAGGAGGTGGTTATCCTTCCGGAGCACCCGACCTCACTTCCCTGGTGGAAGTTCACGTGTCTAACTTAACTTGTCAGTTCCAAAGTTTTTTACTTTGCTTCTGGATTGTTATTCGGACATGGAGAAGAATGTTTGTTTTTGATTTCAATTCTTCCACAAGAAATGTTGTCACACGAGCAGATATCGGCCATCGTAGGAAAGCTAGATGGAACATTCCGCGTGGGACCTCTAAAGTTCTTTATTATATAATTATTACGTAATTTTCCAGAAATCGATAATCATTACGATCACCTACTCAGAGAAATTACATCTCTAATTAGTCATGGTGTTTATCTCACACTTTTTGCTCAAACTTATTATCACCGTATTTCAAATTTAAAATCAATTTTTATTCTCGGCAAGCTTATTTTTCTGGACGCAAGCATGCGGTAATTATGACTGTGTACATTTTTCCATTGAAATATATTTCCTTTGTTAAGATTTTTAAATTCGCAAAATGAAGACAAAATGCATTTTTGTAGATTTTTGTATTTAAAACAATGAAGGACTTCCTATTGCACCCCTACCTGTTACACTTTTTGTAAAAATTCAGAAAATGCAGGTTTACAGAAATGTTAAAAAGAAACGTACTAAACAATGTCCAAATCACAATCACAATCCCAAAGCAATTTTTAGTTAAAAGTATGAAAGTGGCAAATTAAGTTGAACACGTGAACTTCCAACAGTTAAGTGAGACTAGGTGATCTGGAAGAGTAAGCACCCTCTGTATAGCTATACACCCGCCATGTATGTCATCACAATTGCGAATGGAAGGAACATAGAATGATGGTACGTCAAATATATCCAGGTGGTTAACTTTAGATACTCTTGATATTTTATTATTTTAAGCCTATTCAGCCAGTTTTGAAATTCAGAAGAGAGTACAAATGAAAGTCCTCCATAAATAAATCTATGTAATGACCCCTAAGTAGACGACTTCAATAAAACCGCCTTATGCCCACCCCATTAAAATCTTCAATTTAACCTATTTATAAAAACCAATAAAACAATAGGCATGTTGTTAAACCTTGACTTACTTTAACTTTGCAAAATTTTAACTTCTTTGCAACACTTGCATGAACTGCATACACAATGAATACATAGGAGATTTATCCGTCTTGTCGGTTAGTTGTAATGTTGATTAACGTCGCATCAGCAATTGTTCAGCTATTCGCAACATGTTCAAATTAATTAATCTCCAATGATTAACCTATGAGTAAGTACTTGTATGTGTTAGTGTGTTTCATAGACTGATTACTTAGGGATTTTTTAAAGTTTTAGCTGACAGAGTCAGTGCGCCACAGACAGCCATACCAATTCCTCAGTACCATTATCCAGGCACAGGATCTCTTGATACGAGGAAGCGGTATCTCTGACAAATTTTAAAGTCTTATGTTGGAACCGTCAACTGCTGGAACTAACGGTCTCGCGTAAGGCGGTTGCTCGCCAAAAAGCAACCTAGCATTGTCTTGCCGGCAATAATTACGTAAAATAAAAATCCAAAGCTTCTTCCGCCACGTGTGAAATCAAACGAAAAGGAACATGGAACCATGGAACGACAAATAATTTTGGATGCAGACACGCCAAACTTATCAACAATTTTGTGATGACGACTGTCATGTGCTACTTTTGAATTTTATAAAAATAATGCATTAAAAAGAAGCACATTGCCATTAAACTTTTTTGAGGGCTTTGATTAGCATATGCTTGCAATAGTCTTTAGATAACAATTTATTTGTTAGCAGCTAGCTTTGTTGTATGAAGTTTTTCTCCAAAACAGGTCACTTATAATCGATGTACTATACAATACTGGCTAAAAGTTATAATTGTCGTACATTTACAGCACGCCAAAAGTTTGAGTACAAAGTGAGTTAAGTATTTCACTATAAGATATAGGTGTGGTAAACTTATAAGTAAATAAATCTCGCCCACGTATATATAGTAAGGTTATCATATATCGTAATATCTGCAATATATGTACACTTCACCTGTTTGTTTAGTGTCATAGCTTTATTGTGTCTATTTTACTTATTGATGAATTGTTATCTTATCAATTGTAAGTCTTTCTAAAACACTTGTGTGGCCAACATTATTGTATTGATGAACTGCAAGAACGTAAATCCAGATAATCGCAGTTTTTATCATGAACAATAAAATAAAAAAGGAAGATACCATATCATGTTCAGATCCCAAATAAAAAGCAAAGTAAAAAGTTTGAAACTGGCAAATTAAGTTAAACACGTGAACTTCAACCTGGGAATTGAGACTGGGTGCTTGAGAAGGATACGCGCCTCCTGTTTAGCTAGCTACCCCTGTCACCATGTGTGTAATCAAAATCGAGAATAAGAGAATAAAAGGAACACATGGCTTAGGGACGTCAAATATACCCGGGGTAATTATGGATATAGAGACATCATACTTCTTAACAATATTGTGATGGCGGCAACCATGAAAACCTTGTACAAGGAGTATCACAACGGTCAAACATCCAATGCGTTAGTCGTAGAAATCGTATCGCTGATGGTTTGCCCAACGTACCTAAATTCTACTAAAATACTCAACCTATTACCTTAGGGTCTAGATTTGTATTCCTCTCTTTTTATTATTGACAAAATCATATATGTTCTCTTTTCTGGTGGAAGTTCACTTGATTAGCTGAATTTGGTAGTTTTCAAAGTTTTTACTTTGTTTTTAGGATTGGGATTTGAATTTGTGGTTGACTTATTCATTGCAATTTATTGCACTCTGTTACTTAAGGTAAAAACAACTGACATTATTTTATTACAAAAAGAATAAAAGGACGTTTGATCATATATTATGTTTTGGGAACACCCGACTGACATACATGTCTGCAAAAAGTTCAAGTTGGTCCCCATGTGTTGAGAGGAGCAGATATTGAAGCACTTTACCTGTTTACCCGGTGTCACGACTTTCTTTATTATATCTGTTTTAGGTATTGACAGGTTATATATTATCTTATCCATTGCAATATTAACTCCAGGTCAGTGTAAGATTTATTTTAAAACACTTATGAAGATAACATTCTTAAATTGCTTAAATGTGTGTACAGTACAGACCTGTCGAAAGTTTAACATTAAGCTAACGAATATTAGTGCCCCGAATTCACAGATAATCTCGGTCGCTCCTGACCGATATCTTGACAGCTGCTCTCTATCTCTCCCGAATTCACAGCTCATTTCGGTTGTTCGAGAGAATCTCGACAGACGCTATCTATCTCTTGGTAGTATTTTAGCCACTACTTATCTATACCTCGACCAATCGACAGACGAGCTTTGGCTTCTTTTTCGTTAGCCGCGTGTTTAACTTTCGACAGATCTGTACTATAAGTTACCTGTAAAAAGTAAAACAGGGTATACCAGTTATCTTGTTATTGGTAAAATTACATGGACATTTTTATGAATCCGCCAAAATGCGATCGAATGGGCGTCTGCAATATTTGACAAAATACAATATGCTATATGACTTGTCTTTGACCTGGAAGATCATAGTGGCGAAGCAATAAAACCTTCGTTGTCAAATCCAAGACGTTTTATTAAAATAATAATCTACTGAAGGTTAAGATTTCGTTTGACCTTACAATCTCTAAGTATGCATTTTTGACCCATTTGCCTAAAGTTTTTATGTTATTATGTCTCGGGTTCATTTCTTTTATCTTATCCGTTCCTGTAGTATTGACTTCAAGGTTATCGAAGGTTTATAGTAAAACACTCGTGAAGACAACATTCTTATGTTAATGAAATTAAGTAACCCTAAAGACCGCGTAATCTGTCTAAAGACTAGACGGCTTTATCCATCAATTTGCAATCGTTCGTTAGTTGGTTGACAAGATATAGAAGACAGATTTATCCAACAAGTTGTGTGTATTTGACAATAACCAGAACAACCGAGAACAATAAAGAAGAAACAACAAAGACAAGACAAAAAACAATATAGAAACATATACTGAGACCTCTTTCGACTGATCCTGAAGACAATAAAATAGAATTTTATCTCTGGTAAAATTGGATATGTTTGTAAAGTCTCTTACTCTAAACAAGAAGCACCATATTGAGTTTTACAATTGTGTCATTCTGCACTGCATGGTACTTTGTACATTCGAAAAAAGAACATAAAACCGAAACGGAGCACCCAGCCCACCTCCCTGGTGGAAGTTCACGTCTTTAACCTAATTTGCCGGTTTTCAAAGTTTTTACTTTGCTTTGGGATTGTAGGTTGGACATGGACTTATATGTTTCAATTCTATATACATCGGCAACGTCATACTAGAACCCTTCGGTAGGTAATTAAGTATCTTGCGGGAGTAGCATTCTTATGAAATGGGATGGTTAGTTGATGAAGCATGGATACTAAGCGATAATCGCCGTTGTATGTTGTTTAGACTCCGCATAAAAGGATTTACATAAACTAAATTTTTCAAGCAATCAAACATCCGGGTCAGCAAAGGGGATCGATATGTGCACTTGTAAGTGTTTGTTCTTTATTAAAATACTGAGTAACTAAATATTCCATTACATTAAAACATTTAAGTAAGTACATTAATTATCGCATTTGATAAAACATATTTGGGTATCTATAAATGCCATTTTTATGGTTTGTGCAGATGTCAACTGAGTGGGTGTTTTACTATATTGTTGCACTTTAATCATGTGTTAGTTATTATTCAATTTATAAGTTTCTGGAGCTATGATTGGTCAATTCCTCACCCATGTAATAAAACGATGTAGCGTCTGAAAAGCCGATCTAGAGAATACTATAACCCGAAACGTGGAGTCTAAAGTGGTCCATGACAATAGACAGGTATTTCTGTGTTTGATTTATGCTCATGAGTGCTGTTGGTAAGTGGGCGGAATTTGCTTCTAACACGTAAATAGATCAGACGGGCGGATGTAGATTATTGTTAACGTTTTGAGACAAGATGTTAATAATAATTGATGACATATGCATCATTTTCCTTTTGCAATTAAATGTCGCCATGCAGCTACTCATGACGCAGTATGACACACTACTACTCATGACGCAGTATGACACACTACTACTCATGACGCAGTATGACAAACTAAAAACCTGGACAGATGCAGATTTCAGTATTGAAGCTTATGTATCAGCGCCTCTCATGGCCTAATTACCGAGCTGGCCTGACGAAAATTTAACAAAAGGCCGTGTCTCGGCTGCCATAGATAGCTAATGGCGAAAAGCTGTCGAGAAGTTAATATTAGTTGCTAGATTTAAAGCTAACAAGCTTTCATGTAGGGATCAAAATGAGCTGTGGTTTGTTAGTTTAGTGTTAAATTTCGACAGGTCTGTACTGTATTTAGAATAACATTCGGCATCCTAGTGTACGAAAGCGTGCGTCATTTCGCTCGCCTAAGATAGGTTTCCCCAGTACACGCCGGCCTCCCCCATCATCCCTCGATCTTGACTGGACGTAAGCGTTTAAATTTCATTTTATGATCAATAAGTTTTAAATAAACGCCTCATTTCAAATAAATATCAAATATAAAATTGAAATCATAAATAAAATGTAGCCAATGATGCACTTATTAAAACACATCAAAGAAATAAGCAAACGTCTGCCACAAGCAAGACAGCAGACGATTGAACAGTTTCCGCCATTACAAGATAATCATCAATTTTCAATTAAAACTCACTCACTCAACAGTTGGTTTCATATTTGTAGATCAAAGTCGGAGATATACAAATAAAAAATAGTTACATTATCACAAAACAACTGAAAATCAATATAAGTTGGCAAGGAGTTCGATCTAACATCACACGCAGCATCCCGTCCCAAATCAATATCTGCTACACTACAGTTATGGTGGCCGATTAGGACCATTTTCAACTTGCACTTATTCACTCCCGATGTTCTTTGTTTTAATAAGAATCTTCATTCTTCATTTAAGGTTCTTTGAAAATGTATAAGTTGTTAAAACAGCTGCTGTCTAGATAATGTTGAATTTATTTTGATCGGACTTAATTGCGACACAGCGAAGTCCCTGTCCCACTTTCGGTGTCGCTGTTTCGCTGTTAACTGGTCACACTACTATATAACCGCAACCTGCCGGTTCTTAGAAGACACCTTATTTTATAAACGTGATCTGTTGGTCTTAACCCGGCACTATCCTATATAATCAGCATGGGCGTAAATGGGCGTCATACAATATAACCGGTGCCTGCTGGTCTTGACTGAACACTATATTATTAAACCGGAGCCTGTTGGTCATAACTGGACACCATGCTAAATAACCGACCTTTTGGTCATAACAGGTCATCATACTATATAACCGGGTCTCGCTGATCCTAATGGGCCATCGTACTATAAGGCAGGCTACTGGCCTTAACTGGGAACACTACTATATAACCAGGACCTGTTGGTCTTAACGGGGCACCATACTATATTACAACATTATCACCTTTCTGGATCTATATAACGGATCTTTCTGGTGCAATACCGGCTGCTGAAGTCTAAAGCGCTATAAAGACGGCTTATTAAAGCAACAAATCTTATTTAGACATTAACTTCGTTTTCATATAATTATCTCCCTTTTTATTGTATCATACCCCCAAAGGAGTTTGTAATATTGTTATACCACTTTTATAGATCCTTTATGTTTCTGATTTTCTCAGAAATTAAGCTTTGATGTTGGTGTTTTTTCAGCTAACACGTCCAGATAATATTTTCAATTTTAGATGTCTTGGTGAGAAATTATATTTCTTGCCGGCAATGAATGCGTCTGGCATTTCTATCAAAATTTATTATATTAAAATGATATAACGCCAGTCAATGACACGTGTTCATTTCAACGTTACTGCCTGACGGTAAAGCTTGAAGATGTTTCGATCCTTGTGTGTTTTTGTCATGTTACAGTACAGATCTGTCTAAAGTTTAACACTAAGCTAACGACTGTATAAGCAGTTCATCCTATAACCTCGCCAGCTATACAGTATCTCAACAGCTGTTCTGCAGTTGCTATATATCTCTCGGTAGTTTTTCAGAAAGCTAGCTTTCCCCATCTCAGCCACTGAGCAAATAAGCTTCGACTCCTTTTTTGCTAAATCAATGTTAAACTTTCAACAAGCCTGTACTGCAGCTGCACACGTTTGTACTTTAACCATTATACAGGTTAGTTTTAAGGACTTTCTTTCCTTTACCTATTTTTTTTTTTGCATGAAATAACCTTGTTTGCTGCGTGACTATCAGCCATTACGGTTTTCTTCTTGGTATATCACCGACTTGCAACGTGCAATAACAGAAAATGAACTTAAAAAATTATTGGTTTGCACATCGTATGGACGTTAAACTCCGACAATCATCACTTTGTTTTGTCTAAATCTGATCTTTTTTTCCTTCTTGGGATTCATGTAATTCACTCCAACCTGCCTTAAAGGCCACCTCTATATAAGAACCACCTGTTTATAAATGCCAGTAGAATTGTATCCCAATTGTTCTTTATTCATATTATTTGAACCTGTTGATAAAGGTCACTTTTGCTGGTTCCCGTGGGTGGCCTTTATAGACAGATTTGACTGTATTTTTAATTTCATCTTGATTAAGGAATTCATTTCTATCTTCTGTTTCTGTTATATGTCTATGTTCCGTTCAAAATTTAATGTAAAGATACATATAAGTTTTGGACTTAGTAGTACAAATGAATTCAGATGCTTGAAGGAAAAAACAGTTTGCCCATGCAAACCATTATCGACCTTTGTAGCAAAAATGGATTCAGATGTTCCAAGGAAAATGCAAATATTTGTACAGTTTGTCCATGTATGCAATTTCTAACCGTTTTAGTAGAATTGGAATTAAGTGACCCAGGTAAAATTTTTCAATCCTGAAAATAAAACGGCAAAGGATTTCTATTTATATTTTAGTGAACGTGAAGAAAACCTTCTTTTTAACTCCAATCAAGATTTTAAAAGGAAGCTTAGAAAGCCATAAGTACACTTGGCTCACTTAAAATTGGATTCAAGGGTTTTTAAATCGAGCATTTGGTTAATCCTAATCTTGTTACAGGATCTATAATTATCCGTAGTTAATCCGATAAACAAAGTGCTAGCAATGCAATACTGTTTATGCTGATCCTGGTTCTACAGTATACAGACTTGTCAAAAGTTTAACATTATACTAACGGACTTGTAACGAATCTACAGCTAATCTTTGCCCTTCTTTGACTATATCTCGACAGATCTGCTATCTATCTTCCGGCTGCTGTTCGGTCACTTTCTATCCACATCACGTCAACTCAGAGGCCGATAGTCGATTCTTTCTCGTTAGATACAGTACAGACCTGTCGGAAGTTTAACACTAAGGGAACGGACTTGTTCGAATCGGCAGCTTATTTTGGTCCATCGGTAGTTCTGATGTAAATCTTCCGGCTGCTGTTCAGTCAATTGCTATCCATATCACGTTTACTCAGAAACCGATAATCGATTCCTTTTCGTTAGATACACTAAAGATTTACCTACCAATTTTTTTACACTAAGAGAACAGACTTGTGACCAATCGACAGCTCATTTCGACCCTTCTTTGACTATATCTCGGCAGCTCTGGTATCAATCTTCCGGCTGTTTTTTCGGTCACTTGATAGCCACATCTTGACCACCCAGAAGCCGATTGTCGCCCCCTATTCGTACGATAAGTGCTAAATTTTCGACAGGTCTGTATTGTACAAGTAGTGTCTTAACAATAATCTGAATGATATAGTCCCAGGATTAAGCCAGTTATTTATATATGCACCGGTATAACACCTAAGATATTATCGTATAAAATATTCCACTCCTTGGGTTTTAATCCAAGGCCGAAAGTTTTACCTTTAGTTCACACGTGCAAGTAACGTTTGAACTTTTATATGCACAAATGCATTCCAAAGTTGCTTAACTTTTTGGTAAATTATATTACTATAGCTGACATTTAGTCTTTAAATGTTGAAAAGTCAGCAGAATAATCAAATTAACAACAATCGTGGCAATAACGACAAAAACAACAATAACAACACGATATAAATGACGTCATCGTAAAAAACAATAGCAAAACAACGCAAACAGTAGTACAATGGTATACGAATGAACAATAGCAGCAAATAAAAAAGATTAACAACACTAGCAGCAACAAGAGAAACAAGTAAAATGTCGAAAACAGCTCCATCATCGAACTAACAACAAAAGAAGCAAAAGAAAAAAACGACATTAGCATGCACAATAAGGGGAAACAAAATGTTCATCTTCGAATTACCAATAGCAAAACCATGCACAATTGCAAAAAGTGAAACAACCACCGCCGAATTGCCAACAGTAAGAGAATGCAAGAACTGTAATATTATGACAAGAACAACAGCACTAGAACAGTAAAAGCATGCCATTACAAGAACTGTAACGCCATGTCCAGGACAGCGACATTGTCAAATTACAAACTATAATGAAAAGACAAATGTGTGGGTAATAGTACTTTTTTCTGACATCAGATATAAGATCACACCTAAGTCTGTGAGAACTGTCGACATTCTTATGATTTATGCCATACGTGGGTGGAATTTATAATTTGCATCATGTAAAGCATTAAAATTAGTGATACAACAGTTTTCACCTATACCGGTTTACACGCAAATCTTAAGGAATTCAGCAATATCTCCACGACATTATTTAAGACATAAATCTCAATCGTATGGTTTTCTTTTGGGGCCAAATTTGCATTCTTCGCGTTCTGAGCGAAGGATTGAAAATACGATGGCAAAGTAGCGAAATACAAACGGCCTATTTTCATATTTGATAATATTTGGCTTAATTGCACTGGTCATAAGTACATTTTATATATGTGAAACCATCAGACTTTTTTATTATCAATAAAAATTCAATAACGTGAGAGGTAATATATTGACACCTTACAAAATAGATCGCAAATGAACCATTTTCTTCATTATAGCAAAAGCTCTTTTTTATTGCACGTATCACAAATGCAGTTAATATATATGAAGCCATTATTATCATTATTGAAGATTCAAGCTGAAAATTCAGGCAAAGTGAGAAACTTCTAGTCAACCACATACTGCCAGGAATGTTCCACACCTTCAGAGCTTAATCTCCCCGACCTCCACAACACACCCACTCAACCACACACCCATAATACCATAGTTTATAGGTTTGTTTTGCATGCAGTTTAATATCTGTATCAATAAATTACACATTTTTCTGCACAAAAATAGCATTAGTAGTTCAGCAAGATTTTAAACGCCTACAGTTTTAAACTTCAAAATTCAAGTTACCTGTAACGTCAAGCTATCAATCAAAAGGTATTCCACGATACATAATGTATTATTCAACCTGTATATATTACTGCCTTTTAAGTGTATTGAAATTAACTTCAAAAATGCCTTTACATCACCTTTTATTTTTATATTACTACCTTTATAGTATATTAAAATTATCTGCAAAACAATGTCTATCCGCCTCTTTATATATTTCAAATAAAAACATAATGTAATAGCAAGGTTTTATTATAAAATTATACCAGTTAGTATATATTAATTCAGTTTAAAGTCTTAAGTTTTTGCATTTTTGTAACCAACATTATATCACCAAGCTAATACCAGTTTGACATTGCATTTTTATTTCAAAATCATCCTATTCAACTGTTGCTTATAAAGTTTTTGTGTTTTAAGTGACGAAAAAAAAAATTATTTCTAAATTATACCATGAAGTTAATCAGAATGTCATTACATTTTTTTATTTCTTCCAAAATAACATTATTTAGTTTATCTACAGTACAGACCTGTCGAAAGTTCAACACTAAGCTAACGAAAAGGAGTCAAAATTCGGCTTTAGAGTGGTCGAACTGGATAGCTAGTGGTAAAAAAACTGCAGATAGACGGATACCAACTGGCCGAAATTTAGCTAACAAGGCTAGGGACGGAGATGAACTATCCAAAAAATAAGCACTAATTCGCCAGCTAAGTGTTAAATTTTCGAAAGGTTTGCGATATTTATGCTATATGTTAATTTAACATTAGTTTTATGTTACAAAACATCTTTGTCAGCAAATATTTTCTTCTCTCCATGGGAGAAAAGTGACTCACAAAATATATTAAATCAGATTGTTGTGTAACTGGGAGGTAACACTCTAGGTAGATTTAATTTGATGTATTTTTTATTGATCTTACTTGAATTGAAAACCTGTTTTATTACGCGTGGGCTTATCCAGTCAATCCAGTAAAGAGGTTCGACAGAATTGTACATACTCCAGCCATCATGAATGATAGTAAACTATAGTGAAATTGTCAAAGGTTCTGGAATTGGATTCAAAATATATTGAAGCGTATTAGTATCGCTTTAGATATTGTTTTTGGCTTCCATGCAAATTGCACATAGATTTTTTTTATTAATTGCAAATTTTTAGTAGACATCTTAGTTTATTCAAATAATGCCGCTTAAATCGCAATAATTCCACAAACTGGATGCCAATTTACATCTATAACTAAATAAAGGCAAATTTGAATTGGAATTTAACATCTTATTGCAGAAATTTGAAGGTTTTTTAATATTATATAAAATTCATCATCCCGTTTTAGTCCCCGATTTGGATACGTCTCAAATCGCAAGGAATCTACCATGTGTAAAGTTATTACCTTATATGGTGTAATAGTACTATAGTGTTGTGTGTGCATTCTAGCAAAGATAATTTATTACCACCGTCATCATACGTAAAGTTTATCCAAGTTGTCTTTAATATTTATTAAATGTTAAATACTGTCATCTCAAGGCTAAACTAAGGAAGTTAAAACAAAAAAATAAGAACATCATCTCTGGGAAATTATCAAAATGCCATTTTTCTTATTTGTCATAAAAATCAAAATATAGTTTGTTTTAACACAAACATCTGAAAATATTGTTGTACTAAGCTGACGTTCGGCTGCCGAGTGCTCGAGTACCGAGTTCTATTTCATCGTTCTTGAAATAGGATCGGTAATTTAATTTTTATTGCTTAGTAAATATAATCAATCAAAAACAAAATACTTATTCATGTCCGAATCATAATACAGAAGCGAAGTAAAAACTTTGGAACTGACAAGATTCCACCAGGGAAGTGAGGCCGGGTGCTCCAGAAGGGTAAGCGCCTCCTATTTAGCTAGTGAAATTGATTTAATTCATTTACAAACTTCTGTATTTCCTTACATGTGTTTGTAAAGATGGTATACCTTATTAACTGTAGTAAGACGTTAGAGCAAATAACTTAACTTGAAGTATTTCCTTGAATAAGTAAAAAATAAAAACAAAGGTGTGACATTCCTGTGATTTATACTGAATAGGCAGAAATATTGAAATATTATATAACCATGACTGTCAAGAATACAATTTCAAATTAAATATACTCGTTTCATAAAATAAAATCTCACATTTTTGCACAGGGACGGTTAACTTGAATCACGTGATATGAAGCAGAAATCAATCAGGATGAGACTGCTTTTAAGCAGGCACATGCATGTCCAAAAGCATTTATGCTTATCGAGTCCCCTATATTTTTCAACTTTAAAAGAATTGCTATACATACATTTTTAAATAATAATAATAATAATAAATTATTATTAAAAGCAGAATGGCTGTAAACCATGAACATTTTGCATAATGAAATGTTGTACTAAAGTTGTAGCAGGTCGCTTAGCTTGAAACACTTCTCTGAATAAGTAAAAAAATGTGTGAATTATCTTGCATGAAAAAATGCCTCATGCTTTAAAAGGTATATTTATCATTTCTACATAATATCAGTGAATTTTATATCAAAATATTACATAATCTTACATGAATAAAATTTTAATGACTTGGTTTTTGTAATAAAACAATTCTTGCACAAAACCAGTTTTGTAAGAACGTTGTGTAAGAATGTGGTGATTTTTAAATGCATTACTTTCGCTGAAAGGTGAATTCTCGTAATGATTGCATACGCAGCTCTTTGAAAAAAACGCGTTTGTAAAAACATGTCCTGGAGATTTAAAAAAAAAAAAAGAAAGAAAAAAGAATACCGGGCTTTGGGGTTGACAAGTGTCTGGCGTTGAGTTCCGAGTTGACAGTTACTTTTGAGTTAACAGGTATTTGGGGTTGAAAGGTGTTTGGGGTTGACAAGTTCTTGGAGTTCGAAGGTACTTGGAGTTAAAAAGTACTTGGAATTTGGGCTTCACAGGTACTTGGGGTTGAAAAGTACTTTGAATTGGCATGCATTTGGAATTGTAAGGAACTTGACAAGTCCTTAGTATGAAATCCACTGTGGTTTGGTAGGTGCTTTAAGTTGACAGGTAAACAGCATTGTCAGTCTACAAATGTGAGCCCAAATCATGAAATACCAAACTGCTAATAAGTAAGAACCATCAATTAGCAAATTAGCTGCAAAGAGTCCACTTCTGGATGTTCATTGCCATCTAAGATCTAAGGAATAAGGTTCTTCATTACATCACCTGATGAATACGTTTGTGTAGAACAATATTATTGTAATATATAAGTATTACGTCATAAAGTCCCGGACATGACGTCGTTTGTAAGGGAAAACTCAAATGGAAAAAAAGCACGAGTTACATACGATGGCTGAATGTGGCAATGCAGAAAAATATTATTATTATCCACAACCTGATGATAAGCCGGTGACTCTAATTGAAGCAGGAAGATGCTAGTTTTTAAATGTTGCATTAACGATGTATACCTTGTGTCTTGTATTCTTGTTGTTTTTTGTATTTTGGCGTTATCATTTTGTGTCCTTGGTGACTGCTCAGATAGATAAAAAAAAATGGCCGCTGTATATTATATAAGCACAAAACATGTGTTCAAAAGGGTTTTATAACTTGTTTCAGTAATATTAACATTTCCATTATAAAATATTCTAGACATAAAATTTTTATCACAGATGATCAGATATTCTATTCAGATTTAATGTCGCTTTTTTGTATTAATTCATTAAAAGTGTTGACTTGAACAAATAGGTACATAAATTACCCATTCATCTACTGTAGTAGAACACGCATTTAAATACGAATCACGCCTTTTTATAATGTATTCTAATCACGAAAAATGCACGATCAATTACATTTTGTATAAATTACACGCATTTCTTATTTTGTGGAATAAGGGATTTTTTATCTATATAAATATATATCCTGGTCTGATTTGATGAATAAGCTACTTGTGTGACTACCTTTAACGTTGTGTGGGTTTAAATCATTTATGAGTAATAATGAATGAATTAAAACAGGTTTTGATAATAAAAAAAATCGTTAAGTTTAAAATTTAGTGCCAGGTGTATTACAAACATTGATTGATTGATTTTTACACAAAGTAATTTCTAACTGATGTAAAATAGAGTGGAGTCCTAATTTTATGCAAAATGAGTCTCAAACATGTATAGAGAAAGTTCTGGTTTGTTGGAGGAAAAAAGAGTGTCCGGAGAATCAAAACACCTTCTAAACCTTCTACAGGCGCACTGGCAATTTTTCCAAGCTAAGAACTGACCTTATGGGATATGAATCTGGGTGGTAGGATGGGATGTGATCCGTATTTCAACGTTTTGTCCAATTGACTTGTCGCCGATCATGCCTTTTATGCTCCGACACTGGCCGCCATCACGATACTAAAGCAGTGTCACGGTAACTAATGACGTACTAGTGCCAGTGAATTCAGGCCGAGCTTTCATTCTTTTTGCGTGTAAGTCAAACATGCCGGGCCTTTGTCAGAACATTGTGGGCGTGCCTGGCGATCCGTCAATTGAACCATTCTTGAGAAAGGTCTTTTAATTTGCAGAAGGTCGATGGTTTTCTGCAAATACTCTTGCTTCTTCTGTCATTCTAGAACTAAGTAAAAGACAGGCTTAAAAATCATTACTCCTCTCAGACATAAAGTACAATCCTTTCCTATCTAAATACAAGGTTATTAAAACAATGACGACAATGAATATTATAAGAATGAATCATTGTGGTATTGAAGGAATTTCATTGAAGATGATAAATAACTAATTAATATTGACAAATGACTTAAAGCAATCAGTCTGGTTAACGCCATTAAAATAAATTATGAGATATCGATATATGTTCGTACGTTCTTGTTAGAGCTACAATATTGACACGTCATTTATCAGTAAGTTAATTAGGGATAATTTTGACTAACACATCTTCACTTTTAACATTAGCCCATGTTTGAATTCAGGGTCTAATAATTATCAACTGAAATAAATTGTCTTTTACGTAAGCGGTATGCCGGATAAAAACTACTTTCGATGACTTCAGGCTATTTTGATAATTTCATTATAGTAAGTGGCAGACCAGTTCTGAAGCAGCTGATTGCCAAGCAGACTGGCCAAGTTGTGAAGCGATCCCCGTATAACTTTGTTGCTGGTGGTGCATTTGTGGACGATTTCAAATGGTCTATTGTTTATCCTATGTCTTGTGTCATTCATCCTTTTTGTTAATTTTGTTGGTTCTTGTTGCGGTATGTTATTGGTTGATCTTGTAATTGCCAAAATGTACCGTTTAGTTGCATGATCATATTCCCCGATGCAGCTCCATACCAATGGTCATTCAAGACCTATATTGTTTATTGACTGCGTGTGTATACAATGATTTACATTTACACTTTCAAGTATTTTCTGAAATTGTGCAATTATCTATCTTTGTAGTCTTTTGCATATTGTTTTTCATATTCAATTACTTAGCTTCATGAACATAGTTTTCTCTATAATTATCACCTATCCCTGCTTTACCTATCACACACATGTTAATTAACATAATTCAGTCACACATTTATCGAGAAAGCAAACTTTCAATTTTATTCAAGCATTCTCATATAATATTAAAAGGTCAATGTCAATTAACAGCCACTAATTACCTGAACAAGTTAGCATACCTATACATTACCCATTAATAACATTCTTATCGGTATTAACATAACCTTCTATAATTGCCTCTAAATTAATTTCCCACTTCACACACCTGTATAGTGGCATTATAGCAGTAATAACCGACGTTTCAGTGTATTACATACTAATACCTTTCTAAATTAGGTTTTGATTTCACGTAGAAATACCTTCATCTAAATCGGGATTTGATCTTTTCTATCGATTAAATGCTTACTTGTTGTGTTTAAGCAAAAAATTACTGCGGCTTTATTACGTAACCATGGCGACCCATGGTTCATGATCAGTACTACTCTTGTAATGTTACAATCAATATTTATTTAAGACTTGTTTCTTTCTACCTGGTGTGTTATTATCTAATAATCCAGAAAACACTCAGAATATTAAGAGATTAAGTCTGTCGTCCTATGATTATCTCATGGGATTATGAGTTTTATATTTGATTATTAAATTATTGGTAATGGTGTAAATCTAGATAGAACAAAAGCATGAATAGATATTGGCTGACTTTCACGCAATGTGTAACAGGAAGGAGGAAAACTTTCTCACCGAGATCAATTGCCTGTTCTTAATTTACGGGGCACTCGGCGAGGATGAGGTTTTCCCGTGTTTCCTCCCTCCTGTTACAAATGCAAGATAACTTAAGTAAAATCAATTCAATATCTTTAAAGCAAGCACATGTTTTTGCCAGTAAGATTCAAATAATACATAATACATAGAGAAACAATTACTGAGATGGTAAGAAAGCATAACGTATACTAGTAATAAGTTATATATTGTTTCAATATACATGTATAGTATTTATACAATTGACAGAAACATAGTTTCTGTGTTAAGTATAACATTTTGTTCCTCAATTTAATTTGTTAAACAGTTTATTGGTATTGTAATTTCGGCTTGGACCGGTATGTTTGTGTTTGACTTTGGTATTGTGATTTTGGCATGGATCGGTATGTTTGTGTTTGACTTTTGGGTTTGTAATTTCGGCTTGAACCGGTATGTCTGTGTTTGACTTTAAGGGGATGCACTGGTATGTTTCTGTTTGATTTCATGACATAGGTTTTGGTAAATCCAGATTAGAAGACCAACGTGTGTATATATGTGGATTTGCTTTATAAGACGATTAGTATATATTCAACAAATACTTTTATCTTTTAATCTATATCTGAAATGGTTATGAGTACTCTTAATCTGTTGACAAATCTGTCTGAACTGGTTAGAGTGTCTCAGCGGTTCTCTAGTTAAAATGTCTTGGCACTATTGGGGGTCAAAATCTAAGGTTCCCAAACCCGGTTTAAGACCATTCGTTTTTCAGAAACTATTGGATGTCTTTATGTAATCAAGGTATCGTCCAATGGTGCATACTATTTCATAAGTGATTGCTAGTTTCGTCATTTTACGTAGTGAAGTATGTGGCCCTGGGAGTTAGACTGGAACTGCAGGAAATACGGTTCTTCGCTGCTCTTTTGACTTAAATCCAGAAAAACTATGGACATATCGTGGGTTAAGACAACCTGTATTTCGTAAATGATAACATAATATTTTGTTCTTTTTCAATATGTCGGTTAATTTTTAAGCTTTTGAATATGATGTCGATTGAAGCTATTCCATTAGCGTTAGAGTGTCTTATCGTTTTAATAGTTATACTACTACGAGTGGTCAGTGCCAAGTGGTCTACATCCACCGCTTATAGATCACAGCGCCCCATCACCACCGACATTGTAATCCTAATATGACAAAGTTCATCTACCGAAAGTCAGTGATTTTTCTCTGGGCACTCCGGTTTCCCAAACTGACCGCTTCGATATATGTGAAAGAATCTTGACTGGAGTGTAAAACACCATTATTCCACTAAACTCCAATCCTCTTCAGAGTATAATGCTAAATTTGCCGCCTCAATATAAGTGAAAGAATTTTGATTTGGCTTAACTCTACTAGATGACACCACAAATCAGAAAAAACTTTGATGCCTAAGTATACCATCAGGTCAATTGATTGTGTATTTTTCCTTTACGTAATCGTCTTGTATCGATTGAAGAAGCTGTTCAAGTTGAAGTACAAGAATATTTTCTTTATTAACCATTGTCTGGGGATCTATACAGTACAGACCTGTAGAAAGTTTAACACTAAGCTAACGGATGAGTCCAACTTATCTTGGTTCATCGTAAGCTACAGTACAGGCCTGTTGAAAGTTTAACACTTAGCTAACGGATGAGTCCAACTTATCTTGGTTCATCGTAAGCTACAGTACAGGCCTGTAGAAAGTTTAACACTTAGCTAACGGATGAGTCTAACTTATCTCGGTTCATCGTAAGCTACAGTACAGGCCTGTAGAAAGTTTAACACTTAGCTAACGGATGAGTCTAACTTATCTCGGTTCATCGTAAGCTACAGTACAGACCTGTAAAAAGTTTAACACTTAGCTAACGGATGAGTCTAACTTATCTCGGTTCATCGTAAGCTACAGTACAGACCTGTAGAAAGTTTAACACTTAGCTAACGGATGAGTCTAACTTATCTCGGTTCATCGTAAGCTACAGTACAGGCCTGTTGAAAGTTTAACACTTAGCTAACGGATGAGTCCAACTTATCTTGGTTCATCGTAAGCTACAGTACAGGCCTGTAGAAAGTTTAACACTTAGCTAACGGATGAGTCTAACTTATCTCGGTTCATCGTAAGCTACAGTACAGGCCTGTAGAAAGTTTAACACTTAGCTAACGGATGAGTCCAACTTATCTTGGTTCATCGTAAGCTACAGTACAGACCTGTAGAAAGTTTAACACTTAGCTAACGGATGAGTCCAACTTATCTTGGTTCATCGTAAGCTACAGTACAGACCTGTAGAAAGTTTAACACTGACCTGACACAAAGAAGTCGCACCTTGGCAGCTGAGTGGCCTAAAAATGGACAGCTTATAGCCATAAATCTAACGAGATATAGATAACAGCTGATGGAAAGCTGCCAAAATAAAGGACACGAGATTAGCTGCCGACTCGGCACCAATTCGTTAGCTGAGTGTTAAAATTTCGACAGGTATGTACTGTATATATCGACAGCTGTCCAGTGCTTCACCAGATGGAATCAAGTCTATCAGCAGCCCTTGTATATATTTTTTGATAGCTTTTTGGCCACTGGGTTTTCAATTCTCAGCCACCCGACAACCGAACTTCGATTCTTTTTTCAAAGGCTCGGTGTTAAACTTTCGACAGGTCTGCACTGTATCTTAAGACGTTAATCAGTGTAAAAACGTAAGAATCCAAAGCTGTAAATCTTGACAGGGTAAGTGGGACGAAGACAATCGGGTTTAGATTTCAACCCACGCATATTTATAATCAACTATCTGGTTTGTTTTGCACTTTTCGACACACCTATCAAAATGCAGTACAAAATTTTATACCATATATGTAGATAAACAGGTAAAAACTTGATAAAATGCACATTGCATACATATGTGGGATGTGGTTTGATAAAATATTTTGTTCTTAGTTCAGTTGTTATGAATTTAAACTCACAGCACATGTACTTTTAAATCAACAATAAAAACTGTTAGGCAAACGAGATTTAACTTTTTTACATTTTACATGTGGGACGGACGGACGTACATACTGCTGTTTTACGAATAGCTATCCTATATTTTCGTAGATGAGCCAAAAATGATAATAAACTCCCAGATAAGATAAATTACCATAGACAATCAAAACAAAAGAATAGAAAGAAAAGCACAACCAAAGTTCAAGCAGGTCACATGGATTCCCAGATGTTAAAGGACACCTGAAGTTGGTTACTTTTTCAACATTCAACATTCAATGTTGAAAAAGTAAATGATATCTGAAGTTAGTTACTTATTCAACATTCAATGTTGAAACAGTAAGTAAGTAAGTTTATTTACTTTCTCAACATTCAACATTTTATTTTGAAACAGCAATTACATCCATAATTAAAGAGAAGCTGTCGCCTTAAAATGATTAATGACTTTCAGAGGATAGAGCTAATATTGTATGGGGTTAATTATGTCAAATAACAAATAACTTTGCTATTATGTCCGATTTTCTTACATTTCCCTTCTAGATCTTACTTATATCCTCTAAGTTCACAGTGAACAAGTTCTTGTACCACCTAATGATATATTATGCAACACTTGTATTGTCACTAGGTATGTCAGTGTCAAATTTGGTTAGCTTTGAACGGGGTTGACTATGTCAAATAGCAGGAAAACGTTGCTATTATGTCCGATTTTGTTACATTTCCCTGCCAGTTCTTACTTATATCCTATAGGTTCACAGTGAACAAGTTTTCGTGCCACCTAATGAAATATTATGCAACACTTGAATTTTCACTAGGTATGTCAGTATAAAATTTGGTTAGCTTTGAACGGGGTTGACTATGTCAAATAGCAGAAAAACTTTCCTATTATGTGCGATTTTCTTACATTATCCTACTAGTTCTTAATTATATCCTCTAGGTTCACAGTGAACACGTTCTCGTGCCACCTAATGATATATTATGCAACACTTGTATTGTCACTACGTATGTCAATATCAAATTTGGTTAGCTTTGAACGGGGTTGATTATGTCAAATAGCAGGAAAACGTTGCTATTATATCCGATTTTGTTACATTTCCCTACTAGTTCTTACTTATATCCTCTAGGTTCACAGTGAACAAGGTCTCGTGAAACCTAATGTTATATTATGCAACACTTGTATTGTCACTACGTATGTCAGTATCAAATTTGGTTAGCTTTGAACGGGGTTGATTATGTCAAATAGCAGAAAAACTTTGCTATTATGTCCGATTTTGTTACATTTCCCTACTAGTTCTTACTTATATCCTCTAGGTTCACAGTGAACAAGTTCTCGTGCCACCTAATGATATATTATGCAACACTTGTATTGTCACTAGGTATGTCAGTGTCAAATAAGGTTAGCTTTGAACGGGGTTGACTATGTCAAATAGCAGAAAAACTTTGCTATTATGTCCGATTTTGTTACATTTCCCTACCGGTTCTTACTTTTATCCTATAGGTTCACAGTGAACAAGTTCTCGTGCCACCTAATGAAATATTATGCAACACTTGAATTGTCACTAGGTATGTGAGTATTAAATTTTGTTAGCTTTGAACGGGGTTGACTATCTCAAATAGCAGGAAAACTTTGCTATTATGTCTGATTTTCTTACATTTCCGTACTAGTTCTTAATTATATCCCCTAGGTTCCATCAAACAAGTTCTCGTGCCACCTAATGATATATTATGCAACATTTGTATTGTCACTAGGTATGTCAGTGTCAAATAAGGTTAGCTTTGAACGGGGTTGACTATGTCAATTAGCAGAAAAACTTTGTTATTATGTCCGATTTTGTTACATTTCCCTACTAGTTCTTACTTATATCCTATAGGTTCACAGTGAACAAGTTCTCGTGCCAACTAATGAAATATTATGCAACACTTGAATTGTCACTAGGTATGTCAGTATTAAATTTTGTTAGCTTTGAACGGGGTTGACTATGTCAAATAGCAGGAAAACTTTGCTATTATGTCCGATTTTCTTACATTTCCCTACTAGTTCTTACATATATCCTCTAGGTTCACAGTGAACAAGTTCTCGTGCCACCTAATGATATATTATGCAACACTTGTATTGTCACTAGGTATGTCAGTGTCAAATTTGGTTAGCTTTGAACGGGGTTGACTATGTCAAATAGCAGGAAAACGTTGCTATTATGTCCGATTTAGTTACATTTCCCTACTAGTTCTTACTTATATCCTCTAAGTTCACAGTGAACAAGTTCTCGTGCCACCTAATGATATATTATGCAACACTTGTATTGTCACTAGGTATGTCAGTGTCAAATTTGGTTAGCTTTGAACGGGGTTGATTATGTCAAATAGCAGGAAAACGTTGCTATTATGTCCGATTTTGTTACATTTCCCTACTAGTTCTTACTTATATTCTCTAGGTTCACAGTGAACAAGGTCTCGTCAAACCTAATGTTATATTATGCAACACTTGTATTGTCACTACGTATGTCAGTATCAAATTTGGTTAGCTTTGAACGGGGTTGATTATGTCAAATAGCAGAAAAACTTTGCTATTATGTCCGATTTTGTTACATTTCTCTACTAGTTCTTACTTATATCCTCTAGGTTCACAGTGAACAAGTTCTCGTGCCACCTAATGATATATTATGCAACACTTGTATTGTCACTACGTATGTCAGTTTCAAATTTGGTTAGCTTCTGACATACCTAGTGACCATAGAAGTGTTGCATAATATATCATTAGGTGGCACGAGAACTTGTTCATTGTGAACCTAGGGGATATAAGTAAGTACTAGTAGGAAAATGTAACGAAATCGGACATAATAGCAAAGTTTTCCTGCTATTTGACATAATCAACCCCGTTCAAAGCTAACCAAATTTGACACTGACATACCTAGTGACAATACAAGTGTTGAAGGATATATCATTAGGTGGCACGAGAACTTGTTCACTGTGAACCTTTGGGATATAAGTAAGAACTAGTAGGAAAATGTAACTAAATCGGACATAATAGCAATGTTTTCCTGCTATTTGACATAGTCAACCCCGTTCAAAGCTAACCAAATTTGACACTGCCATACGTAGTGACAATACAAGTGTTGCGTAATATATCATTAAGTGGCACGAGAACTCGTTCACTGTGAAACTAGAGCATATCTGTGAAATCTAGTTGAAAATGTAAGAAAATCGGAGATAATAGCAAAGTTTTCCTGCTATTTGACATAGTCAACCCCGTTCAAAGCTAACCAAATTTGACACTGACATACCTAGTGACCATACAAGTGTTGCATAATATATCATTAGGTGGCACGAGAACTTGTTTAGTGGAACCTAGGGGATATAATTAAAAACTAGTAGGGAAAGGTAAGAAAATCAGACATAATAGCAAAGTTTTCCTGCTATTTGACATAGTCAACCCCGTTCAAAGCTAACCAAATTTGACACTGACATACGTAGTGACAATACAAGTGTTGCATAATATATCATTAAGTGGCACGAGAACTTGTTCACTGTGAACCTAGAGGATATAAATAAGAACTAGTAAGGAAATGTAAGAAAATCAGACATAATAGCAAAGTTTTCCTGCTATTTGACATAGTCAACCCCGTTCAAAGCTAACCAAATTTGACACTGACATACGTAGTGACAATACAAGTGTTGCATAATATATCATTAAGTGGCACGAGAACTTGATCATTGTGAACCTAGGGGATATAAGTAAGAACTAGTAGGGAAATGTAAGGAAATCGGACATAATAGCAAAGTTTTCCTGCTATTTGACATCGTCAACCCCGTTCAAAGCTAACCAAATTTGACACTGACATACCTAGTGACAATACAAGTGTTGCATAATATATCATTAGGTGGCACGAGAACTCGTTCACTGTGAAACTAGAGCATATTTGTGAAATCTAGTTGAAAATGTAAGAAAATCGGAGATAATAGCAAAGTTTTCCTGCTATTTGACATAGTCAACCCCGTTCAATGCTAACCAAATTTGACACTGACATACCTAGTGACAATACAAGAGTTGCATAATATATCATTAGGTGGCACGAGAACTTGTTTAATGGAAACTAGGGGATATAATTAAGAACTAGTAGGGAAATGTAAGAAAATCAGACATAATAGCAAAGTTTTCCTGCTATTTGACATAGTCAACTCCGTTCAAAGCTAACCAAATTTGACACTGACATACCTAGTGACCATACAAGTGTTGCATAATATATCAT
This sequence comes from Anadara kagoshimensis, assembly GCA_021292105.1. NCBI lineage: Eukaryota > Metazoa > Mollusca > Bivalvia > Arcoida > Arcidae > Anadara > Anadara kagoshimensis. The sequence goes on from CM037859.1 coordinate 57,515,168, forward strand.
TAGGTGGCACGAGAACTTGATCATTGTGAACCTAGGGGATATAAGTAAGAACTAGTAGGGAAATGTAAGGAAATCGGACATAATAGCAAAGTTTTCCTGCTATTTGACATAGTCAACCCCGTTCAAAGCTAACCAAATTTGACACTGACATACCTAGTGACCATACAAGTGTTGCATAATATATCATAAGTTGGCAAGATAACTTGTTTAATGGAACCTAGTGGATATAATTAAGAACTAGTAGGGAAATGTAAGAAAGTCAGACATAATAGCAAAGTTTTCCTGCTATTTGACATAGTCAACCCCGTTCAAAGCTAACCAAATTTGACACTGACATACGTAGTGACAATACAAGTGTTGCATAATATATCATTAGGTGGCACGAGAACTTGTTCACTGTGAACCTAGAGGATATAATTAAGAACTAGTAGGGAAATGTAAGAAAATCAGACATAATAGCAAAGTTTTCCTGCTATTTGACATAGTCAACCCCGTTCAAAGCTAACCAAATTTGACACTGACATACCTAGTGACCATATAAGTGTTGCATAATATATCATTAGGTGGCACGAGAACTTGTTCACTGTGAACCTAGAGGATATAATTAAGAACTAGTAGGGAAATGTAAGGAAATCGGACATAATAGCAAAGTTTTCCTGCTATTTGACATAGTCAACCCCGTTCAAAGCTAACCAAATTTGACACTGACATACCTAGTGACCATATAAGTGTTGCATAATATATCATTAGGTGGCACGAGAACTTTTTTAATGGAACCTAGAGGATATAAGTAAGAACTAGTAGGGAAATGTAAGAAAATCGGAGATAATTGCAAAGATTTTCTGTTATTTGACATAGTCATCCCCGTTCAAAGCTAACCAAATTTGACACTGACATACGTAGTGACAATACAAGTGTTGAATATTATATCATTAGGTGGCGCGATAACTTGTTCACTGTGAACCTAGAGGATATAAATAAGAACTAGTAGATAAATGTAACAAAATCGGACATAATAGCAAAGTTTTCCTGCTATTTGACATAGTCAACCCCGTTCAAAGCTAACCAAATTTGACACTGACATACCTAGTGACCATATAAGTGTTGCATAATATATCATTAGGTGGCACGAGAACTTGATCATTGTGAACCTAGGGGATATAAGTAAGAACTAGTAGGGAAATGTAAGGAAATCGGACATAATAGCAAAGTTTTCCTGCTATTTGGCATAGTCAACCCCGTTCAAAGCTAACCAAATTTGACACTGACATATCTAGTGACAATACAAGTGTTGCATAATATATCATAAGTTGGCACGATAACTTGTTCACTGTGAACCTAGGGAATATAAGTAAGAATTAGTAGGGAAATGTAACAAAATCGGACACAATAGCAAAGTTTTCCTGCTATTTGACATAGTCAACCCCGTTCAAAGCTAAATTAATTTGACACTGACATACCTAGTGACAATACAAGTGTTGCATAATATATCATTAGGTGGCACGAGAACTCTTTCGCTGTGAAACTAGAGCATATCTGTGAGATATAGTTCAAAATGTAAGAAAATCGGACATAATAGCAAAGTTTTCCTGCTATTTGACATCGTCAACTCCGTTCAAAGCTAACCAAATTTGATACTGACATACCTAATGACAATACAAGTGTTGCATAATATATCATTAGGTGGCACGAGAACTTGTTTAATGGAACTTACAGGATATGATTAAGAACTAGTAGGGAAATGTAAGAAAATCGGACATAATAGCAAAGTTTTCCTGCTATTTGACATCGTCAACCCCGTTCAAAGCTAACCAAATTTGACACTGACATACCTAGTGACAATACAAGTGTTGCATAATATATCATTAGGTGGCACGAGAACTTGTTCACTGTGAACCTAGAGGATATAAATAAGAACTAGTAGGGAAATGTAAGAAAATCGGACATAATAGCAAAGTTTTTCTGCTATTTGACATCGTCAACTCCGTTCAAAGCTAACCAAATTTGATACTGACATACCTAATGACAATACAAGTGTTGCATAATATATCATTAGGTGGCACGAGAATTTGTTTAATGGAACTTACAGGATATGATTAAGAACTAGTAGGGAAATGTAACAAAATCGGACATAATAGCAAAGTTTTTCTGCTATTTGACATAGTCAACCCCGTTCAAAGCTAAATTCATTTGACACTGACATACCTAATGACAATACAAGTTTGCATAATATATCATTAGGTGGCACGATAACTTGTTCACTGTGAACCTAGAGAATATAAGTAAGAATTAGTAGGGAAATGTAGCAAAATCGGACATAATAGCAAAGTTTTCCTGCTATTTGACATAGTCAACCCCGTTCAAAGATAACCAAATTTGACACTGACATACCTAGTGACAATACAAGTGTTGCATAATATATCATTAGGTGGCACGAGTACTCTTTCGCTGTGAAACTAGAGCATATCTGTGAGATCTAGTTGAAAATGTAAGAAAATCGGACATAATAGCAAAGTTTTTCTGCTATTTGACATCGTCAACCCCATTCAAAGCTAACAAAATTTGACACTGACATACCTAGTGACAATACAAGTGTTGAATAATATATCATTAGGTGGCACGAGAACTTTTTTAATGGAACCTAGAGGATATAAGTAAGAACTAGTAGGGAAATGTAAGAAAATCGGAGATAATAGCAAAGATTTTCTGTTATTTGACATAGTCATCCCCGTTCAAAGCTAACCAAATTTGACACTGACATACGTAGTGACAATGCAAGTGTTGAATATTATATCATTAGGTGGCGCGATAACTTGTTCACTGTGAACCTAGAGGATATAAATAAGAACTAGTAGATAAATGTAACAAAATCGGACATAATAGCAAAGTTTTCCTGCTATTTGACATAGTCAACCCCGTTCAAAGCTAACCAAATTTGACACTGACATACCTAGTGACAATACAAGTGTTGCATAATATATCATTAGGTGGCACGAGAACATGTTTACTGTGAAACTAGAGGATATAATTAAGAACTAGTAGGGAAATGTAACAAAGTAGCACATGCCATTATATGATAAAAACTTAAAAGTGGCACATAGGAGAACATTTAAATGTTCAAATTTTTTAATTTTCAAAACAATGAAAATAACGATATGACTTGAAGTCCTGAGAAAATTGAAAAATTAAATTCATTCTGTAATTTGAAGCGATCACATTTAATATGTAAATAAGACACATGCAAATATTATTTTACATCAGATTACGCTCAATTTGCCCAAAACATTTCTTTGCCTCACAAAATGCACATTGTCTCAAAAAAGGCATTCAAAATATTTCTCATCGCCGTTAATTTTCATTACTTATAATAATAATAATAATAATAATAATAATAATAATAATAACAATATTTTTATTATTATTATTATTATTATTATTAAGGTGTATATATCAGCACCAAACCAATTAAGTGACTTCAAGTAATTACCCCAAAAGTTAAGATCAGCGTAATCAACATGCAAAAAGAATATATTCTCGTGTTTTTTAATTAAATCTGTAGACTCTTCTCTTCCTGATAAAATTAACTCAAAAATGTTCTCGATTGTCATTACAGTGAATACAAAACACTTTTACGTTAAAATAAATATTGCAATTATTATAATTATGCTGCAGCAAACGATTGTCCCATTTTTCTATTGTCATTCATATTACATTAAAAACCCAACACGTCCGAGTCTTAATAAATTATCAGTGGCATGTCATATTATTGACATTATTTAGTCGTGTTATAAATAAAATGAATGATAAAATATGCAAATTAACAAGACCATTGACACGTGCATCTATGACAGATGACCAGTATGGTCACTAGACAATGTAACGTCTCAAAAACTCATTAATCAAGGGTTAAGTGTATCCAACATCTCTTCAGATAAGGTAGTGTGTTAGTCCATTACATGTTGTGAGGGAGGATGGAGGATAAAGTTGCAATTATAGGTCGAAAAACCAGAAAAATTAAGTTGTGTATTATATCCGAATGTTGAATAAGTAACTAACTTCAGATTATATTTACTTTTTCAACATTGAATGTTGAATGTTGAAAAAGTAACTAACTTCAGATACGGGATGTTAAAGGGTAGACCACGTTATCCAAGTTACTATAGTGTAAACGGGACTACTGCACTACTGGCATATTAAATATGAAACAATAAATCCGTGTAGTGGTAATGAATTTCAAAGAAGGGGGAGATGAAGAAGAAGGGGGAGAATAAAACAACTTTACAACTTTCGATGACGTAGCAAGGGTACAAGTGTTGTACACACATAATGGTTAAATCACTGCGAGCGACGAAGTCGCGAAGCTCGATAGGGGATTCGGGGGCATGTTTCCCCGGAAAATTAAAAAAAAGTGATACTGCATTTAAAATTCATTATTGAATTTATAATACATGTAATTGCATAGTCTTTAAAATTTGAATGTGATATTACAGTACCGTGCACGACTGCAAAGAGAAAGCAGTTCAAAGCACTGTACACAGAACATAGATTTATGTTTTAGTTTAAAGTTTATTCATATACTGAAACAACATGATATTGGAAGACCATTCTTTCAATCCCAACTAAAGTGCATTATACCACCAACGCACTTAATGTCCCTGTTAGCAAATGTTGACTATGGGGTGCGAGATGTCTGGGTGGGTGGTTGCATTTTATAATTTCTACATTTTTTCTGGACCTGTTCTTAAACCAAAGTAAGTGACGAAAGTTATTAAGACGTAATCTTTGTTTAAACGCTACAGGCCCGTCGAAAGTTTCAAACTAAGCTAACGAATTGGTGCCATTTCGTCATCTCGTTAGCTGTTTGGCATCTGCTATATACCTATCTATCAGCAACTATTCGGCCACGAGCCATCCATATCTCGGTCACAACGACTCCTTTTCATTAGCCTAGTGTTAAAATTTCGACAAGTCTGTACTGTAGTATGACAGTTTTGGTACATGTTGTCTGTGGGGTGCGAGATGTGTGGGTGGGTGGGTGCACTTCTATCATCTTTTTAAGAAACCTGTTCTTAAACTAACAAAGCAAAGTTAGTGACAAATGTTATTAAGACGCAATCCTTTTGTTACACTACAGGTCGTCAAAAGTTTAACACTTAGCCAACAAATTGGTGCCAAATCGGCAGCTCATCCCGGCCCCTTGTTAGCTTAGTTTGACAGCTTATCTCGACAGCTGTTTGGCACCTGCTGTATCCATCTCTCGGTAACTTTTTGGCAACTACCTATCTGTATCTCGGTTACTTCGACTCCTTTTCGTTAGCTTAGTGTTAAACTTTCGACGGGGCTGTACTAGATCTGGGTAGACAACACGTGCATGCACGAAGGTAACTAAACACAATAAACAACTTTACCTTCATTTATGGTTACGTTTAAACTTTGATCTCTGTCTCACTCAATGTTAAGAAAACCGGTCTATAATTTTTTGGACTCTACAGAAAACATGTCTGTATTTTTGTATCTTTTTTTCAAAACCTTTTCTTACAACCACGCAATGATGGTCTGTGCTTTTAAATTCTATTCTTCCTAATTGGCAATAAATCAAAATTAAATAGCCCTGTTTTCAATTAAAATTATTTGTTGTATTTTAACTGGTATTTCAAATTAAATAATCCTATTTTTAATTATTTTTTTATTTTTATTTTAACTGGTTATTCTTTTTTTATCAAGGTTGTTGACTGAGTTTACAATTAGTGCAATGTATGCATATTTTGCACCTGTATGGCAGTGCTCTTTATACCTTTATACCTCATGTGTTCTGGGTTAGAAAACAAGTTAAGGTTGTTTTTAGACTCCAAATTGTAACATCTTTTGTTTCAATTTATTGCATTTTAATTCTGAACAGGGTTACTGACGTGTGCAACAAGTATTGCAGTGTATTTATCGTACAGACCTGTCGAAAGTTAAAAATTAAACGAACGAATTAGTGCCGAATTAGCAGATAATCTCACCCTCGTTAGCTATATCTCGACAGCTTTTCGACAGATGTTATGTAGCCCTCGGTAGCTTTTTGGCCAGTTACTATCCATATTTCGGTCACCCGGCAGTCGAGCTTTTTTTTTTTTTTTTTTTTTTTTTTTTTTTTTTTTTTTTTTGTTAACTGTTAACTCAGTGTTAAACTTTCAACATGTCTGTACTGCTTATATTGGATATCACAGTTGACAAAAACCTTTAAAAGCTCGAATTACATATTACAAGAACTGTAGCGATTCATGTACGTTTCGTTAGTAGCTATAATAAATGTTTTTGTAAATATGCCTCGTTTAGTTCTCAATCGGATTGAATGACTTTTTTCGGTTTATTAAATTCCCAATTAGGACTATAGAAATAAATATTACACGGTTATCGTGCAACAATAGTAATGTATGGGTAATATAACACGTGATGCTTGTTCCTGCAAGATGAACCCTGACCTTAAAAATCTCGTTTACGAACCATAAACCAGCTTTGATATGTCGACTTATTGGGCCATTTTATTCTTTCCGTCAGACATTATTTCATCTTTTGCAAGACACAATTCCATCTTTATGCAAGACACCATTCCGACTTTCGCGAGAGACAACTCCGTGTTTTTGCAAGACACCATTCCTTCCGTTATTTGCAAGAGACAATTCTGTTGTGTTAGTTTTTTTCAATGACCAGAAGTTGAAGTGTTCAGCCAAAAGCAAAATCTGGCTGCTGCGTACTCACTCACTACCACACGAACTAGATATGCTCCCGACCAATGAAGTTGTGATCTGTCGCTAAAGTTGAACAAGTGCTGATGCTACGTATAATAATGTTATAGTTTTAACCGAAATAATGCATGCATTTAGGCAAGGCCTCAGACGAAAATATGGCATGACAACATAGTATTAATCGGTTACCTTATTTCTGCCACACTACATGTTTAGGTAGGACTTCAGACGCAAATACGGCTTAACGACATGGTACTAATCGGCTTCCTTATTTCTGCCACGCTACATGGTGACCCGAGATCCTAAGATCTCGGTTACGTACTCATACATGCATAAATTACATACAGAATGTGTCATGTACGTTATGTTATAGCATCTTAGTGAATACAACAATTGTTTTTGTAAATGACTGTTTTATATTTTATTTTTATAAAAAGAAAAACATTTTTACCATTTTGTTTTTCAGTTAAATTCATGATGTTGTTTTGACCACCTAGACATTGACTTTTGAGTACCATGCATCATCACACGTCTTGTCATGCAATTGATTTCTGTCCTTCCATTCTTATTTCAGGAAACGAAAGAATAATAAACAAGCAAGTCCTATCCCCTCACCAGACTCATCATCACACTATTCTACTGATCTAATAATTAATGTGCAGGGATGTTTAGTTAAAAAGATTTTGTAAAATCTGAAGTATCTTAAACTACAAAACGAATCATGTTTAACTAAAGTTTTGGAGATTATAAATCAAAATATGTGTAACAACTGTGACTATATGTATTCACCCAGTTAAATATCTCTTCCATGATTTTTAGCTCACCTGAGCCAAAGGCTCAAGTGAGCTTTTCTGATCACAATTTGTCCGTTGTCTGTCGTCGTCGTCGTCGTCGTCGTAAACTTTTCACATTTTCATCTTCTTCTCACGAACCACTGGGCAGATTTCAACCAAATTTGGCACAAAGCACCACTAGGTGAAGGGGATTCAAGTTTGTTCAAATGAAGGGCCACACCCTCTTTAAAGGGGAGATAATTGAGAATTATTGAAACTTTGTTGGTATTTTTCAAAAATCTTCTTCTCAAAAACTATTCGGCCTGTAAAGCTTAAACTTTTGTGGAGGCATCCTTAGGAAGTGTAGATTCAAGTTTGTTCAAATCATGGTCCCCGGGGGTAGGGAGGGGCCACAAGAGGGGATCAAGTTTTACATAGGAGTATATAGAGAAAATCTTTAAAAATCTTCTTCTCAAAAACTATTAGGCCTGAAAAGCTCAAATTAAAATGGAAGCATCCTGAGGTAGTGTAGATTCAAGTTTGTTCAAATCATGGTCCCGGGGGTAGGGAGGGGTCACAAGAGGGGGATCAAGTTTTACATAGGAATATATAAAGAAAATTTTTAAAAATCTTTTCTCAAAAACTATTAGGCCAGAAAAGCTCAAATTAAAAGGAAGCATCCTCAGGTAGTGTAGATTCAAGTTTGTTCAAATCATAGTCCCTGGGGGTAGGGTGGGGCCACAAGAGGGGGGTCAAGTTTTACACAGGAATATATAGAGAGAATCTTTAAAAATCTTCTCCTCAAAAACTATTAGGCCAGGAAAGCTCAAATTAAAATGGAAGCATCCTCAGGTAGTGTAGATTCAAGTTTGTTCAAATCATGGTCCCCGGGGGTAGGGAGGGGCCACAAGAGGGGGATCAAGTTTTACATAGGAGTATATAGAGAAAATCTTTAAAAATCTTCTTCTCAAAAACTATTAGGCCTGAAAAGCTCAAATTAAAATGGAAGCATCCTCAGGTAGTGTAGATTCAAGTTTGTTCAAATCATGGTCCCCGGGGGTAGGGAGGGGTCACAAGAGGGGGATCAAGTTTTACATAGGAATATATAAAGAAAATTTTTTAAAATCTTTTTCTCAAAAACTATTAGGCCAGAAAAGCTCAAATTAAAATGGAAGCATCCTCAGGTAGTGTAGATTCAAGTTTGTTCAAATCATAGTCCCTGGGGGTAGGGTGGGGCCACAAGAGGGGGGTCAAGTTTTACACAGGAATATATAGAGAGAATCTTTAAAAATCTTCTCCTCAAAAACTATTAGGCCAGGAAAGCTCAAATTAAAATGGAAGCATCCTCAGGTAGTGTAGATTCAAGTTTGTTCAAATCATGGTTAAATAATAGTGTATTTTCCATGCTGTATTCTTTTATATAAGTATTTTGATATAAAGTTAAATATATTGTTCATGAGAAATATATTAATTGTACTTGTATTTAAAAGCTAATTTTTAATGTAAATCCTGCTGTATTCTATAATTTCTATTTGCCATTTCCCGATTACAGTATTCGGCCTATGCATTTTCTCTCTTTTGAGATTGGTAGATTGCATGATGAAAATTTTTTTTAAAATTATTTCATTGGTTGAAATGCTGTAAGAAAAAGGTAACGGAATAAGCCGAGGCTTGTCGAAACATCAACCTTTTACGGTACATAGAAATACTTACAAATTGTTTAGTGAAAGCATCGGTAGGAAGTATAGATTTCAGTTTGTACAAAACCTCCCTCCCCTGCACTCACTTCAATACTGAACTCATTTCGGCTTCTACCTAGCAAGTTGCTCAGGTGAGCGATGTGGCCCCTGGGCCTCTTGTTATCTGGCCGAAACGTTTACTTTGAATTTATAGTTCTCAAAGCAGACAATTCGCCTGAATAATCGTGCATGGAATAATGGAATAGAAATTTGGTTCTATTTTGTTCATGCCCGCTCCACTGCCTTTTTTCCTTTGGGATCAGATACTGCTGTACGATATTGATTTCGGCCTTGCTGTTCATTTCCATTTATTATAACGATTAACATCTAACGTACTCGTACAAAAAGGTTATCAATGAAGTTGTAAATTAGTTATTCATAAAAGATGTGTTTTACGATGTGTCGATAATATAGTTGAGTGGAAATATAGAAATTGTGCAGTCAAGAGCATTTCACTTATTTCAGTGGTCAGTTCAAGGATGGTTAAGGAAAAGTGACCTTTGGTGAGAAAACTGACAAACGTTCCCACACTGGGATCTACCAGGTATTATCTAACCTTCACGGTTAGAGACACTGATTCGCAAATTAGACCGATCCGCCACCAAGGCTTCTGAATATAAATAACTGACCATCTCAGTGCAATGAAACGTTTCTAGCACAAACTCTCGCATACGACCAATCCGCCACAAAAGTGCCTGGGTCGAAAATTGACCATTTTAGTGCAATAAAACGTTTCTAGTTCAGCTTTTGTCATATATCTTATCATGCAAAAATGGAATACATTTTTTTTAATTTTACTTTTTTTTACTGCGGCTAATCGATAATGGTTTCCGTTTTATGAAGTAACGGTATTATAATGATTAAAATACTTAATGTGGGAAATAGGAAGTTTGTAATGAAAAACTGAATAATTCATGAATAAGAAAGATACCAGAATATATCTGACTTTAACTTGTAATTTTCCTCATTATTCTGGTTGAATTATAAAAGCAGAAAATAAAATTCAAAACAGTAAGGTCAATTTAAAATGCCTTATTACAGCCAATTTTGGAGAAAATTGAGACATTACGCGATGAAATGAGTCGCGCAATGATACAAAATGTCAACAAGGTGGTTAAATTTGTACTTAATGAAAGTTAAAATTTGTAAATTGCACACACTTCCTGGACAAATTGTATTATGTAATTTTGTTAACTTAAAGCATATTACACATGAATTAGGCATGATGCATTTATGTCTAATATGATGCATTTAACAAGCGTATTGTTGTCAAGATTTAAATGTTTGTAGTGAATTTGTCATGTCAGTTAAGTATGCTGCCATTAACAAAACAAACAAACCAAGACATGATAAAATCACAATCTTAAAAACAAAGCAAAAGTTCCTAAACCTACAACAGATAAACACGTGGCCTTCCATCAGGGAAGTGAGGCTGGGTGTTCCGAAGGGTCTAATTTGCTTCTTAAAGCATCAACAAACATGCTGTATTTTCTATCCGTTGTTCATAAATCTTTCTTTTAAACACTACTTTGGAAAAATGCAGATTTAGATCACATTAACAGGCTTCTCATGTGGCATCTCTTTAGTTTCGTTTGTTATGTTGGTTTGTGTTCTTCGTTGCTCTGGCGTTTCCCCAAATACAAGTTCTTTTAGTTTATATTTTAGTAACAGTTGCATACAATTGTCATGTGCTGATTTTGAATGCATTATTTTAATAAAAATTCAAAATCGGAACAATGTTTGCGACAATGTATATTGCTCAGTAAACGCCATTTTTTTTTAAGATTTCAGAACAGATCGAATCATATTCACCACAAATAGTTACCAAGGTCCATAATATCCCCTATGTCGATTTTGCAATAAAATAACCTCATGTGTCGTTTTAGAGACCGTTTACTGAAATAACTTAATTATCTTGTCGTATTGTGATTGTCATGAGTATTTCACTTTCCTGACACTGGACTTACTACACCAATAACTGATTATTTGAAAATTAAATTTACTACTAGATTAACAGTCTCCGGGGAATACAAGCCACATACTGAAGGTCATATGTTAAAACCACACAATAATGTAATTTTGCGTTATGACTGTTTATCAAATTCCCCTATGGAACAATCCATATGCATCATGTTATCTGATACAATCAAACATGTCTATAAAGATCACCCAAAGGAACCAGTAAAAGTGGCCTTTATAGGCAGGTGGCCTTTATATACAGGTTCAAATAATAAGAATAAAGAACAATTGGGATACAATTCTACTGGCCTTTACAAGCAGGTGGACCTTATATAGAGGTGGCATTTAAGGCAGGTTGGACTGTACGTACATGTAGAATATTATAGAAAAGTAATTGACCTGTCTCGTTAAAGTTTAGCAATGTGCAATGTTTAAAACTTGCATTTGTATCTTGTCGGGTAACAGTCAAACACACAACACCTTTCTTGCTACAGTTGGTATGTATGTTGGTTGGTTGTAATGTTAATTTACGTCGCCTCAGCATTTTTTTGTACCCACGACCTCCTGCTCTTCAGGCGGGTACTCTACCAGCACCGAGGCGCTTATATTTCGCAACGAACAGACAAAAACAAATGTACATATCACACTAATTACAATAGCTCAGCAAAAGCTCAAATTGTGCATTCCACAACGACTTTAGTTTGCAAAACCCACAGAACCAACCAAGGCAATATATTAAGAGCATTAATTTTAGACTCGAAATATTTGACGTTCAAAAATGCATTCTCAATTTCGATTTCTAGCTAACTAGACTGAAGTGCTTACTTTTACGGAGCACCCGACCACACTTCCTGTTGAAGTTCACATGCTTTCATTTTGCTTTTGGGATTGTGATTTTATTAAACACCATGTTTGCGTTTGGTAAAGTTTACTGTAAAATCTCAAACCTTTCTCGTATGGTTTTTGACTGAACACATGCAGTAATTATATGGCATAAAGAAGGTTATTTCACATTCACGTTTTCCTGACGAGCTAAAATCAACACAGGTATCACGTGATTCGATCAAGCACCATTTTTATCACTTGTTAAATATTCTATGAATATTTATTTATATGTTATTTTTAGCCACCCTTTTGTGATATATTACAAGAGCAATGCCTTTTACATACACAATAATGTGAAATACAGAACAGACCTGTCGAAAGTCTAGCACTAAAATAACGAATTTATACCTAATTTGAAGCTCATATCGGGCCCTTTTTGGCAATTACAGCGTTCGAAAAACCGAGAACTACAAAACTATTCGGTTATACTAGTATCGGCGATACGGCGTCATAGCTTTGACTCCTTTTTGTTAGCTAAGCGTTAAACTTTCGACGAGTCTGTACTGTATCCCAGAAGAGATGCTTGTACGTAGCTTATAATTACGATAAATGAGAAATTCTTTAGTTCAGCTTAATTATTTAATATTATTTATTCTGGTCAGACATGGTGGTAATTGAGTTATTGCGTGTCAGCCGACTCGGAACTTACCATTTGTTCAAAGCATCATATATATATAATTGAAGGAGATACAGTCGAGAAAATATTTTGTTATCTTAAAGTGTTGTGTGTATTTATCTTGACAACTTTCTATATATCCAAAATGGATCGATAATTAACAGGTTAAAATTACATGGATAAAGAGCATTGGGATACAATTTCACTGGGTTTTAAAAGCAGGTGGTCCTTATATACATGTGCAAATTACATGAATAAAGGGCAGTTAGGATAAACTTTAACTGGTCTTTAAAAGCAGGTGACCTTTATATACAGGTTCAAAAAACATGAATAAAGAGCAATTGTAATAAAATTTTACTGTGCTTTAAAAGCAGGGTTTTCTCATTTAGATGTGGAAGGGTTGCTTGTATTTGGCAAAGACCAACGCAAATAAAAATATGACAGAATACAAGTAAATGTCAAGGCAAAAAAAAACACAGAATTTTGATGGACACTTGGGTCCAAGCCTTGTGTTGTGGCTATAGCATTAGGGAATGGCATGTCCAAACCACAATTCCAAGAAAAGTTAAAGCTTTGAAAATGAAGTAAACACGTGAACTTAGGCAATAAATTGATGTATACAGTCAAACCTGTCTATAAAGGTCACTCAAGGGAACCAGGAAAAGTGACCTTTATGGGCAGGTAGCCTTTATATACAGGTTCAAAAAATATGAATAAAAAACAAGTTGGATACAATTCTACTGGCCTTTATATTCAGGTTACCCTTATATAGAGGTGGTCTTAAGGCCAGGTTGGACTGTTTTTCTATTTTACACGAAATTACAAACATTTGTTTTTGCATATTCACTAATTCTATTAATGATAACAACCCGATTAAAATATAAATGTTTGTAACAGTCTTCTAATCGATTTTCACAATTATCTCCGAATGAGTGAAAACACATCAAACACGAGTGATAGTTTCAATTATGTATGGCGATGATAAATTATGTTTATGGCCACCAATGTTTTAAGTCAAGGTCAAATTAATTTTACACCGAAGGTCAAGTAACTTTTCGTCCTGAAGTCTTCGTGTTAAATTCATCCACTCACTTGATGTAACGCATGTATACATATGCATATTTTATCCGAGTTGCTAACCCCGCGTATAACCCCACATTTTGATAACTGGACAATCAAAGATACCAAGCATGTTAATCACCTCGATTACTATTTTGGTTGGTTGGTTGGTTGGTTGGTTGAATGTTGTTTAACTATTTTATTATTCTCTATGGATTATTTGTGTATGCATGTGAAGTGCAAGTGTGGTGTATGGTCTGCATTGTAGTAGCGCGCATGAACTCGAGCGACTTTAACGTCCTAGCTCAGAGTCAGTACGCCGCAAACCACCACCACCCCCACCCACCCCGCCCCCCACAAAAAAACACAAAAAGATCAATACAAATGTGTAATTAAAAACAAACATACTAATCCATGTTCGAATCACAATCCAGAAGCAAAGTAAAAACTTTGGAAACGACAAGTTAGGTTATACACGCGAACTTCCACCAGGAAAGTGAGGCCGGGTGCTGCGGAAGGGTAAGCACCTCCTGTTTAGCTAGCTACACCCGCCACGTGTGTAATCAAAATTGTCTAAAAAGAACATGGAACTATGGGACGTCAAATATATCCAGGGCAACCCTGGACACAGAGACATCAAACTGATCAATAATACTGTGATGACGGCCATAAAACCTTTTAGGCATTTCTAAGCCTAGGTTTGCAATATCCCTGAGTCAGCAATTTATTTGCAAGCAGCCTGCTTCGTTGTACAAAGTAACAGAATGACCTATTTCATGACGTCAATACCAATAAGGGTTAAATAAACCATACCACGGCATCCAAATTCCCGGATGATCTAGTAGTATATGTCAGACCACTTACAGTACAGACCTGTCGAAAGTCTAACACTGGGCTAAACGAAAGTGAGTCGAAGTTCGGCTTCCGAGTGGCCGATATATGAAAAACTAGTGGCCGAAAAAGGTTCCAAAAGATATATTGCAGGTGGCTATCATGATTTAGGCAGCGAGAGTCACGATAAGTTATCCATTCGGTACTTATTCAATAGTTTAGTGTTAAACTGTCAATAGCTTCGTACAAAGCCAAAGTGACCAACTATCAAGTACATACTTTAGTTCGATACCAATGTATCCAAAAGGGTTAAAGGCAAAATAGGATATCGTGACATTCAGCTTCCCAAAGGAACTTGTTTACTTGAAGTAATACATCGTGTTTCTATATTGGAACATGAAATTAACGATTTTCTTACTCAAACTTAGAGGAAGACGTATAGCTCCTATAACTGTTTCTGACGTTAATACATTGGAGACGATGTTTGTTAGAACAAGATCAAAAAGGCCAAAGTATTATCTTGAAATTTCTAATTATCAAGGTATCTGTTACATATACTGTTTTAATATACAATGTACAGTCAACATGCCTTAAAGCCCTATAAGGGCCGCCTGCTTATAAAGGCCAGTAAAATTGTATCCAAATTGTTCTTTATTCATATTATTTGAACCTGTATATAAAGGCCAGCTGCCCATAAAGGCCACTTTTACTGGTTCCTTTTGGTGACCTTTATAGACAGGTTTGACTGTACTCCCAAATACGTTGTAGCTAACAGGCAATTACTTATTCAAACTAGTCCTGTATTTATTTGCAATATATTTGTCAAAAAGGAACATCTTTTTTCTTTTTTATTTTCTTTTAAAAAAAGCATGCATTGTCAATATTGGTAGATTGCAATGCCAAATCAATAAATAAATAAATAAATAGATAAATAAATAAATAAATATCTTTGCCGTCAGCCATTAATAAAACAAGCAAAAATACTACATCACCTCAAAATTCAGTAAAGTTCTTAAAGTAGCATTAACCATTTCACGCATTAAATGACATACTAAGTCAAGTAGACTTTTCAGTCAAGGAATTTTACACTTCAAACTTTAAGAGTGGATTTAGATTTTTCACTTTTTGTATTCAATTTCAAAGCTTTTACAACACAATATACGTTATTCAATGCATGCATAAATTATTTTTTAAAAGTAACACATGACTGCATACCAAAAAGCAGTAAATTCTCACCATAAAAGATACAGTACAGACCTGTTGAAAATTTAACACTGAACCAACGAAAGGAGTCAAGGATCGGCTACTGAATGACCGAGATATGGTAAGCTAGTGACCGAAACACTGCCGAGAGGTATGAAGCAGCTGTTGAGATATATATAAACTAAGAAAGGGCCTAATTGACCTGCTCATTCGGCACTTTTTCGTAGATTGGTTGGTTGAATGTTGCTTAACGCCGCATCAACAATTTTTCAGCTATTCGCGACGACAACTATTTCATTAATCTCTATGGATTAATCTATGGACAATTTCGTGTATGCATTTGCGAGTGTGTTTTATGGTCTGCCTTGTACTAGTGCGCACTCAGGGCAACTTTTAAGGTGCTAGCTCACAAGAGTCAGTAAGCCGCAAACAAGCGTACCACTCCCCAGTCCATTAAACTGATACTGGGTTAACCAGTAAAGGCCAACGACAAGGAAAATTCACTTTCCCACATTTGGTCTGAGCGGGAAACGAATTCACAGCGGTGATATCCATTAGGCCACCGCGGCCTCACTTTTTCGCAGGATAAGTGTTAAACTTTCGACAAGGCTGTGCAGTATACACAACATGATGCTTTTCAAGAACCTCGTATGATTTATTTCAAACAGGGCACCTTACGGCATTGATGAAAATACAAGTCTTGTTGTCCTTTGATGTTTTTTTGTATTCACATGAGTCGTCGTGTCATTACGTAATTGGGTAATCAATAGCTGAGCTTTATTCAGATACATTCTCATGGGTATCATTAACTCTCTTCAGGATAATAATTATAGGTATTGCGACTTTATTTTTATTTGAATCATAAAACTCATTGCAAATACATTCATATCACGTTTTATAATAGACTGTTTGAGATAACGGTCTTTTAACATCCCGTATACAGATCATGAACAAAATCCATGTCACCCCAAAAAGTGCAAAATTAATGTATTTAATTCGTTTATTATTATTTATTTCCAATTATCAAAGTTCTTACTTTTGCAATTTTGTTTGTGATTTGAACATGTACCGGTATGTTTGTGTTTTTTTTATTTGGAGAACAAAAACAGGTTTAAGAAAAACAAATAAGAAGGCATATTGCAAGTCTAGGCTTATCAAGGCACCTAAAAGTTTATGTCCGTCAACAAAATATTGTTGATAAGCATAGTGCCGCTGTATCCAAATTTATCCTGGATATATTTGACGTACCATAGTTCCATGTTCCTTTTACACAATTTTGATTACACACGTGGCGGATGTAGCTAGCTAAACAGGAGGTGTGTACCCTTCCGGAGTACCGGTCTCACTTCATTGGTGGAAGTTCACGTATCTAACCTGACTTGTCCGTTTCAAAGTTTTTATTTTGCATTGGGATTATGATTTGAACATGGACTGGTATGTTTGTTTTTGAAATATATTCTGCTGCTAAATATTTTGTCATTATTAACTGCCTTGGTTAGCCTTCACATGATCCCACATTACTTGCAAGAACGTTCGAATTACTTGATACGTAAGTACGTATTGTTTGCATGATGTTTGTATTTTATCTTCTATTATAAGCTCCACTGAAAGTGTCAAAACGACTTAACTTGTGTGTCTATGTTATACATGTACTTTAAATGTTAAAATCAGACATAAACACAAGAGTCCATCTCCAAACTACAATCCCAAAAGTAAAATAAAAACTTTGAAAACTGACAAATTAAGTTAAAAGCAAGACGATTACATTATTCTAAATACTTCGATGTTGGCCCTCTAACACAAAAAATACATCCCAATTGAAATCTTAACTTCTGTTGGTAAGTAAGTTCAAACATGATGAGTTAACGAAAAGGAGTCAAAGCTCGGATGCCCAAAACCTGGAGATATGGGTAGCTTAAGGCCAAAAAAGATATTTATAAGCCATCGAACAGCTGCCGAGATACAGCTAACGAGTAGTCGAGATTATCTGCTAATTCGGCACTAATTTATAAGCTTTGGTTTTTATTTTCGACATGAAGGTACTGTATATATAAATATATGAATAAAGCCATTAGTAAAATAATTGCAACGGTGGCAAGTTTGCTTTCTTATACCTATACTATCTGCCTACAGTTAGGTTTGCCAGCGTTAAGTTTGATACCCTATAATAAGTCTTATCCGTCGCACCTGTTTTACATGTCACGTGCCAAAATTCTTGGACAAAAACTTGTCTTCGATATCAAACAATTAATTTGACTGATTTTCTAAATGTAGGTGTTTATCGAATGGGCACTGATTCGTCAACCAACATTTCAAATAAAAACGTACGGTATAGACCTATCGAAAATTTAACGCCAACTGAACGAATTAGTGTCGAATAGGCAATTGATCTTGGCCCTCGTTAGTAAGCTATATCTCGAGTTGCTACATATCTTTCGACGATTAACGATCTATATCTTAGTCACTCTGTACCCTAGCCTCGATTACTTCTCGTTAGCTAGGTGTTAAACTTTCGACAGGTCTGTACTGTGTTTCCTCAGTGTTGAAATAAATTGTCATTATTATGGTTTTATCATTTCTACAGCCCTAGTGATAGTATCATTTATATTTGTACTTCAATAGTATAGATAAGTCTTCTGTCTGAAGTTTTCAGTCTGTGACACTTCATCTGGATCTCTACCAAATATATAATATATTCCAGTTGGAAGTTTAATACAGTACATACATGTCGAAAGTTTAACATCGAGCTTATGACAAAGAGTCGAAGCTCGGATGCCGAGTAGCTGAGCTATTGATAAATATTGATCCAGAGATGAATAACAACTGCCGTAAATCTCTCACAATAAAGCTGACGTGGGGCCAAAGTTAGGCGCCAATTCGTAAGCTTAATGTTAAATTTGCGACATGTCTGTACCGTATAAGAGAAGGTGGTTCAAATAAAATTGTAAAATAAGTTGTCGGTCTGTGACATTATACAAATAAATTACTATGTCTGGACAAATACCAAAATCAAACTCATATCATTTATGAATGTGTAGAGTACTTCAACTCGGAGTACTCAATAAGCGTAATGCAGCTTTAGTGTATATGGTCCAAATTAATGACTAAAACTTAAATCTTTTTGTATCAATCCAACATTGGTGATTCAGAGTAAAACATTAATGTTTAACAGAATTATAAGTGACTCAGTGATTGCAGTACCTTTATATAAGAAAAAGATATGCTTCTCCTTCAGCTTAACTTTAGCTCCCTGATGGAAGTTCACGTGTTTTGGTATTTTGATTTGGACATGGTCCAGTATGTTTGTTTTTAAACTTATTACCAATTGCACTAAATAACCCATTAGAGTTTTATGTTCTGCTGCAGCACGCCACAAAGTCACACTTTTCATGATTGAACCTGGAATTTTTGTTCTTTAAAACTATTTATCATTGCTATAACACCAGGGCCGTTATAAAAATGTCTTTTTTATTTATTTTCATATAACTTTGATGTCATTGATGTTTTTGGATACTGTCGAGATAACTGCATTTAGCTGCGGCAGTTTTCCACACTTCATCCTAATGTTTACAAATGATCCAACATGGTATCGTTTACAACATAATGCTTTGTCAACTTTGGGAATTGATCAAAAACGGATAAAATGACAAATAAGTTGTTTAATAGGTTATTTTTTAATCAAGGTCTCAAAGAACAAAGAAAAATCAATTAAACTTCAAAGGATAGTTTCCTGACTACCATGTATGGTGTTTGGTTAGGTATGGTGCCCCACTAGAGTCAATGGATTTTTTTCTCTGTCCCGACGTAACGCAAAGGACCCAAATATCTATGTTTAGACGTTAAAGCGGAGTTGCAATGGGACAAACGTGCATAGGTGTTGAAAGTGGTGATAAAGAGGCAAAGTAACAAGTAATATAAATTCTATGCTTCACGTGGAAAATACTTGCGACACCCTAGCATACTGTTTGTTATCGCAATTTCACTCTAACACGTTTTGGTCGAAGAGTTTCATTTGCATTGTAAACACCCCCTACCCCCATTGAATTCTATGTGAAAATTTTGAAGAAAAAAAACATTCAAAGAAATATTCAAGATGACTTCATTCGGCCATTTTAGGCTCATTTTTTGTCAAATTAAAGTAGTCATGATTGGGGGACTGGGACGAACGGAACATTATCACTTAGACTGAAGAAACGATAACCGTAACTTAAATACCGGCTCTTATCGGACACCATAGTCGTACAGGTAACAAAAAATATAACCCTAGCCATGGGTCGATATTTTCTCTGTTGTTATATAATGTAATTACGTTAATGGTTTTTTGTCGTCGTCGATCGATAAATGACTTCACTCGATATAAATAATGTACGTTACAGGTCGGTCACAATACTGACACTTGGCTGACGGAAAGGAGCCTGGGCTTGGCTGCCGAGATGGATAGATAGTAACCAAACAACTGCTGAGATATTGATAGCAGTTGCCTAAAAGATGCCACACGAGGGGGCAAAAATAAGCTGTCGATTCGG
This sequence comes from Anadara kagoshimensis, assembly GCA_021292105.1. Classification (NCBI taxonomy): domain Eukaryota; kingdom Metazoa; phylum Mollusca; class Bivalvia; order Arcoida; family Arcidae; genus Anadara; species Anadara kagoshimensis. Next base: position 57,535,490 of record CM037859.1, read on the forward strand.
CACTAATTCGTTAGCTTATTGTTAAACTTTCGACAGGCATGTACTTTATATATTACATAACTGCTTATTGCATTTTTATACATCGGCTGTGTCAAGATAATTACCTAGTCCATGATGTGCAATGGCTGGTGCAGCTCTCCTATAATTTTACAACATTATTGATAATAAAGGTCATATGCATTGCTTTTTAATTAACGCAATACGATTGCCTCAAATTGCAGACTGATTCCACAAGCCATTAAATGGTATGGCTGCACAAGCTTTCAAAAATGCCTATTGATTGATTGAATTGAATTTAACGTCCCAGTCAACAATAATTCACTTATATTGAGCCTCAATGGTGTAAAGTGAAGTGGTAGAATATTTTACATTTGAAGTGCACTCAGGGCAATACACAGGGAGGGTTCTCGTGACCATGGGTAATGGGCATTGTTTTTTAAGGATATTCCGAAAGACCCATGAAATACTCAAAGAGAAAATGGTATAACACATATAATTGGACCACTGGTCCCGAAAATGGTATAACACATATGATTGGACCACTGGTCCCGGTTTAACAATCATTCTTTGACTAAGATTTTTAGGTAATTTTGGCAATCATTTGGAACAACGTATAAACATTGTTGACAAAAATAAATACAGGTAGGTGCTATAAGCTTGATGTGATCTTCAAAATGACACATTAAGTTCCCAAATAACAAAATTATCAAGATTCCAATTATGCCATATTTAGTTAATACATGATTGTGTAACTGGAGCCATATGACCCATGTCCTGACTTTGGATGGACACTGGTGTGATAATGACCAAATAATACCAAGTGTACCTAAAGCCCTTCATTATCTCACTGCCTGAAATTAGTTACTAATCAATTGAAATTGTATGTCCAAGCAAAAACTGGTCTGGAGACTGATTAGTCCCATTAACGAATTAGTCCTTTATTGAAGTGAAGGAACCGTAGTATATATACATATATATTCCAACAAGTGGTAAGTACCCCGCAACGCGTGCTTAACAGACCGCTTCTTTCCTGGTTTACCGTAAAAATTACGTTATTCAGGTGCCATGTGCTAAATTTGAAATCTTTGTGAAATAATCTATTCAAAACTTAGCAGTTTCCATATGCTTATTTTCGTATACTTTATTTCATAATTTCTTTAAATTACCACATGGCATCTGAAATACGTGACGTCAAAGTATATTATATCCGTTGGAAATACTTGTTCCACGCTAACGTTATACCGGTGGGGGGGGGGTGGTAGGGTATCACACTGTACGGTAGCAAACCCCACTGTAGACAGACTGGAATTGATTGATCAAATGGAGATTTACGTCCAAATCAAGAATATTTCACTTATATCGAGAAGTAACCAGCTATAGTTGAAGTGGTAGAAATTATGTCCTTTTTGTAATACGCTCACGGCAATTTGCAGGTAGAGTTCTTTAACGTACCGTACCCACCACGATGCGAACATCGGTTTTTAAGGTCTCTTCCGAAGGACTCCAATCAGACTAGGAGAGTAACAGACAAAAATATAATGCTTTATGTATAAAGCAGATGAGTAAATGATCTAGAACTAACACAGACATTGTTTAAATTTATTCCAATAAAATAGATTTAAATGCTGCGAGAGAAGTGATCACTTTAAAACAGAAAGATCTTAAATCTCGGATTCACAAAAATGTATTGTAAACTTAAAAGATGAAAGAGGCGACTTAAAAGAGTAAATATTTACAAATATAATACAATTTAATGACATAGTCAGTGGTTAAATTAACAATTATCCCGAAGGCGACGGACTTCTAGTGGTGCGGAATGATCAGATTCGCCCCTAGGATTTATCACTTGGGGTAGTTATCGGTTAGTTTTCAATAGCTATGGGTTAATAAGATATGACCAACCAGACCAAATGACCGATAATGACCTTTTATGGCCATTTATAAGATAAACTAAGGTATTCCAAGTGGGCAAAGTGATATTAAAATAATAAAAACAAAATAACACTCCATATAATGTAGATCAAACATGTTAATGTGTAATAGAGTGGAAGGTATGAGGTATTTACAGTGTTAAATTCTCTCTCTCTCTCTCTCTCTCTCTCTCTCTCTCTCTCTCTCTCTCTCTCTGGTCGAGTGGTGCTGAACTCGCTTCAACGGGTCACAGCGCCTGGGTTAGAATCCCACAGGAAAAATCAGAAGGACGAAAATTGGTCCTTTTCCGGACAACATACATCCTTATCATAAAGTTTAATTCACAATCATTGGTATGGAAAATATGAGTTTGTAATATTCATTCCTTGTTTGTTGTCATCTCATTCTTAAAATTCATTATTGAAATAAATTCGAGATGCCTCGATGTGCTAAGTGGTATTAAGAACCGTCTTACGGATCACGCCTATGTTCGAGTCCCACTCTGACATTTCTTAGCTAAAGTTTGTCGGTTTGTTTGCGAGTGATTTTTCCGGGTACATGTACTTAATTTCTTCCATCATCTATGAACTGTCTATGATCATGAAATACACTTGACTGTGGCGTAAACACTATTGTGCCGCTCACCAGTCGATAAAGAAAGACAATACTATTTTGACAATTTTGTCACGGAAACCCCAAGTTTCTAAAGTATTGTATTTATAAATAAGAGTCATAGTTTTTTTTTAATTTTACAGCACATTTTACGGTCCCTGGGTATCAAATAACACACATATCAAAGATGAGCCTACGCCTCAGAATGTCAATTTTAACATTTTCCGAAAGAGGGAACAGACAAGGTTCTCACTCTCGTCTTGATTTATCATGCTTAGCTCCAACGTCAAATTAGAAACCATATAACCACTTATTTTTACTGTTCATGAATAATTTTGTTTTACACTGAACTCTTAAATAGGGACCATCCCAAAATTATACCTTAGTAAATTATTTTTAAGTTACAAAGGATGTACACAACTATGATGGCAGCTTGTACTATCAAGCAGATTCGTTCCAAGATGTATCCGCAAGCAATATGGTCTTGTTAATAGGGATTTTGTCTCTGCTTCTATTAAGCCTACCTTCTTTTATCGAATTTAACAGTTGTTTTTTTTAAATTATTTCTACCAAATAAACCGATTGCCGGGTTATGCCTCCCACATTTTCGTTATTTGGTCTATTGTGTAAAGCTTTTTTAGAATTAAAAGATCAGTAGTTAAATAAAGCACTTGTGTAGACAATCTGTTTGAAATTTAGAGATGTGTAAATTCAGTAGAAATAATTTACACATATGTATGGATGTATTTTAATTTTCTGTATACGTCCCTGGTTTATGCTAATGAAATACAAGCAATTCAGACAACAAAAGGCCATTATCTTAATGTAGTCATCCATCATATCAATGAATTAACATTCTTAATTATTTAAAGCTAGATAAGTTGTAAAACGAAAGTTTATAGTTTGTAAAATGTTAGTTTTATACATTTGTTATATCTTGCGGTGGAAATCAAATCGTACCAATAAACTACTACTTTTAACTATTTGGTGTTCTTTTTACATGTCAGCGTTGTGGAGTAACTTAGTTTTATTTTTTATGAAGTGAAAATTTACAAATAACGGTAGCCATTTAGGGAAAATACCTTAGGCTTTGAATGAACATTATAATCAAGTGTTCAATTGTACTGAAATCATGCCTCGGTGGTTTAATGTGCTGGGTTTTTAAGGACCACGGCGCCAGTGAATGTCACCAGAGTAGGTACCAGTGTGAGAACGTGTGTCATTTCGCTTTCCGAAGGTAGATATTTTTCCTCAACCACAACAGAACTGACCACTTAGATTTAGTTATATTACAAAACCTGCTCCAATATCCAAACTGTCAAAACATCAAAAGGTGCTTTCTAATTAATCTCATTCTTTAATTTGCATAAACTTTCTAGTTTCTGACTACAATTTGACTGACGTATCGTGGGCGATGGTTAAAAGTTCGCTCTTACATAAAATAGCTTACTTTATATGCTCAAGATTTTATGAATAAAACATGTTTATTTCAAAGGACTTTGTCAAAATCTTCGTTTGAATATCTGACATACACGCTGTTGGAACTTGTATAAAACAATGGATATATAACGTTCTTGCATTTTGAGTTTGTCGACAGGATGCATACGTGATTGACAATCAATTGTTCATGTATTAAAGTTTGAAATGTATTCAGCATATTTTAACATAATTAAGTAGTAAAGCATTCTGTAAAAGATTTTTTTGACGTAGCTAAATTCCATGTTCCTTTCTCAATTTTGATTTCACTCGTGTCGGGTGTAACTAGCTAAACAGGAGGTGCTAACCTTTCCGGAGCACCCGGCCTCATTTCCCTGGTGGAAGTCCACGTGTTTGCAATTTTGCCAGTTAGCAAAAGTTTTTTCTTGCTTTGGGATTGTGATTGAAACAAGGACCGGTATGCACATATTGTCTAGCGAACTACAACCAACAAGTGTGAAATCAAAATTGAGAACGAAAGAAACATGTGACTATAAGGTGTCAGAGATATGATGCTAATGACCAATTAAGAACGAGCAATACGTCTGATCATAAGAACTAAGGCATAGATAATAAGGACAAAATGATATGCACTGACATAAGTAAAATATTTTTAATCTTATTTTGCAACCAGTGATCTCCCGACAAGAATACCAGTCTGGGTCAAGAAAATATCTGTATACTTTTATGATTTAGAATAGTAGTCTGTACGTGTTTTCAACTGTGTTCAACTTGTGAATTTTTAACTGAAAAACACATCATCAAAATTATGAGAAAATCCACTGTGTATTTTGCAACCAGTGGTCGGCCGGCAATAACTTGATACCAGTCTGGGTCAAGAAAATATCTGTATACTTTTACGGTTTAGCTTAATTAACAATTCTGTAAGATTGTTCAACTGTGTTTAACTTGTAATTTTTCTTTCATTTCAAAACTGAAAAATACATCATCAAAATTATGAGGAAATGACCAATCTCTCCTACATGTGTGTATTTTACAACCAGTGGTCGTCCGACAATAATACCTGCCTTGGTCAAGAAAATATTTGTATTATTTTATAGTAGATCTATATTGATGTCTACCTTAAGTTTTACTTCAGGACATGATAAGAGTGCGATAAAAACAATTTACGAGTAAATTTGCGATATATCATGGCTTTATAGATAATTATATGCCGTATATATTTTCCCAGGTGCTGCTTAGACGAGCTTGTAATATCGGATGACCCTTGGTGACAGTATAATGGTCAGTCTTGATTTAGGAGACATTTTACCTGTGATAATTGGTACATTAGCTGGTCAGTTTATTACCATTTAAATTCTAATAAATCTCTTCCCCATAGGAACGAAAATATAATCAAAATGCGAGAGGCCTAACTTTACAGACAATCGGCTTATTGGCAATCGGTTGATGGATATGAAATAAACTGTTTAAATTGATACAGCATTGAAGAAAAGGGTAGATTAGTATAAACAAAATAAGAAGGCACATTATTTACCGGTAAAGCGATTTTATTCACACAAAGGTCAGTTGGCTAAATAATAAAGAAAAGATCGACTGTTTTCTTTCATAGTGTCAGACCACATCAAACAGCAGGATGTCGTCTGCTACGAGACATGGACAAAATTAACAATGCAAGAGTCAATGGTACTTGTGACATTTGGAGGAAAGAATTCAAATTTTATTGACACATTAACAATTGTCAAAATCTTGAGTTAAAGTGTTTATTTTATATTTATTTAGTGTAAGCATTCTTTGAACTTGGTTAGATCACTCAACCAATCAAACAATATGATAAATATGACCCGAGGTACCCTCTTCACTTCTTCATGATCACACGATTATCAGAATATTCAGATAAGGAGAGGTAGGATTGTTTTGGCACGTGTTATGTTAAAAAGTTCTTTTTGTAAACCCCGAATATAAAATTCTATGCAAAAGTTTTGAAAAAAATGGTTGTTCATAGAAATGACCAAAATGGCTTGATTCCGTCATTTTTCGGCTTTGTAATATTTTAGTGTAGGGTACAATTTTAAGTCTTCCCCGTGTTTTGTCATCATGTTTTTGATGTTTTATCATATATTGCAAATATTGTCGGTCATCCATAGAAGTTGGAAGCAAGAACAAAACAAGTTCCTCAATTTGTTTCATGTTTTATTTTCATGAAATAAAGCATTCAAAACTTTGCACCCATGCCATGTCCAATCGCATATGGCATAATGTATTATAAAGTTTCATTGCCCTTTTGATGAAATTTTCATTCTGATTTGTTACTGTAATGCTAAATATTCAAAGAATATCTCAATATATAAATACATAACGTGAACCAAACCAAACATAACATAAGAAATTACAGAAGATGAACAGACAACCATAACAACAGCCATTTCACAAATAAACTTATATATCTTAAAAATGACCATCCATATGCATTTAAGGACCCTTATGTAAAAATTTAAGATTTTCACGTTTTGTTACATTTTTGAAACACCAACCAAAACTGGGTTATATAAAAATAGTTTTAAAAGTGTATTCACATCAATGATTCTGCAGAAATTGTAAAAAAAAAAATTAAAAAAAATAAAAATAAAAAACCCACAAAGTCATGTTTTCATAACAGACTATATATATTTATTGCATTCGAAACCTGTTCTCTGCATTGCGATTGGGTTGTTCTAAGGGTCTTTTTCGCTTACGGAATGTCAAATTTAGTCCTCTCTTCTAAATTCTAGTGGTTTTTATTGATATAATGAGCTATTGAGTAACAAAACAAATGAAATTGTTATATTCGGAAGGACACGCGTGACAATCACACAGAAACATTCCAGCCCATAATCAAATCACATTCCAAAAGCAAAGTAATTAAAAACTTTGAAAACTGGCAAGTTAAGTTAAAAAAAACCATAAAAGTGAGGCTGAGTGCTCAGGAAATATAAGCTGAAGCTGTGTAAAATCAAAATTTAGCATTAAAAGAAAATGGAACTAAAGTGACCGTCTGCATGTCATTGTGTTAAAATGCAAATGGTATTATTCAGATTCAGTCCTAAATCGGTTGGGGTTAAACAAGGTGAACCATTATCTTCATTGTTTTTATTTTTCAGGATAACAAATGGAATGTAAGTTTTATTTCACCCAGAAGTCGCCAATTGTAATCATCAATATAACGAATTATTAGGAATCACTGTGGCGTGTATGAAGTCTGATTTTTCTCGATTACAGAGACAAATAACAGTTACGTGACGTCTACCTGTCATATTTGTCACGGATATCAAAATATCATTTTTGTTTAAATTTATCACCTTTAGCCATTGTAACGATGTTATTGACATCAGAGGTTTTTGTTATTTTTTTTTCTAGGCCATTTACATTTTAATGTTCACATCTACACTTTGATTTTGAAATTTTATGAGTTATTTATTAAAAATGAAGTCAAAATTTCGTTTCATTAAAATTAATCTTTTGTTTACAAGTAAGTTCACATACATTTTTTTCAAGTGTCTCTGATTTTCAGATAAAAATGGGATATCAACATTTTATCAGCATATGAAAACGCCTGACAAAAATATTTTGTTATATTACCTAAGGCGAGTTCGAAAATTCACCAGGATTTCGTTTTATGTTGTACTTGTTCAGATTATATCAAACAGGTATATGCAACTCTTTGTACCGAACACGCCCTAAAAGTTATACATCCTACATACTATAAATACCTGAAAAATATCGCTGTGTATAATATATATTTATGGAGTCGATATCAATTAGAAGACAAATATCGCCTCCGATAAAGGTCAATATACCGTCTAAATCTTAATAAAATATACATAACAAGAATTTAGGACTGGTGGGTATTTTTGTACTATGTGGACATCAAACTATCGTCATAAAATTTGATTTACTATATCCTTGAGAGAAGATGAATAAGAAATCTTAGTGTCCCTACTATAATGCAATAATATTACTTACAAGTGAATACACAATATTGACGTACATTGTTTGGATAGTGATACCGAATGTTGTTGCCCGTCGTGGTTCATAACCATTTATTACTCCAACTACGGGCGTGGGGCGTTTTCCTTTTATATCGGTACACGCGTTTTATTATGTCCATTTTAACTGAATGTTAATGTCCGTCGTGGTCCGTAAGCATTAATTACATCATATACGTGTGTGGGGCGGTTTTTATACTTGCACAAGCGTTTTTCCCTCATTTTACTGAATGTTATCGTCCGTCTTGCTTCAAAGTATCCCTTTTTTGGGAATGTTGCTGCTCGTCTCCATATAAAAGAGTTATGTAGTTGCAAAAATACTCGTTGAGACACACGGTTTATATGAGGTGTTTACCTTTCCGTGCCACCCAGCCATAAATATCCTGGTGGAAGTTCACGTGTTTAACTTAATTTGATAGTTTTCAAAGTTTTCACTTCGCTTTTAGGATTTTGATTTGAACATCAACTGTTATGTTTGCATTTCTTTCTGAACATAGCTATCAGACTTGCTGTTTAAATACACGAGCATGATTACGTTTTATGTTGTGACATCACAGCAAACATACCAATCCTTGTCCAATTGAAGTCACAATCCCAAAGCAAAGTAAAAACAAACATACCAATCCATGTCCAATTTAAGTTCCAATCCCAAAGCAAAGTAAAAACAAACATACCAATCCAGATTCAATTTAAGTCCCAATCCCAAAGCAAAGTAAAAACAAAAATACTAATTCATGTCCAAGTTGTCACAATCCCAAAGCAAAGTAAAAACAAACATACCAATCCATGTCCAATTTGTCACAATCCCAAAGAAAAGTAAAAACAAACATACCAATCCATGTTTAATTTAAGTCCCAATCCCAAAGCAAAGTAAAAACAAACATACCAATCCAGGTTCAGTTTAAGTCCCAATCCCAAAGCAAAGTAAAAACAAACATACCAATCCATGTCCAATTTGTCACAATCCCAAAGCAAAGTAAAAACAAACATACCAATCCATGTCCAATTTGTCACAATCCCAAAGCAAAGTAAATACAAACATACCAATCCATGTTCAATATAAGTCCCAATCCCAAAGCAAAGTGAAAACAAACATACCAATCCATGTTTGAAAACTGATAAAAAAGTTAAACACGTGAACTGTCAACAGAGAAGTGAGACCGAGTGTCTCGGAAGGGTAAGCAACTCCTATTTAGCTAGATAAACCCACCACGTGTAAAATAAATTTAAATTTAGAATGAAAGAAACACGGAACTATGAGACGTCAACTATACCCAGGATAGTTTTGGATACAAAGGCGCATCGTACTAAACAATATTGTGATGGCGGCAATAATGATCGCGTGATAAGCCAAGGCTTGCGGTATCCCCGAGTCAAAAATACAAAGGGAAAGGAAACGGGACAAAAAAGAAGAAACACATACTGGGAACACTGGTTACAAAGTTTCCGGTGTGATGTGGTCAAAGTACCATGGAGAACATAAAACTTACATGCATATTAAACATTAAAACCCGTTCTTTGAAACCATGAATCGACAGCCATACATGTATATTTATGATTCAAACTACTGATGTGGCCATCGATCAGAGTAAGTTTTTATAGGACGCAATGCTTTATTTTCTTTATTCTTTAAATGTCGAATGGTTGGAGTTCGTAGTTTTTATGCTACAAACATTTGTGAGGATAATTGACACACACGTTTTTTTTTTGTTAATTTTTTTCTGTGAATGCCATTGCCCGTCTTGCTCGGCAAGTGTTCCAAGTGCTCATAAGCATGGGCGATTGATCTGACTGAAGGACGTATGTCCTTAAAATGTGAATGACCGGTAGAACATTACGCTCATCTCGTTCGTAATCTTTATATGATAAGACATCATATCACTATTATAGGCAAACAACATTGACCTGTCCGTTTGACCTTTCATTAGGAATAGCCATGTAGGAGGGTCCACCCAATACAAAGGTAGTGTTAGGATTCGCAGTTAATACATATACACATTGTCAATGATTAGTGTTCACATCTACACTCATTCTCCCTATTACTTGAATTTACTCGTCCATAATGGATATTTAAATCAAAGGTCAAGCGGACAGGTCAATGTTGTTTACCTATACCATTTACACAAAAAAAATTAAACAAACATGTTGATTATAATACTTTTCGCTTTAAATAACATCAAAATATACTTCATATGAAAATTCATGTTGAAATGTAGAGGTTTTATTAGACAAAGTCGTATTTGCACAAACGACTTCGTTAGCGTCAATGAATAAAGGCCACCTGATTATAAAGGTCAGTATAAAGTATCCCAATTGTTCTGTATTCGTGTTATTTGAACCTGTCTATAAAGACCACCTGCTTATAAAGACCAGTAGAATTGTATCCCAATTGTTCTTTATTCATGTTATTTGAACCTGTCTATAAAGGCCACCTGTTCATAAAAGCCACTTTTACTGGATCCCTTTGGTGGCCTTTATAGATAGGTTTTACTGTATAATAAGCACACCACTAATTAGTTTGATAATTATGGTTTACTAAAACAAAATAACGTTAATTAAGCTTTGAGCAACTGGGCCCTGAGCATTTGGTATTTTAGAATTATTAAAAAGCTTACAATTTGCAATATCTCTAATTTGATTGGAGGTGTTTATCTAGTTTGGTATTATCACATCTTATTTTGTATTCCATATAAATCCTAATATGGCTAAACACGGACAGTAACAGTAACATGTAAAGTATAATCAGAAATGGATTACACTCAATTTTATGGATTTTTCTCAAAAACCAGTTGAAGATGTGAAACAGAAATTTGGCTATGTATATAACAAGACCCGGCCTAATTTACCATGATGGTTTGAGTTTTTCATCACTTTGGACTTTGCCTCTGTATAGTATAATTTTTTGTCAAAAATGTTCAACCTGAAAAAATCTAAGTTTTTGACTCCACCTCTTATAACAAACCCAACCCTTTTTACTATGGGTTCCATTCAAAGTGTAATAGGTGTCGCAGATGATTGACTTAAAGACTGAACAGCAGTTTGATGACAACACAATTAGGCCAAGGGAAAATAAACACCTGTGTATATGATTATGGAGAGATTAAAAATGATTCAACAATTGTCAAGTAAATTGCAAAATTCCTTGCATTTGAAGTAAATACAATTTATACATGTTTATTTCTTTTTAAATGTTTGCCTTGTTAATTTTAAGAACACAAACATATCACTGACATTTGTTAATCCATTGCTCAATTAAGCTATGAGTAGTACAAATGTTAGGTTTGAGAATACATGTATAACACAACTGTACATATTTCTGAAAATAAATGCAAATGTAAATTCCAGATACATACTTAAAGCCTCTCACCAATGTGAGTCGATCTGAATTCTATCGCAAATACCCTCAGAAGGCATTGTGATGGAAGAACATAATAAACAGGTTCAATGAATAAAAAAGGTCATGGCATATCATTGTGCCTTACATGGTAAAAAAGGCGGAGTAAATAGATTTTGTTAATTTTTCATCATTGCAGAAATTGCCAAATTTTTCTCAGTAAAGCTGGATTATTGCAAAATATACATCATGGAAGCCTAAAGTGCATATTAGGCCGATTGATTATAAATATATTTTATCAAGAAAAAATAAAATATTTTTAATAATAAAAGTTTTATAGACAAATAATTGAGTGTAATCCATTTCTGTTTATACTTTAGTAAACCATCGATTTTTTTCTTCTTACGATTCGAGATTAAAGTTGATAGAAGCAATTGCCTTTGATGTGCATGTACTTTTCTTCAAAATTTATATGCTATAGATATAAAATTTATATCATCAAATAATGATTTTTTGAATAATTGTATTTTAGCCTTTGAAAATTTGAAAAAAAATCACGTAATACGTTTTGTATTTCAGCAATTAGGATCTCCGAGGATCCCTAAGATTTAGGATTTGAACCTTTTCTTGTCATAAGGACTGTGCATGCAAAATGCTTAAAGGAGAACCATAACTTTTATATGGGAAAGATATTGGTTCATTTATTTGGGGCATCGATGGTCAGAAGGACTAAACCACCGGTTTACGCACCAAAGCGCTTATGCTTGCAAATCAACAAAACCACTTTTTCATTACCTTGAGTTCCGTTTCAAGTGAGTAGAGATGTTTCATGCTACATAAATAAGCTTAAACCATTTATTGTAATAAATCATAACATAATTACTTAAACCATTCAAGTTTTTCTCAATAAAAACGCATGTTCAAACTTATGCCGAAGGTCATGATTTGATGCCCGGTCTCGGGATGTTTATTTGCAGTCCTTGAAATTCGTCACAAATGAGTTAGATATATATCAACGAAATTGAACGGATATTAATACTTAGTTGTCCTTTATAACCAAATTACAATCTAAAATCTAAAAGTCCATAAATTTTTGGCGGAACAACAAAAATAAACTTGCTGAAAACTCTACTACAAATTGGTAATTATCAAAATATTGTAATGGTCTTTTATATGATTGGTCAATTTATTTTTGAGTTCATAAACCTATAACGAATAAGTACAGACCTGCCGAAAGTTAAACAACTAGCTAACGAGTAAGTGCCGAATCTACAGCTCACTCATGTCAGTCCCTTGTTAGCGAAATATCAGCTGAGTTTTTTCAGCTGCATCTATCTTTCGGTAGGTTTTCTGTCTCCGGCTATCGATATCTCGGTCACTCGGGGACCAAGCTTCTAGCTTGGCTACTCGGGAGCTTCGTAGCTTGTCTACTCGTGAGCCGATCTTCTAGCTTGGCCATTCAGGAGCTTCGTAGCGTATCTACTCGGGAGCCGAGCTTCTAGCTTTGCCACTTGGGTGCTGCTTAGCTTGTCTACTCGGGAGCTGAGCTTCTAGCTTGGTCACCCGGGAGCTTCGTAGCTTGTCTACTCAGGAGCCGGGTTTCAGCTCCTATTCATTAGCTTAAGGTTAAACTTTCGACAGGTCTACTGAATATGTACAGTACAGACCTGTCGAAATTTTAACACAGGGCTAATGAAAAGGAGTCGAAGCACTATTGCCAAGTTTGTCGAGATATGAATTGCTAGTGACCGAAAAGATACAGATACACCTGCCTATAAAGACCACTTTTACTGGTCCCCTTGGGTGGTCTTTGTAGACAGGTTTGACTGCATATGCATAACAAACAACTGCTGAAAAAGCTGCCGAGGTATAGGTGATAAGGGTCCAAGATGCGCTGTCGATTCGGCAATAATTCGTTATCTTAGTGTTAAACTTTCGACACGCCTGTACTGTAGGTAATAGGGTTGAGATCAGCTGTCGATTCGGCAATAATTCGTTAGCTTAGTGTTAAACTTTCGACATGCCTGTACTGTCTACCATTATCAGGGCTGTGTGATGTGTTATTAGCTATGGTTATTCACTTTCACATACAGTTTTTTTCTTGTCTAGGGTCAGATAGGGGACATAAAGGCATAAATGACAACTGATTTTATCTGAACTAAATCTTAATCGTATGTCTGTACTTATAAAATAACTTATTTATCAGGTAGGTAAACTACAGACCTGTGGAAGGTTTAACACTTCGAGGTTCTATGTTCGAGGTTCGGCTGTCAATTGGCCGAGATCAATATTGAAACCTTGTAGCCGAAAATCTGCTGAGATGTACCTGGTTCCAAAACGTTGTCGAGATGGCCAATTTACATTTACACTCATTTACATTGTGAAATTACATTGTGAATACTGAAGCACCGTTGTTAATCAACAACAAACACACCGGTCCAAACCAAACTGCCATTAAATTGACTGAAAAAAAGATATCCACATGGCCTGGTGTCCTTTAGCGATGTGGAATGAGCAAAAAAGAAAGAAAGAAAGAAACATAAAAATAAATTTACAAATTCAAAACAATAACATAAAACATGGACAAATTATGTTTGTCGTGATAAAATTCAAGTTATTTACTGATTTACTTTAACACGCTGTATATACAACTTTTACCACATGTTTTACCATAATTGTGTCTATATTAAATCTATGTAAGTCCCGTTTTACATCATGTCACATCTTATGTTGTAAAGGTTTATTTTTATGTCTACTAGATACAGTTAACCTCAAACACAGACACAATAGACTATTAGTGCAATTTGATCATCAAAAGTCACTTATAAAAAGTCGATCAAAAGGAATAAATTGAAATCCGACATTCAAGGTAGAGTATGGAACCTCTCAAGATCAGAGAATTTAAGCATTGTTACAATCAAACACAAACACCTCAGCCCATGTCTAAATCATAATTAAAAAAAGCAAAGTAAAACCTTTGAAATTTGGCAAATTTGGCATGTCCAAATTACAATCCAGAAACAAAGTAAAAACGTTGAAACTGACTAGTTAGGTTAAACGCGTGAACTTTTTAACAGGGAAGTAAGGTCAGATTCTCCGGAAAGGTAAGCACCTCCTGTTCAAACTTGAGATTCTCCTCCATTCAAGATCTTAATACAATGGTCTAAGAACCACTGCATCGTTTGCAACATAATCAGTAGTGTACTATAATATTGGTACTGATTAAACAATCACATGATTAGTCCGATTCTAATTATACCCCCGCAAACTACTGGTAGTCTGAGGTTTGAGGGGGTATATAGAGAATCATGATGGTTGTCTGTCCGCCCGTCGTCCGTCTGTCCGCACGAGTAAAATCGTGTCCGGGTCATATCTCATAATTGCTTTGGACGACTGTGTATTCAGACATCCATTCACGTTCTCTGTCAAAACAACAAAATCATTGCGAAACATAAAATGCAATGGGCTGAGTAAACTAGAACTGTCTCTTCAGAGCCAAATACCCCCGCCCCGACCTTGACCTTTCCTATATGACCTTAATTCAAGGTCATGACACACCTTGGGACCATGCTGATTATTCATGTGAAGTTCTTTCTTTCGGACTAATGGGAGCCTATTCGTTTGCTATGAAATGATTGTACAGGGTGTTACATAATATATGCAACCATTTCATTTGCTTATATTTTCATTATTTAGAAACATACAAATGAGATTAAGGTACTGTTAGAAAGGTGGTAACCTAAATATTTTTAATATATAAAAAGTACGGGAAAATTTGCCACCTGGCCTGATTATGATGACGTCATCATGATGTCATCAGATCAGGTGTTCTGTTTCAAAATGGAGTTCTCCAGTAAACATTATGCTGAAGTTGTTAGATTGTTCTATCAAACAAAATCACCTATTTATGTGATTACAATGATGAAAAAACAGTATCCAGATTACAAAGAACTAAACAAATGGAAAATTTACAGAATGTGTGTGTGTGTGTGTGTGTGTGTGTGTGTGTGTGTGTGTGTGTGTGTGTGTGCATTTGATCCTCGTTGCATGAATTCACAATACAAAAACATCCACATTAAATTATGAAGCATAAGCAATGGCCTGTAAACAATGACACAACTTCAACAATAATGTCTTAATGTGATCTTTACTCTTTATTTGGGGGGCTAATTCATTCTGACATTAACCAAAATAAGGACCCATTCTAAATGAAAAACTACAAAATACAGGGCTAAAAAGTACAAATACCCAAAGAAATCCGAGTACTAAAAAACAAAAATATTTGTTTACCTATCAGAGTTATTTTCTTAACCACATTTCATGTCACCACAAACTTAAAAAACTGGTTTCTTTAAGACAGTTTGACCATAAAAAGATAAAAGCAAATTACAACACGCCAGTCTTTAATATTATCGAGATAAGATATCGCTTGCCAACCCAATCAGAAAATGATATGCAAAAAATCTGAAAACTGTTCAACAATCCAGATAATTCAATAAAAAACATGTTTGAGAAAATTCAGTTATGCGTAAAATTCTTGTATCATCATTTTCTTTCAAAACCAGTATTGCCACTATAAGCAAAATATATATACCTGGTTGCACACCTGTGACCTACTTTAAAATTCGATCAGAAATGAAAAATAGTTTTTTTTTCGATTTTTCAGGTTTTCTAACGCTTTTACGATACTGTTTATTCCATATTACTTAGATAGAGATGACCAGTACAAAGTACATCATTTAGTTGCATTTGTCGACGACTCTTGGGGCTTTCGGGGAAAAAACTTAAAACCAATGTCCCGTGTCACGGCAGGCGTGGCGTGTTATAGACCCCTCCCTGCATATGTTCTAAGGTAAATTTTCTGCTAATTCACCTATAGTCGGTGATGTCTCGATATGTGGATATTCTTGACTGAGAAGTAAAACCCACATTCAATCAATCGACCACTGTTTATTGGTTAACTTTTGGGGGTTGGTTGGTTGGTTAAGCGCTGTTTTACGTCTCGTCACCAATTTTAGCTATTCGAGACATTTTAGACACAGGCACTCGTTTCTGATATTAAAAAAATAACACACTATACTTAATGTAGAGTAAACAAGTGCCTGTGATTTTAAATTATTAAACAAAAGTTCATGTAGTGCCTAAATTTATTTATGCTATTCCGCTCTGCTTTGCATTAAGATTGGTGCACATTTAGAGTGCAAGTACACCTGTCCTTAATGTCACATTTAGACAGTACAGACCATAATCATATCATCTATCATAACAGAAAACCAAGTATATTTTCGCCTGTTGAGCTACAAATTCGATGCCCTGTTAGGTCAACAAAAAAAGAACAATAAGCGTTTTTCCACTAGGGCCTTTATACCGGAAGCCAAGTATACTTTGGCCTGTTGAACTAAAAACCTCAGGCACTTGTTTCTGATTTTTAAAAAATTACACTTTATGCTAAAACATAACGTTTAAGCTTTCATAACGTTTAAGCATAGAATGTTATTTTATAAAAATCAGAAACAAGTGTCTGTGCTAAAAACTACACCCTGTTAGATTTATCATTTCAAAAATAACTGAATACTTGAAGTAACAATAAGTCTGTCAAAGGTATTTTGGGGGTTTTCGAGTGAAACTTGGCTGGGATCCTACTTAACTTGGCTGTGATCTTACTTACACATTTACTTTTAAAGGTCAACATGTTCTCTATTAGTTGTCATACTTTCTTATAACCCTGACACTAGTTGTACCACATGCCTCATTCTTATTTATAACAAAAGAAGATATCTAAATTTAAAGATACAATGTATATCTATGAACGGTTATATTATTCATTATATGTACCATAATTAATTGTCGGCTTTGGAATGGAGGCGAGTAATGTTGTTTTACGCCCAATTCAAGATTCTTTTGCATATATTCAGGTGATCATTATGGTGGAGGAACAAATCAAACGACCTTTTGACAAACATTCTCACTCTAAGATCTGCGCGCATGGGGGCGGTGAGAGGCACTTTGATCGTGGGCTTTACGCCACTCAGTCACCTAGGTCCATATTTGTGACTACTTATTTAACAAACACTAAAGAAAAGAAACTGAAATCGCAGTGTTTTACGTCCCAGTCAAGATTCTTGGACTTCGAGATGGTCAATTCTCGTATGATGGAAAAAAACAGGTGTAGCCGTCTTAAACCACTGACCTTCAACAAGCAAACTCCAACAAACTAAGGGAGAGCGGCTAGAACATGCACACACATTATCTTAACTAAAAACTTGACAACAGCCAACGCAAACAAGAACACGAAACAATAAAAGCTAATGACAGAAACACGGAGACAAAAAGACAAATACATTTGGAGTTAAATGGTGTGATACTATTGGAGGGGGAGTCCAAACTATTATACCTTTTGTATAGCCAGTTGTCTATTAATACGAACATTTAAAGTTTAGCCTCATTTTACCAAACAATAAACAAACAAGCCTTACACGTATATGCAATAAGTAAATGAAGAGGAAGAATAGAGTTAGACGAATTATTGCTTTACACCCCAGGTTCTTGTATTTATATCGGGGCAGACATTTTGACATAGTGGAGGAAACTGGTATACCTGGTTAAAACCACTGACATTTAACAAGCAAACTCGATGACAAACATTCTCACAATAGGATCTGGCCCTATACAGCGAGAGACACCGAAAGTTGTTGCTTTATTGACCCCCTGTAAAGATACATAAAGACTATTGGAAACGGATTATCACCCATCATCAATGTCAAACTTTTTCTGCTGATGGACAGCAAGTTGCTCTCATCTCACATCTCAAAAGATGTATATACATTTGACAGGTATGTGTATTTTCACTTACTTTCGTGGTTCTATGCGTATTGAAGCTCTTGAAAGTATACAGCAAAACTGAAAAGGGTCATGCGTCTCGCTGCAAGCTAATTATACCTTTTGTATAGTTTCAAATGTAGACATATTATTAGAAACGATTGAAAAATGACGAGAAGCGTGAATAAAACCGGTCCACTGCTAATTTTCCGACGTGAGAACACCTGAACGCCTTACATATAAAATAGACCGTGATCTCAGTTTCACATAACCTTTCACAAATCTTGCGTAATCATCAGGTGGCAGCCAAGCTGTCGGCCAATTAAATCAAAATAAATCATTCAAAAACTTCAACATACTTATTAAATTTTCAACTTAAACTTCTAAAAAGTGTTTAAATATTCCTAATTTTTAAGGACCACACATAATTTACAGCTCGTAAAATAGAATCGAATACACCAATATCACATAACATACAGAGTCACTTACACATGGTATGTGTGATGGCTGTGTGAATTGTATTTTGTAATAAATGCCAAGTGTAAACCGGTATATTGACATGAAAATGTACATTGTAAATTAGAATGACGCATAGGTGAATTGCTGTAGAATTGTCTGATAGGGGCTTGGTTAAATGCCATGACACATCCTTGGACCATGGAGCCTGGTGGAGGTCATGTAAACACCTAATGACCTGGCTTTGTTCAATGCCATGACTCATCCTTGGACCATGGAGCCTGGTGGAGATCATGTAAACACCTAATGACCTGGCTTGGTTCAATGCCATAACACATCCTTGAACCATGGAGCCTGGTGGAGGTCATGTAAACACCTAATGTCCTGGCTTGGTTCATTGCCATGACTCATCTTTGGGTAATGGAGCCTGGTGGAGGTCATGTAAACACATAATGACCTGGCTTGGTTCAATGCCATGACACATCCTTGGACCATGGAGCCTGGTGGGGGTCATGTAAACACCTAATGGCCTGGCTTGGTTCAATGCCATGACACACCCTTGGACCA
The DNA here is from genome assembly GCA_021292105.1 of Anadara kagoshimensis. Taxonomy (NCBI): domain Eukaryota; kingdom Metazoa; phylum Mollusca; class Bivalvia; order Arcoida; family Arcidae; genus Anadara; species Anadara kagoshimensis. The sequence goes on from CM037859.1 coordinate 57,554,651, forward strand.
TGAAGCCTGGCTTGGTTCAATGCCATGACACATCCTTGGACCGTGGAGCCTGGCTTGGTTCAATGCCATGACACATCCTTGGACCATGAAGCCTGGCTTGGTTCAATGCCATGACACACCCTTGGACCATGAAGCCTGGCTTGGTTCAATGCCATGACACATCCTTGGACCATGAAGCCTGGCTTGGTTCAATGCCATGACACACCCTTGGACCATGAAGCCTGGCTTGGTTCAATGCCATGACACATCCTTGGACCATGAAGCCTGGCTTGGTTCAATGCCATGACACATCCTTGGACCATGGAGCCTGGTTGAGGTCATGTAAACACCTAATGGCCCAGCTTGGTCCAATGCCATGACACATCCTTGGACCATGAAGCCTGATTGGTTCAATGCCATGACACATCCTTGGACCATGGAGCCTGGTGGAGGTCATGTAAACACCTAATGGCCCAGCTTGGTCCAATGTCATGACTCATCCTTGAGCCATAGAGCCTGGTGGAAACACCTAATGGCCTGGATTGGTTCAATGCCATGACTCATCCTTGGGTAATGGAGCCTAGTGGAGGTCATGCAAACACCTAATGGCCTGGCTTGGTTAATTGCCATGACACATCCTTGGACTATGGCGGTCATGCAAACACCTAATGGCCTGATTTAGTGCAATGTCATGACACAGCCTTGGATCATGGAAGTCCTACAAACTTACCTAATGGCCTGGCTTGGTTAAATGACATGACACATCCTTAGACCATGGAGGTCATGCAAACACCTAATGGCCTGGCTTAGTTTGATGCCGTGACACATCCTTAAACAATGGCGGTCACTTAATGGCTTCCATGTGATGTATAAAATTTACATAAAACATGGTTACTTCCGTATTCTATAGCACAATAAATATAAACTCATAATTTGTGAAAATATCTGAAAGAAAGTATTTTATGATTATTAAATTCATTCTTCGCCAGCTAATACATTTTACAACAAATTTTATGAACAAGATATTATAATTTTACTCCGCGAGAGAGATACATAAATATCAAATTATACAACCCTTTATAACAGATTTTATTATCAAGGATACAATTATTACATCAAGCTCTGGGATGAAATTTCTAAGAAAAGTAGCTGTGTAAAAATTCAACCCATTACCAGTGTACAGAGATCAATAACTATATAAGCCAGTTAAAGTTACAGGATATAGCTTAGACAAATGAAATCTACCATTAGTTGATGTGAAAGGCATACAGTTACAGAACTGTAGAAAGTGCAACACACACTCTTGTCAAAAGTACAGCACAAACCCCTGTCAAAAGTTCAACATAAACCCAAGGAACAAGTGTTGAATAGGCAGCCCATCTCTGATCCTCGTAAGCTAGGAAATAGCTTAGACAAATGAAATCTACCATTAGTTGATGTTAAAGTTAAGATGAACTCCGACATACAGTACAGACCTGTCAAAAGTTTAACATGAAGCCAACGAAGTAGTGTCGAATAGGCAGCTAATCTCTGCCCATTATTAGCCATTAATTTATCTCGGCAGCTGCTACTATTTCTTAGTGGCTTGTCGGTCAATAGCTATTCATATCTCAACCATACGGTAGCCAATTTTTGATAGATCAAACGTTAGACTGGTCTTGACAGCTCATTGTTTAACTTTAGACTAGTCTTGACAGCTTTTTGACAGCTGGCTCCATATTCACAATCAATTCTTAACTAAGATTTTCCTCAACTTAAATCTGGCAAATTTGAAATCACTGTAATTTTATTAATTGTTAAGGTATTCAGTGATTAAAGGTGCCACTTTGAAGATCAGTTCTAGCTAATAACATCTCCATTTAGTTCTGACAAAAATGTTCCTTCATAGCAAAAAAAAAAAAAGATTGCCAAAAATAACCAAATTTAAGTTAAGGAAAATCTTAGTTAAGAATGTTTGTGAAACAGGCCCCAGTTTCACAATCATTCCTTAGCTAAGATTTTCCTTAACTAAAATTATGCAAATTTTTGAAATCTCTTTTTGAAACTACTGATGAATATTTTTGTCAAAACTAAATGCAAATGTTTTAATCTAGAAGTGATCTTAAAAACGACACCTTAAATTCCTCAATATCTTGAAAATTAACAAATTTATAAAGATATGAAAATTTGCAAGATTTAAGTTAAGGAAAATCTTAGCTAAGGAATGATTGTGAAACCGGGGCCTGGGGCCTGGTATCTATCTCTAAAGCTTTTCGGCCAGTAGCTATCCTTACCCTACCTCTGACTTAAATCTATGGAAATGATTGGCTAAATCGAATCACATGACCAACCCAGTATCATTCCGTACATAGCCGCACGCGCAAAAATACTGGGTCAGTGAGACTCATACCGGGTGAGTTAGAGTTACGTCCCCTGTCTCTAACGTAAACGTCAATCAAAATGGCGACCGTAAATAAATGGTTTGTGGACTCTTCTGCTGAAGATAGCGAGTTAAAACGCAAGAAAGTATTATTTTGAAACATTGACAGCCAAAGGAAAGACTACTAGACTTCGATAATATGCTGAATTTTAGTATCCGTTTTATTTTGTTGTCACAGCAGTATTTTATTGCAGCCAGATAATTATTTTTTTTCACTTCTTTCAACGACATCGATAGATCTAGAATTTTTTTAAAAAACTTTTTTCAATAGCGCCGGGTCATCGGTAGGGTAAAAAAGTTACATGGTTTGTAAGTGTCCGGTACGGAATGATACAGGGTCAGTAGAAAACATACCGGGTTCGGCTCCCGCCTCACCCGGTATCTTTCCTACTGACCCTGTATCATTCCGTACCGGACACTTACAAACCATGTAACTTATACTATCTCCGCCACTCAGCACCCCAAGCTAGGACACCTTTTCGATAGCTCTGTGTTTCGACATGTCTGTACTGTATAACTTGACAGCTTTTTGGCAGCTGGTATCTATCTCTCGGAAGCTTTTCGGTCAATAGCTATCCATATCTTGGCCACTCAGCACCAAAGCTATGACTCCTTTTTGAAAGCTCAGTGTTAAACTTTCGACATGTCTGTACTTTAGGAACTGTCTGAAGAACAGCTTAGCCTACATAATACATTATTTCTTTAACCTGCAATTACCCATGAAACATTGGTGTAATGAAGCCAAAGCTGCCAGCATGACATAAGAATTAATTCACTAAAGACGCTCAAATCTTACCAATCCATTACAAGTACACAAATCAATATCCACACAGCTTATAGTTACAGTGTATCATATAGATGTTTGAAAAAATCTACAACTGAGAATTCAATAAGTAAGAAGAATTATATCATCTAAGACTTATAATAAACCTAAATTCAAAGTTCTGCTTTTCTGATCAGTCACAATTTTGCAACTCTTGGCCAGACCAGAACGTATTAAGAACAACCATCCTCCTACTGTAGTGGTCTCTTCTCATTAGTGACATGCTTCAGACATAATGTCCATCAGAAAAAAAAACTTTTTTAAAGCGCCAATGGTAAGCTTAAACAAGAGGCCCATGGGCCTGATACGCTCACCTGATAACTAATGGCTAGCTGATAGATTTAAAGAAAACATAAATACTAAACCCCAATGACTTTTTTCTTTACATCATGATAACCGTTGTATCATTACCTACAACATTCTAGTATACATGCCTATACAAAAAGTTAATAGTTTTCGAGATAATTAACCATTTCGGTATTGTTTCGCATCTGTGACCTTGACCTTTGAACCCATGACCTTTTTCTATACATCAAAATGACCGTTGTATCAATACCTACAACATTCTTATATACATGCCTATAAAAAATGTTTATAGTTTTTGAGATAATTAACCATTTGGGTATTGATTCACATCTGTGACCTTGACCTTTGAACCCATGACCTTTTTCTATACATCAAAATGATCGTTGTATCAATACCTACAACATTCTAATATACATGCCTATACTAAATGTTTCTAGTTTTCGAGATAATTAACCATTTCGGTATTGTTTCCCCATCTGTGACCTTGACCTCTGAACACATGACCTTTTTCTATACATTAAAATGATCGCTGTATCAATACCTACAACATTCTAATATACATGCCTATACAAAATGTTGATAGTTTTCGAGATAATTAACCATTTCGGTATTGTTTCGCATCTGTGACCTTGACCTTTCAACCCATGACCTTTTTCTATACATCAAAATGATCATTGTATCAATACCTACAACATTCTAATATACATGCCTATACAAAATGTTTATAGTTTTCGAGATAATTAACCATTTCGGTATTGTTTTGCATCTCTGACCTTGACCTTTGAACACATGACCTTTTTCTATACATCAAAATGATCGTTGTATCAATACCTACAAGATTCTTATATACATGCCTATACAAAAAGTTTATAGTTTTCGAGATAATAATTATAATGAGAGGTAAAAAAAAATAGGTCACGACCTTCACAATTGACCTTGACCTCATTTTGAAGATACTAACAAGAAGATGTCAAAACTGAAAACCCCATGTCATTATCTGGTCAAATAGTCAAGTTATAACAATTTGAAGCTATTTTACGATTTTTTCAAAATTAAACGCAAAAACGCGTAACCTATTTTTTATCAGAATTTCACAAAATGAACAAACTATAGGCTTAAGACCCTAGAGAAGCCAAATATCACATCAGATTTTTTCTCCAATCAGTACTTTCGGAGAAGAAGATTTTTTAAGATTTTTGCACCCCTAGGTCACCTTGACCTAGTTATGGTAGCCATGGCAACGCCACGAACAAATCTGAATTGCACCGGCCCATATATACTTCTGACAAAGTTTCATTAAAAACTGTCCAGTAGTTTCAGAGGAGAAGTCGAAAATAGGTGTTAACGACGCACACACGCACACACGCACATACACACGCTGCGCTATGCCATAAGCTCACATGACCTTCGGTCAGGTGAGCTAAAAATTGATGTAAAAAAACAAACTATGTAGCTGATTGTTATACCGATTACTGATAGCTTTCTTGGTCATAAATAATTCGTATTATGACAGATTGGGATCGATAGGTGGTCAGGTATTCCAGTCGGTAGAGCAACCCGCTATTATTGGGTAGGTCCTAGGCTCGAGTTCTGGTTTTGCTGCTGCATTTTTTCTCATTCTTGTCACAAAAGTAAAAGTTTATACCATAATAAGAATAATGCTCCCCTATGTTGCAATTTTTCTACTCAGAAAAATATGACAAAAGAGCAAATTACATTTCCTGTGAAGTTGTGAGGCCAGACCAATCAGTTTTGGCCTAAGCTGTATACTCAGACTTATAATATAGCTAAGGCTTGCAGACAAGTGTTATTTTGACACAAGTGATTTATTTCTTGACAGAGAAGTTAATGCCACTTAAGTTATATTAGTAAGTAATCAATACATTAATATCAGCAGGAACAGTATGGTATTTAAATTCCTCTGAGAGTAATACATATATATTATATAGATATATGTTGTACATCTCACAATGATATATTGAAAACTGAATCCACACTTCAGCAATCTCAGAGTACAATTGGGGTTGTAGTGGTATAGTGCTGGTTTATAGATCACAGCATTGCACATAACTAATAGATTTTGAATACAACTCGGGTTATGCTTAGTGCGGGAAAAGTTCTTTTTTGGCTTGTCAAAGTCCGGTAATTTTTTCTGTGCATTGGAATTCCTCTGCCATCTGAGGACTGGCGCCCTCTATAAGTGTTTTTGAATCTTGACTGGTGTGCAGAACACCTTTACCTTTACCAGAACACCCACACTTCAGTGTCCACCACCATCCAAGAACTAACTAGCCGCGTCTATGTAAGTGAAAGATTCAGTGAATGACTGGTGCTTAAATACCCACTACTCCACTCCACAGTAAGAGGGATTGACATTGCTCTTCTACGGCTATGTAGTTTTTTTATCATTATATCACTGAATAGTAACACAAATCAGTAGGTCTCCCTACCTGTGGGTGCAAGGTCTCCCTGCCTGTGGGTGTAAGGTCTCCCTGCCTGTGGGTGTAAGGTCTCCCTGCCTGTGGGTGTAAGGTCTCCCTACCTGTGGGTGTAAGATCTCCCTACCTGTGGGTGTAAGGTCTCCCTGCCTGTGGGTGTAAGGTCTCCCTACCTGTGGGTGTAAGGTCTCCCTACCTGTGGGTGTAAGGTCTCCCTACCTGTGGGTGTAAGGTCTCCCTACCTGTGGGTGTAGTGAATGAATGATAATTTACAACACAATTATTTCACTTATATCACAACATCAGCAGTATTTATATGTAAAGTTGCAGGAATGTACACATATGTCATTTTCTAATCACAATCAACAGCGAGCTTGTTGTTACTGTCACGTTGTCACTGATTGTGCTGCCAACAATATAAATTGTGACTCACCAGTTGCAAATGCAAACAATGTACTTATTGCATAGATTTAGAATAAACTTTAACATAAAACCTTTACGAAATAGGAATATCGGGTATATTGGAGAAGAAGAATCCATTTCTGCTTTGTAATAACGACATAGAAATCTCCACCTTTTGGATGAATTTGGTTTTTTTTTTTCATACTTCATCAAGCCTTGGTTCGGAAAATAAAGAATTTCATCCTTCAGTTTGAGATTTTCATGTCACCATGACAGAGCATGGGTAGTTTTTTTTAAATCCTACAGGGAACTTGCTGAAAGTTTCTGGTAATCTTTCTCAATGACAAAATAATCCTATTTTGTAAAGAAAAAGAATTTATCCCTATCATTAACTTCAATTTTGAATGATGTATCTTTTTTTATTACATTCTATGGAACAGTATTTGTCTCTGGTTTGCTTTTTAGGGAGAAAAATTTGGTTGCTATGACATTTATCCTGTATGATAAATAAATGATGCAGAATAAAAGTCCTGTTGCATCTTTTTTGAGTAATGCAATTCAACTTCATTTTAAAAGTTTTTTTCATGTAGGATTTCATTCAAAATGGAATGGTGGTTCTGGTTTATAAGAACAATAGGTCACCATACCTCATGATCAAAACCTCCTAATGTTTGTGCAGAATGAAATTGAACACAGCCACATCGATAAAACCCAGATTTAAATTGTTTTTATTCCATGTTTGATAGAAATCCTATTAATGTGCAGACATTATGAGTGTCATGAGGTACATTGATGAAGCCCATTAAAAAGTCAATCTTGGATGAAAATAGCATTAACTTTTTAATTATTTTCTCTCTTCAATCAATCAACTCTTTAATGGCCAAATCTTAATATAACAACCACCATGGTTGCTATGGTAATCATTATTTCTCTTAATATTGGAAACATGGGATAATTATGTTTCAATAAAATGTACTTTTATAAATTAATTGTTTCTTCACTGAGAATAATAATGTGCCAAGGATACTGAAGATCTAAGCTGTAAATGCTAACATCATCAATTAAAATTCTGTCTTATTTTTTGTTGAATTTATTAAACAGTCATGTGACTGAGAAACCATAACAACAGATACACTCACAACAACAATAATTGTCTTTCTTTAGTCAATCATTTGACTTTTTTACTTGCAAAAAGTGAGGGTGTTCCATGACAATCCGCCACATTATGCAATTACTGTTCTGAACCAATCACCAAGTCATCACTACACTCTGACAATGTGCACACTTAGCTATCCACAACAACTGTCCTCCTTCCCAAGAAGTACCTTCTACTCTCTTACTCCGATTATTTTTTTTTCTAAATTCACAACAAACATTCAGGTTACTTAGTTTGTATGATACTAGTAACTCACAGTCTACAAGGCGAATTCAAGCACTATCCAGTGTTTTTCTGTGTTGTAACACTGGAGAGACATCCAGAAATTCTGTTTCTACAATTTTCATGGACAATCAAGTATATAGTCCAATTGCTCTGAAAATCAAACCCATTCAAAAACAGTAATTCTATTTCCATGCCATTCATGGACAATCAGCATGGTCCCATTTCCATGACAACATGTCTATTCTAGGACAATCCAGTGATTTTGTTTCCATGATATTCATGGAAAATCCAACACAGTCCAATTTCAAAGACAACCATGCATATTCATGGACAACCATGAATTCTGTTTCCATGACTCAAGTATAGTCTTGTTTCCATCACATCTATATCTGCTAAGGACAATCCAGTTATTTTGTTTCCATGACAACTATATCAACTCAAGGACAATCCAGTTATTTTGTTTCCATGGCAACTATATCTGCTCAAGAACAATCCAATAAATTCCCCTTTCAATGGCAACCACTTATATTCAAGAGCAATCCAGTAGTTGTTTCAATGGCAACCAATTCTATTCAAGAACAATAAATCAGTTTCCATGACAACTATATCTGTTCAAGGACAGTCCAGTAACTCTGTTTCCATGACATTCATATCATCCTCCAGCATGGTACTCATATCAACATCCTCGTCCTCACTATCAGACTTGTACTCTGGTCTTTTTTTCTTCTTCCAATGTTTCTCTGAAAATACACATGTTTTTATACATTTAGATGATTGATCTGTAAGTGGTAGAATAACCAAAACAAGGACTATCAGATCCACATGCTTCTTGTCTGCAGGTCTATCAAATAGCTTAAACTAACAAGAGTGCGGCTAGGTGGAGCAAAGTACATTTTGTTCACATGTTGTCATAAAATTGTTGGATAAGATTGCCATGATGGCAAAGTACAAAGGGACATAAAATATTTACAAACTAATATGTGAAAGGAAACAAAACTAAGGCTCTAGTCCATAAAATGACCTGTTTTATCAGCAGTGGTGGGGGAGAGATGGCAGGATAAGAAACCAAGTTAGCGAGGGTTTTTTCTTGCTATAAGTGTATCAAGCCAACCAGTATAGTGAACTAAGTAGACTGTAAGGTTTACCTGCAACATTGCAATTGCAGGCAAGTGTACTTAGTCACTCTAAAGATCCTCATAAGTGCAAAATAAACTAAACTTGCATTATTTAGCCTAATCCTTATGTATATCTCTGACTAAAACCTCAAGTCATTTTATTCTTAAATGTCTATAAAGTCTGTTTGTTCTAAATATCTCTATAAATGGTATGCACAAATTGTGTACATACTGTAATTGAATTCAACTTTAAATGCTAGTTTTTAACCCCCTGAGTTCATTAGTAATACCTGACTAATTATCATGATATGACAATTTACACACTTGAACAGGTTTTAATTTTACCACAGATAAATGATTTGACAATTCTGAATGAAGCAATGTGCAGTAATTGTGCTCTAATTTCTAGTGCTAGTAATCCCAAGTCCATTTTTTACTTCTTCACATAAAATCAAACCTGCATATAAAGGGAACCTGTAAAGTAGTGCTTATGGGCAGATGGCCTTTATAAACAGGTTCAAATGCCCTGAATATGGAGCAATTGGGATAAAATTATACTGGCCTTTAAATGCAGGTGATTATAATATGGAGTTGACCTTTAAGACTAACTTGGCTTGATTGTCAAGCACTTATATGGAGATGTTAAGATGTGGGATGGTGAAGGAAATCAGCATACCCAGAGAAAACCAGTGAACCCCCACCCCCTCACCAAATGCACCACAAAAAAATGGAATGCAATAAAAACAAGAAATATGACACTTGAAGTAGACCAAGTATAAAGTCTACCCAAGGCAACCAGTAAAGGTGGCCTTTATGGACAGGTAGTCTAATATACAGGTTCAAATAACTGAATAAATAGCCATTGGGATAAAACTTTACTGACATTTGAAAGCAGGTGGTCCTTATATAGAGGTGGTTTGATTATGTACAACAAGGTTATAATACCCCCACATTTGACTTTAGATAGGCACTGTATTATGATGACAAAATGATAGCAGTGTGGTTCAATTAAGTACTTTCTAAAGACACTAACCATCCTATTTAATTTATATTTATTTTTAAAATGTCCAAAATAAGCTTTTTTTTTCTAGAGTTTCTTACAAGTCATTAAGTACTTATATATACAGATACAAACATGTACAGATAAATAAATTAAATTTAATTTAAAGTTTTAGTTTTTTTGTCATACCTTTATCACACCTGAGTTAATTAGTTACACTTGACATTATCTGGCTGACACTTCACACACCTGACCAGTTTTCAATGTTATCTCAGTAAAGTGATGGACACATGGCTTTTTGATTTAAAGGTCACCCAGTGTCATATTTAACATATGTATAAATATCTCCATATCTAATTCCAATCAAAGATATTATTATATAAAACTTAAACCTTCAGTTAACAAGCCATGTGAAAATTAGTACAATGTTGATTATAAAGCTTCAGTAAGCTCTAAGTATCAACAACAATGATATTTGATAGTGCAATATGGACTTCTGAAATAGAAGGGTTTAAATGGATTAAAACTATTAATTGATTGAACAACAAATTATTCATTATTAAAATGCATTCATTTTGTCATGAAATATTGTCTTAGATAATTGTTCTATCTTCTTTATCAGTGGATTTTCATCCTCAGGCTCAACAGGGTTTGAAATTTATTGGGTTAGAATTAGCTGAAAATCTTTGGTCTAGACTAGGGCCAGTAAGAATTTCTGACAATTTCAGGTATTTAGAGGGTCATCTCAGCCTCATGTGAAGTATGTACCAAGTTGCTACTAGATAAACTGAAGTCTTTTAGTGCACAGTGACCAAGTGGTTCAAAGTTGATGCTTTTGTAACACAACACCTCTCAACACCTTTAGGTTTCAATTACACTCTGGCAGATTCTAATGTGGGAGAGTTGGTTATTTCGCTGAAGAAGGTTGTGGTTCTCTCAAGGCACTCTGGTTTCATTCACCATCTGTGAATTGATGCCTACATATAAGTAAAAGAATCTTGACTGAGACATAAACCACAATTAACTAATCCACTCTTTCACTGTGTAAATAGAAAGCCTATATATTACCACAAAACAATCTAAAAAATTGATGCTATCTTAAGCAGTGTCTTTTGTACTGAGAATGTCAAATGTCATCAGATAGCTTGCTTGTATGGCTGCATCGTTTTATAAAGGTTGACCCATATAAACTTAACAATGGATGCTGAAACTAATGCAAACAGGGGTTGGTTGGTTGGTTGAATGTTGCTTAACGTCGCATCAGCAATTTTTCAGCTATTCGCGACGAGAACTATTTAATTAATCTCTATGGATTAATCTATGAACAATTTTGTGTATGCATGTGAAGTGCGAGTGTGTTGTATGGTCTGCCTTGTACTAGCGCGCACTCAGGGCGACTTTACCGTGCTAGCTCACAGAGTCAGTACGCCGCAGACAAGCGTACCACTCCCCCAGTCCATTATACTGATACCAGGTGAATCAGTAAAGGCCAACGGTAAGGAAAATTCACTTTCCCACATGTGGTCCGAGCGGGACTCGAACACAGCGGTGAGAGACCCTGGATTTGAAGACTGACGTCTTATCCATTAGGCCACCGCGCCCTCGATGCAAACAGGGGAATGAATAGTTTGAATGTGGTAAAGGTGAACTGAAATAGTAACTGCACATTAAATGGCTTGCTTGTATGGAAGCATCATTTGATAAAGGTTTCCCCCTAAACTTAACAATGGATGCCGACAAGAACACAAACCCCAGGGGAATGACATGGCTCTTTTGAACTTGATGTAGACAAGATGAAATATTAACTGCTCATCATACATAATAGATTTAAGTTCATATGCACTAGCAGACAAAGATTGAAGTAGGCTAAGAAGGACACATTTCTACCTTTTAAGCGATATAAGAATTGAATACCTAGATATGTAAATACATAGTTACAGGCAGTTACCGACACACTACTAACTTTTTTTTAATGATTTAAGAATTGAATACCTAAACATGTATTTGGTTTCATTAAGCAGTCTAAGTGCCTTTACACATATGCGTGGGAATTCTATTACACGTATTGATTGGTTTGTCAAGAAAAACAAGTTTGTTTTGTCATTACAAGAAGCCACTAATAAAATATAAACTGGGACTAAAAATAACTGAAGTCTGTCTGCCGTGTTACACAATTATCTGTATATATAGAGTGGGCACAAGTACAACGATGAGGTAGCTGTACTTAAATACCCTAGGAATCTCTCAAGGACTCTGACTTACTTCAACAAAAACAATATCTGCCCATAAATACATGCAATGTTGCAAATAACAGCCAGTCCCACAATCTGAAACTGGTAACTTTTGGAAAAGAATTGTTAACCTTATGATGGGACTAACCTCCCATCTAACAAGGGGAAGAATAATAGAGTTTTATGCCCCAGGCAAGATTCTTTTAATTATATCAAGGAATCAAATTTTGGAATGGTGCATGGATAAAACTATACCCAGAAAAAACCACCAACCTTTTGCAAAGCAAACTGGCAAATTTTCTCATGTTAGGATCTGTCGGAGTGAGATTCAAACCTATCAGCAAGAGGCACATAAGTACACATAGGATACCACTTGGTTACTGATGCCCCTCATCCAAGGAGGAGTATCGTATAATCACACACTACATGTCACTTCACGCCACTGAAACACTGAAAAGTACTGCACACCTCATGATTTTGTTTAATGGTGTTTTATGCCCCAGTCAAGAATTCTTCACTTATATTAAGGTGGTCAGTTCAGGAATGGTGGAGAAAACAAGAGTGCCCTGGGAAAATCACTGACCCTCAGTAAGTGATCTGACAACTTTCTCACACTAGGATCTGTCCGGAGTGGAATTCAGGGCTTGATGAACTTAAACGGCTCAGGACAGACTTTGACTAACTCTAAATATGGTATGAATAAGTACATGTATTTAAAACTCAATAAACTGAGTAGTAAATCTTAAGTAACAAATGATCTGTCAGAACTTAACACTAAAACATTTTTGTTGTGTAATTGTGGGTTTTTTTTTTTAAAAAAACTTTGAAAATCTTCAAAACAAGATGGATGAATTATGATGCTGGGATCATGAACTACCAGCTAGTGGAGTGTCATGAATGATCAATTGAGTGTCCACAATGTCTTACATGTATTGAACCGCGTAGGCATGAAGGTATATATAATTTACACTGTTTAAACAAACATTATCTAAAATCATTCAATAAAATACTTTTTGCACCAACTTGTAAATACCCATTAATCTTCAAAATTCAATAAGTATATTACTGTTTAAAAGAAAATGACACCCTCGTACGACGCTGCTTCTTTGATAAGTAAATATGAATGTCATTTATATTTTTCATATACCCACGCAAGATTTACAATTTATTCCCACGTCAAGCACTTTTTTGGAAGAAATTTTTTTCTGCTCCAACCTCAGTCAACCCTGATTCTTTACATAGTAAAATCACATTTATATTTTTCACATTCCAAGTCCTGTGTCAAGCAGTTTTTCGGTAAAGGAATGGTCACTGCTCCAACCTCAGACAACCCAGGTACTTCACACACAATTTATATTTTTCATATCCCATGCAAGATTTACAATTTAGTTTAATGTCAAGCACTTTCTGGAAGGGAATCGTTTCTGATCAAACCTCTTTCAACTCTGGTAAAAGTGAATGGCATTTATATCTTTCATATCCCATGCCCTATGTCAAGCATTTTTTTAGAAGGTAACATTTCTGCCCCAAACTCAAGTCAACCCTGGTAAAAAAGAATGGCATTTATGTTTTACATATCACATGCCCTGTGGTAGACCCTGTTTGAAGGGGAATCATTTTTGCTTGGACAACCCTGGTTCTTCACATAGTAAAAATGTGTTTATGTTTTTCATATCCAACGACCTGTATCAGTCACTTTTTTGAAGGGGAATTCTTTCTATTCCAACCTCAGACAACCCTTGTTTATCACACAGTAAAAATGTTGCAAGACCTTTGTTATATTTTTCTTAAAATATAAATGACATGACATCGGAAATTTGTTTACCAATGACCCCAATATGACATAGTGATACTGTCACTGTCTTTTCCAAATCAAGGATCATGGGTTAGTAGGAGAATTTTTCTCTCAGATACCCAATACTTTTTATAATCACTAGTTAGATGAAACTGATCTGGACGGAGTAGGGCAACAAATACAGCTTTAGCATATATGATATATTTATGTACTACAGATAATAGAAATAGCAACAAACCCCCTTATTTCTTTAAGACAAAATTATGATATAAAATTTCAGTTTGCTTATATTTAAGTTAGCTATATGACTCCATACATAATGTGGTTTAAAGGGATGTAACTGATATCATGATGTCATCAAATATAGACCAACACTTTAAATTCTACTCTTCTGCTTAGCTAGTCTGTTTTTGTTAAAGGGTCGTGGTGACGTGGTGACTCAGTGATCTGTTAATTTTAAAGTCCTTGGTGGCCGAGTGATATAAAGCACTGGTTAATGGATCACAGTGCCTCTCACAGCTGTGGTTCAAATCCCACTTGGGGCAGATACTAGTGAGAGAAAATTTGTAAGTTTCTTTGCACAAAGTGATGGTACTTTCCTAGTACTCCAGTAGCTGACAGTACTCTCCTAGTACTCCAGTAGCTGACATTAAGGTGGTCTTTTCTTTCAGCACTTCACAGGCTTCTCAACTTTACAAACATTTTCACACTAGAATCTACCATAGTGTGTTTTGAATTTTGCAGCGAGAATCTCTTATGTGGTCCATCAGCCAGAACTTTTGACCACTTGACCACTGAGGGCTCTATAGTTGGAATATGAAGAATATAAGTTTTACCCATACCTCTACCTTCACTCAGAAAACTTTTGATTGTTTGGTCAACCATTCAAAACATTGCAAAATACAATGTATAATATTGTATGTACTTTTTCTTTATTTTACACATTTTTTGAACAACCTGACCCCTGTCTCACAATCATTACTTAACTAAGATGTTCTTCCACTTAAATATGAGAAATTTGAAATCTTAATAATTTTGGTAATTATTAAGATAGTGTCATCTTGGAAGATCACTTTAAGCTAATAACATCTGCATTTTGTTTTGTCAACAAATGCACATCCATAGTTACAACAGACATGACCAAATTGCAAAATTTAAGGTAAGGAAAATCTTAGTTAAGGAATGATAATGAAACCAAGGCCAGAGCTTAACTTAGACACTAAAATTATAAAAAAAACTTTATTTTTTTAAAAACACAACACAAAATAGTTAAAATTTTAAGAGTATTATTCACAGAATCTGACTCACTCTACAAACTGTTGTTTTTATATTTCAACAGAAGAATTTTGACACTATAAAAACATAAACCATGTGTTTACCCAAAATAAAATTGGCAAAAAACACATGAGTATCAAATTCAAGGGCGAGGGTTTTTATTTCATTCCTAAGTTTATAGTGACCTATCAAAAGGTGAGTTCATGCTCACCCAGTATCACCGCCCTAACACCCCTTCACAAAATTAAATATTATTGTGTTGATGATAGCTTCTCGCTGAAAAAAACTTCTCTGCAAATTTCTTGTTTTGTGATGACAGCTTGTGCACTCTTTATCTTGCCTATAATGTCTGTACAAAATTTCTAGTAAACATACATTTATAGTAAAAAGGTAGCTGAAATTCTAAGACAAATTATAAAACATAGCACTGTCGTGCTGCTGTACAGCGTAGTTGGGAAAATTGTGTTGTGGCAAGACAGAATATAACCGAAAATTCGGGGGGGGGGGGGGGGGGGGGGGGTGTCGTTAATCTATGCATATAGTCCGACGGATGGGGGTTTTTTGGAAAAAGAAACAAATTTTTATGTACCAAACCATGTATTGCTGAATTAAATGGTAGAAAAAATTAATTTCATAAATATATGAAAAAGACAATCGGTAATTAAAATTTAAAAAAGTTGTACCCGATCGTTTTGTCATTTCGGATAGAGAGAAAGTAGAGTTTTGCAGATCCTACCGTCGCTATGAGGGGGTACATTCTAGCGGTTGTATGCATAACTGAATCATTTAGTTGTTTTACCAGTTCCGAATTTTTACTACCGAATAATCTAAAATTTCAATCCCGTTCAATTAAAGGAATCGCAAAATAACTTTCTCAATTTGCTGTTTCTTCAACCGCTTCCTAAATGTACGAGATTGTTGGTGACCTAGTTTAACGATGTAAACAAATCGTGATCACGGAAATGCTTTTTCAAGAAAACATACTACCACGTGTTTTTGAGGACAGGTGTCGATATTTGGAATCAGTAAACATTTGTATTATTACACCACATAAATTTTATTTCCTCTGCTTGTGGATGACGTCTGCAGCAGCGCTTATATGAAACCTGTTCGGAACTGGTAAAACGACTGTATATAAAATTTGCATACAACACTGTACGAATTATCTCCCTTTCACGAAAGTAAAATCTAATCGATAAACATTTTAAAATATGACACAATTGCCTCAACATTAAAATACGTTATCATAACCTTCAAAATAAATTAAATTTCCGTAGATTTCACGAAGAATTAATTAAACAACCTGCCTTTGCTGTTCATTTCTTAAAAAGTTATGATTTTACATCGTAGGACGCAAACTTCTCGAACTACTTTTTATTGTAAACATGAGATCAGTTCGCCAAATTGCAGAAATTATTAGATGCATCCCGTCGCAATATTTTACTAGATTCCGAAATGTATTCCGAAAATTTATTCCAAATGTGCATATGTAACCAAATGCATTACCCGTCTCAGAATACATATCTCACGATAAAACAGATATACTTCTTTCACGCTCATTTACCAGGTGCACTATTTCCAGGTGTACTCATATCTTATAATTTCATAGCAAAGAAGCTCGATATCTTGGAAGAAAGCGATGACAAAGTACAGGTTCACTTTGTTCACGCTGTACAAGATGACAAAGTACAGGTTCACTTTGTTCACGCTGTACAAAAAATGGATTTACTGGTAGTTATAATATATGTATATATATATATACCCCTGAGGTAGTATAGATAATATATCCAGGTAGAAGAAACAAGAAATGGAGGTGAAAAGGCATCATAGACATGCCACACACTGTTCATTTGCATCTATCTGTCAGTCTGTCCATCTGCCTGTATATCTATCAATGTTTGTATGCCCATCTATGTGTCTGTCTGTCTGTCCATCTGTCTGTTCATCTGTCAGTCTGTCTATCTATCTACAAAAAGTTCTCTTTGACAAGTTGAAACATATGTGATGGATCTGTTTGCTATTTATTGCAATCTGACACAAACACATATGCTTAAAGAGAGGAGGCTGTGGTGGCTACATGGATAAGACGTAAGTCTACAAATCCAGGGTTTCTCACCACTGTGAGTTCTAGCCCCGCTCAGACCACATGTGGGTATGTGAATTTTCCTTGCCGTTGGCCTTTACTGGTTCAGCCAGTATCAGTATAATTAACTGGGGGAGTGGTGCGCTTGTCTGTGGTGTACTGACTTCATGAGCTAGCACCTTAAAGTTGCCATGAGTGTGCACTGGTACAAGGCAGACTATACGACACACTCGCACTTCACATGCATACACAAACTTGTTAATAGATTAATCCATAGAGATTAATAAACAGTTCTTGTCACGAACAGCTGAGAAATTGCTGATGCGACATTAAGCAACATTTAACTTAACCACTGTTGAGAGAGAGAGAGAGAGAGAGAGAGAGAAAGAGAGAGAGAGTTCATTATACCAACATAACTTTACAGACTTATACAGTGTTTTTTTACTCTGTTATTTGTGCTATGAGTAAATTCTGTCTTTATTATATTTAAATGTTGACAAAGAAATGTAATCTATCTCCCTCATTTTATTACACAAAAGATGACATTTATGACAGTCAAAGTTTTATTTTACAAAGTGATCATTTTTTCATAAAGTATTGTATCTGTAAGAATAGGCAGTTGACCTCAAGGTCACCGATTGACCCAAAGGTCACCAAGTATATATTCACAGGTAACTATATCATTACACCTTTGTCATAAAAGCTGGTGATTTTAAATTATACCTATTATGTTGACAGAATCAACACCTTTTTAAATAAATTTTAATCAAGGTTTATAATTATAAGTTACCCTAATCTATTTATGATGTAATTCTCAGTCAGTCATGAAATTTAAGTCTCACCCTGCTGGGAGGTAGCTTGTCTCCCGAAGTCTGTAGGAGGAAAAGAAAAACTTGTTCTACAAGTTATGAAATAAATGTGTATTTGTTTGTATGAGAAATTTTATCTGAAGTGATAAATCAGTTATGTATATATTGGTGGTTGTAAGATCTATAATTGATGACATACAATGAAGTATTTCCTGGTGTATGTGAAATAATAAATTACTATGTATAGTAAAAAAAAAACCTTTCACTTCTTGTTCGTTTTTATTAAACAAAATTTAAGCCTCATACACAGTGCAGTTTCAACCAATTTTTAGCCCACCTTCACAGCTGTCTAAAGCTTGGATCTGAATATGTTCACTGTTCAAGTTGATGTTGACTACAAAACAGGGTATAAGTACAGTAAAACCTGAATTCATTGCCATGGTCCATCATCCCACCACGTGTGCACCATATATTGTTATTATAACCCATATATGACCATCACCCAACATGTGCACTATGTATTGTTATTATCACCAGTGTCTGATCATTCAGTCAGACTTTTGCATTATAAAGGGGTTTGGCAATAAATTGAGGGAGACTTATAAAGATAAACATATAAATATGAAATAGATTTGTGACTTCAAAACAGTGTGGGAAGTAGAAACATGGCAAAGTTAGCATGGGGCATTATAACAAAGTTTTATGGTGGTGAAAAGTGTCATGGCGGTGGTATCACAGGTGTTTACTGTAGATAAATGACTTTATCTGATAATTTTTTTAATTTTGATGAATGGTCTTGTACCTAGAATTGTAATATAATGATGGTAACATGGCCAGACTAAACAAACCTGACTGAAAATGTTTCTTGGTAGCATGGAGTACTGAAAACCTTGTTATATTAATCCTGATTGGTCAGCGTGATCCTTTATAACTACTATCAGCACATGTATATTTATTTAAAGATAAATGGCTGACCGATTTAAGTGATAACAAGATAAAAGAATTATAAAAAGGAGATTTTTTTCACAATAACTAAAAAAAATCTAATAAGCCCTTATATCTACTTAGTACCTCAGTAGGCTGTCTGTTCTTGTGTTAATTTTTAGAGTTATAATTTCTAAATATGGATAAATCTTTATCTGTTTTACCGTTAACTGCCTTGTTGTCTGTTGTGTTTCTTTATAATCTGCTACTTGAAGGTATTAGAATTGTACTCCAAGACACACAACACATACTGACATGTCAAAAATACCTAATTATAATGATTTCAGAATGTACCTAACAACCTCATGCTTGATCTCAAACATGGCACAAGAATGTCTCCCATTGTTATGGGGGGACCATAAATTTCAAACATAGAACAAAGTTGTCTCCCAGTTATGGGGGGGGGGGGGACCATACATCTCAAACATAGAGCAAAGTTGTTTGGCATTATTATGATGGGGACACTATAAATTTCAAGCTGTCATAAAATCTCTCTTTTTTTGTTTGCCTCAATGGCCCACTTGTTTAAAGTGCACACTTATATATCAGAGCACAGCTCAATACCTAGCTTTGAATCCCATTCTGACAGCCCCTAGTATGAAAAGTTTGTCATTCCACTTACTGATTCTCAGAAGTCAGCGGTTTTCTACAGACATGCCAGTTTCCTCCACATCCCAAAACTAATTACCTTGATATAAGTGAAAAAATCCGAACTGGGGCATAAAACACCTTTACTTCATTCTGCTACCCACCTCTACCTACCCCTCTCTCTCTCTCACACACACACACACTCACATGCACACACACCCATGCACACACACACACACACACACACACTGGTTTAAAAACCTGTTTTCTAATACAGTCTCTACACAAGTACCCCTTTCCACTATTTTCAAATTTTCTTAAGCATTTTACATTTTTTAATTTTTAAAAACAGCAACAAATTATTTAAATTTTACAACATTAATTAATCAGATATTAAAATTTAAATTTAATTTACATGTAATTTGAAAATTTGTCTTCTTTTGGAAGGGATATCTCTACAAATACAGACTCCCTTACTCCCATTTTAAAATGTTCACACAGGTAGGAAAAATAAATTAAAACCCCTTATCATACAAAATCTTCTTGCACAGGTAAGCAAAAAGGTAACTTTAATTACCACTCTCCATGATACCTGAGATGTAAGATGTCCTTGAAAAGCCTTGTTGACTGAGAACCTGAATTTAACTCATGCAGAAAATATAAGCAGCATTTGAATTTTAGATTATTCATGACTCATTGACATAAAATTTTTATGAAGATTTAATGAAATAATTATTTATGCATTTATGTTTGAGGTGCTATCTATTTAACGACATTTACCTGTAACCCCCCACCCCACCTAAAGGTATATATAGATTGTATATATAGGGTACATGTAATGTCTATATACAGGTAACAGGTTTAACATTGAAATGCTAATTAAATTCACCCCAAAATCACTCCTGTTTAATGTCATGTGCTACAATGATAAGTTCAGTAGATGGAGGGGTAATCAACTATTAAATATGGAAAATATTTGGGTTATATTGAAAAAAATACTGGATAGTTAAAAATGTATGTTGTCTAACATTTACTTATTCTTTTTCAAGAATACAGTGGTGTGGTTTGTGTGTGTGTGTGTGTGTGTGTGTGAGAGAGAGAGAGAGAGAGAGAGAGAGAGAGAGAGAGAAACTGCCCTGGTAAATCCCACACCCTTTTAAACCTCAAAATCCCACCAGTAATTTATTATACAGTTAGCATACAAGCCACACCCAAATTCTGACATCAGAAAATAATTTATTACTGTAAGTCAGTAAAAATGTAGGTTCAAGGTTCAGTTAATATTGTAAATGGAAGGAAAAAAGACTACTTCAGGAAGGAGAAAAAATGTAGGGTTGGACCGAGGATTGAACCTGGAACTGCCCACACTATAGGCTTGTGCTCTACTAATTGAGCTACCTAGATCACTATAACTTATTAAAATTTAACAAGATTTATTTCAGGCTGACTGGTTCTCATCTTGTTTCAATGTCCCTTCAGAGATTTGTCTGGCCACTCACAGGGTCCAATAAAAAGGCACATTACAAAAAAATCATTCATTTTTACTAATTTTGTAGGCAAAAGTTCCCAAACGGTCTCTGCATAAAAATTAAGGGGGAAAACACAAGAAAAGTGACAAAAACTCAATATCTAGATCTAGTTTGTATCTGGTACAAGGGATGCAACTCCTACATGTCAAAATCTGCAAATCAGAATATCTTCTTTTTTCCCCCATTTTCCCCAAATTTCATGAAATTTGATTGATTTTTCCCAATTTCATTCCAAAGTCCCTTCCAGAAATGGCTAGAAAAATCCCTACTCTTGGATAGAGATAGGTCAACTCTTCAGTCATCCCTAAAGATGATACAATAATTAATGTCTTTCCTGAGCTTGATAACCAGTATTAGTGAAGTGACAATACTACTACATCCTTGAATAGAATATACAATGCAATTTTAACTCTCAGCATATTTATCAGTGTCCATTAATTGGATGCTAGCTAGGTGGTCTGGAGCAAAGTGAAATTAAATTGCTCACAGACACACCATGCAGCATGGCTGAGGCTCAAACCAACAGCCTTTGACTCATGAGTCTGCAGTCTTACCCACTCAGCCATACCTATCCAAGGACTCAATCCCTAGACCTCTCACACTAAACAGGTTACTCATATTGCATGTGGGTACTCTACAAACTACAAAATTTATATCTTTTACCAATGGACAAAAGATTGCTTACTCATTTAAAAGTGTCAAACTGAGTTCCACTAAAATGTATCAGAACTGGAATTGTCTCTAACCTACAATATCTGTTTTAGGTACCAACAAATCCATCAAAAATAAGCTAAAAAAGACTGCTAAAATTTTTACTGTGTATAAAAGCAAATAGCACTTCATGTTAACATGGTGTGGCTGAAGATATAATCCAAATCAAATAAAAAAAAAATAATAGATGAGAAAAATAGACCAGTAGCTATAAATCTAATTACAAGTACTTAAAAGAAATTAAAAGACACTCTTAAGTAAAGGTTATGGGTATCATTACACAGCCATGTAGTTACTGATCAAAGGGAAATAACTCTTAAAACACTTGGTATGATGATGTGTTTGATGCCTTCCTTCACAGAGAGGCCACGTTGGCCTAATGGGTAAGATGTCAGTCTACAAATCCAGGGTCTCTCACTGCTGTGAGTTTGAGTCCAGCTCAGACTACATGTGGAAAAGTGAATTTTTTTTGCTGTTGGCCGTTACTGGTTCACCTGGTATCAGTATAATGGACTAGGGGAGTGGTACACTTGCCTGCGGCATACTGACTCTGTGATCTAGCATGGTAAAGTTGCCCTGAGTGCGCTAGTACAAGGCAGACCATACAACACACTCACACTTAACTGTTTCATACACGTAATTGTTCATAGATAAATCCAAGATTAATAAAACAGTTCTCGTATCAAATAGCTGAAAATTGCTGATGCGACGTTAGGCAACATTCCACCAACCAACCAACCTTTCATTACAGAAACAATAAACAATTCATTATAAAATAAAAGCTAAATATATGACAATTTTAGAGTTATATATATAAAATTCCAATAAGGATGTAACAACCAAACATTTCAGGAATTGATATACATAGTCAACCCTGTCTATAAAGATCAACCAAGGGAGCCAGTAAAAGTGGCCTTTATGGGCAGGTGGTTGTTATATACAGATTCAAATACAATCAATAAAGAACAATTAAGAGACAATTCCACCGGCCTTTATAAGCAGGTGATCCTTATACAGAGGTGGCCTTAAAACAGGTTGGACTGTATCTTGAAATTTCCCTTTGGGCGGTATCTACAGACAGTTTTGACTGTATCATTGTATGTGTATTAATTATAAATACAAATTCAAAAAATATTGCATATAAAAACAATTAACATAAGCTTTAATGACCTTCTTACCGACTAAATTATAATCACAAAAATTTAGCATAGGTATCCCATTTTTTTTGCTTACAAAATGTATATATATATTATCATGGTGAAGTTCCAAACTATTGAGAAAAATCTTAATCCAATTGTTAAATGGCAAGTACTTCATCAGAGTCAGAAAAAGGTCTCAGGTGAAGGACTTAGCACTAAGTTAATATGATTAAAATGTCAAAATCAGTCAAGTTTTTAGTTACAAACCAGTATACTCTATAAGGGTATATGTCAGCCTTAATGTAGGGTAATATGTGGCCAATTTAGTTGGTGGCCATCTCTTTCTAAATTGTAATTTCACCACTTTAGCACAGTGGGTAATCCCAAACATTTAATTTCCGCTTCAAATTTATAACAGTGATATAGGCAAGGTGACAACATCTTACCGTATATTTCCGTATATACGTCGCCCCAGTAGATACGTCGCACCCCCACCCCAGGCCAGCAAGCCCAGTATTTTCTAAAGGTCGTCTACAAACGTCGCAGCCCAAAATTTGCAAGAGAAAATTCGAGATTTGCTCAGCAAGAGCCATTGATTTTCAATTCCATGAATAAAGAAACAAAAGCTTTTACTGGTGTTATTATTTTTCTTCTTAATAAATATTTTTTGAATAGCTTGTGTAAATTAAACATGTATGTAGATATTTTTTTTTACATGTATGGATACAAACGATGTAGATTGCTTGAATAAAACATGTACTTTTTGGCTCCCGATCATGAGATCAGTTAATTCACATGCTGTTGTCACCGACAAAGGAAGTCAAAGTTTGATCATGCGAAGAGGTTGTGATATGTATTGCATGATTTGTTTGAACAAGGGGTCGCTTATAGCGTTATTAGACTCATGTTTCAGATTTTATAATACTGGACTGTCGATATTATGTTAAATTTGACAATCTATTGCTTACTGGGGGTAAATATCGCCATTATATATTGTTCAGAATGACAGGTGGTTTTGCGTTCGAGAGTATTGGTCAATAACTAGGATGACCTCCGGTTGTTTGAACTTTTGTGAAAGAATAATTTCTATTCATTTTCTGTTGCGTTTAAAATCTAAACATGTCGTTGGAATTGCAAATTAAATTTTAATAAATTTTATTAATATCCCGATCAGCGATTGTCCAACCCTGACTCTTTTACTCAAAACCGACAGATACGAAAGTGCCGTATGACCTCTGACATAGGAATATATAATTAGTGTTTGTAATGGCAGCGCTTTCTTCTTCAATATATAAACATAGGTACCGGTAAACATGGACGATTATATCAATGGATAAGTTATCGGGAATGGCTTCAATCATTAAACAAACAAGACACACGCGAGGTGTTACCGGGAGGACTTGATTACTTAAAGTTAATTACAGGTGACCAGGTATTTACTTCTTTGCCGACGGCTATTCTGTTACACGTGACAACTCGAAAATGAGACTCATACTTACCTTAATTAATTAATTATTTGTTTATTTCAAAGACTTCATTGGTCAAATTCAATAATAAAAATAATATCACTTATAATAATAATTACAAAAATACAATAAAGAGCAAAATTTACTTTCAACTAGAAAATTGCCGTAACTTCCGGTTTGTAGATCTTCTAAAATGCCTTGAAAATTCGAGACAGTTTATCAAAATATTTTAATGTCGGCTAGTTAAGTCGCATTGCATTTTAAAATATTAAAATTTAGTGAAAAAGTTGCGACGTATCTATGGAAATATACGGTACTTCATTTTACAAATATTTCTTATATAAAATGGTAAAAATTCAAACAAGACCTCCAATAAAGATTCTAGATGCTAACCTGCTAAACAGCTCTAAAATTTATGAATCCATAACAAAATTTATTATAGTAACTTACTTTTGTGTACAGCATTAGTGATAAACTTGTCTTCATTCACCAGGATTTTCCTTGTATTCTCTGATATTATATCTCTGCATCTATCAATGACACCAGTAACACACCATCCATCCCTCTCATCACAAACTTTCTCCTGAAACAAAACAATACAATACAATAAACCTCATGTGGATGGTAAACGAGAGGCTTTTCAAATATGCTTCCACTTTCCAAGTACTTTGTCTATTGAACAGTAACAAATAATACTATTGTACTTGGGTAATCTGCACACAAGTTTTAATTAGGTAAGTTTATTGTTCATATCCCATTCAGAATGAGTGAGTTGAGTAATTGCGTTTAATGTCCCAGTCAAGAATATTTCACTTATATCAAGACGTGGCTAGCTATAGGCACAGGTACAGAGATTATGCCTATGCATTGTGCTGATGGCATTATATGGCAGGGTTCTTGAGTCAGACCCAGCTGGGGTTCCAACCCACTACCTCCCACTTACAGAGCAAGCACTCTACCAACTAAGCTACCACAGTGGTTCCGTTCAGAATGATATAATAAACTTGCACTTATAAATAAACAGAAATGCATTTAGCCAACAGCTGGTTTAGAATTTAGTAAAAACCATTCCTTCAAACTATGTCTTTAAGATGCAATCTTCAATCTTTGGCAAACAACATTAAAACACTGACTGCGAGTGGCTGTTTGCGCTTGTGCTAAGTCAATGTTGAATGGTATATACAACTACTGTATAAGAAGAAACATTAGCGGTAGGACGCTAACACAGTTTTCATCTTCTAAACATTTTAAGGTGAGACACTTTCACCTTTCCATCTGTAGGGAAAGTGTGTCAAGGGAAAAAGGACAATCTCGCTGAGAAGATATATCCATGAAACAAGATTGACGTTGAAAATTGCAAATATGTCTTCTACACAAATGTTTCTTTTTATTATACAGTTTTGTGGCTTAAGGTGACATAAATACAGTGATATGACTTACCTTTCCATCATTCTTCTTTATCATGTATTGTATCTCATCTACTAACAGATCACAGAGCTGATAATACATCTGTCTACATGGAGGAATCTTGTCTGCTGTGTACACATACTGTCAAAATATAAACAAAATACATCAAAAATGTGTTCTTTATTAATAAAACTTTAAATATTATTAATCACCAAAACTTTAACAACAGCAAAAACTATTCTGATTTACAGTAAATGTGGTCACTACAGTTTTTAATAGTAGTGTATACCATAACTCAGATTTTCTATAGCAGATACGCCTACCACTTCAGACCTAAATACATCATGTCTAGTTAATCTTACCGTAGTTTAAATCCTAATATAACATACACATTAACCTTATTAATTTATCTATCTATGGTAAATCAAGAATTTTTTGTGTTCATTATATTTTCAAAAATTCACAAAAGTCATAAAATTTGATAATAAAACTTGTAATAATATCATATTTGATTTTGATATACCCAGTAATTCATTTGCAATTCTAATGACCATCAACCAAATGAAGGTTCAGTGACAGTATGAAGATATCTTGAAATGACAATCCTTTCAAAAGTAAACTGACAGGAATTTGTTTTCCAAATTAACAGTAGTATTTAATGTCAAATCTAATCTGTATAAAGACAACCTTTTATAATCTTATAACTTACATCTTCTGTATCAGCTATGTCTGCTGCCTCAGTTACATCATCAGCTTTAGATATACCAGTAAGCTGTACTTTCTCTATCTTAGCTATGTTTGACTGTGTTCGAGTGTTAGATGGAAATGCCATTATATTCTCTCCCCTCTTACATTTGATACCAACTGGATCTCCAATAGAAGCTAAAACATAAAACAAAGGGCTTCCTGAAGAAGAATGTCAAATCTAAACAAGTAACCTATTGAAAAATTTAAAACAAAAACTTTAAATGGTGAGGGGGGGTTTGAGGGGCCAAGTGGTCTAAAGCCCACACAATTGTATCACAACGGCGATCATAGCCTACGTAAAATCTGACTCGGGTAGATCCTAGTGTGAAAAAAGTTTGTTAGTTTGCTTGCTAAAGGTCTGTGGTTTTTCCAGGGGGACTCTGGTTTTCTCAACCATCCCAGAACTGACCATCTAGATATAAGTGAAAGAATTTTGACTGGGATGTGAGACTCCATTACTCCACTCCACCCAAAAACTTTAAATATCAATTGACAACATTTACCTAATATTCACTGTAAGCATGAACTTGTTCCTTTATAAAAGAATAGATAGCTTTAAGACTATTAAAGACCAAGTTTAAAATCAGTACCTGTATTAATGTGGAAAAATAGAAAGTCTTTTGCAGTAAAAGAAAAGAACTCCAGTATGCAAATTGCAATTTCTTTGAAAATCTATCATTTATTTTCAACATTATCTTTTGAGAAGTAGAAGGTCATTTAATAAACAATTTTACAATATAGAATGCTAACTTATAATGAGGATCGTCACTGTACCAGATGATACTTTCTTTACATTAGTGCAACACAATTGTATTTTGATTTGATATGGAATCATATCATTTCCATTTTCCTGGAAAAATGACATTACTCCAGGAATTTGTGACATAAACATTTTCCAGTGCTCCAAGTAGCCTAGTAAATACTCGAAATTTGCGACCAAAAATCGGATTTTGCGACTACAAATTGTCAGACGATTGCCATTATGTCAAATAATTTTTTTGAGTTTGGCCACTAAAAATCGGGAAATCCGGAAATTTTGTTCATGACCTGTCACCCAACCTGACAAATAGTCTCGACATCAATAAAATTTTTAAAGCGCTTGAATCAAAGCAGGTAACTTTATAGTTTAAAGCGCATAACTGACCGTGATCTAATTTTGCATAATGGCAGCCAAACGGCAAAAATCACTTTTTGATTTGGGTTTTGTTACGACTTTTACTTCCTCTAAATGATCAAGTTTGATTGTCTTCTCATCGCTCCGCCTTGAAAGTTGTCTACCGTGGTGGGACCAATCCAAGGATCTCGCTAAACCATTAAATCAGTAGTAGCGACGGGCGGTGTGATTAGAAAGAATATTTATAAGGTTTGGCCTCCAAGAATTTTACCTGGCGACAAAAATCTTGAAATGGCTACTGAAATTTGTGAATTATTAGCCATGTGGCTACCAGTTTTCAAAACCTGCTTGGAGCACTGTTTTCAAAAACATCCCAGACAAACATTAAGAGGTGTTGATAATGTGGTACAGTGGTGAACCCCATTTCCACATAAACACTTACTTTGCCTTTTCCTGAAGTCTACGGACTGGTATATCTTGGCTTTAGGATCCTTCTGGGGGTCATATCCAAACCTGACCCAAAGGCATCTCCAGGGACCAGTCAAGAAGTAATAGGCACACAGGGGCAATATAAACTTTAATTTATCTTTTCTTCCCGAGAAATGGTTATTTAAGGCAATTCTTGACCATACTGGACGCAACTGAAATAACTAAAAAGACAACCAACAAGATGAGCAGATGACATATCTCAGCTGAAAAATATTGATAATAAAAGTACTCACACCATGAAAGAAAATCACAGTGACCTATTATTAACTCTCTTCACAGTCTTTCCTGAAGAGTAATAATATTTTATTTAAACTTTGACTTGTATGGTTGAGATAGATCTGCATCAGCAATATGGCCCTTTTTGTTTATATAGTGGTTTATTAAATTATTGTAGACCTCCACTAAATGTTGAGTGTCTCCTTTATTTGCCCCATACCGTCCCTGTTAGTATTTCGGACCACTGACGAGATGCAAAATTAAGAAAACCATACTCAATCCATAACATGTATGGAGCTACTTTCAGTTTCAACCTTACATTTCTGGTTTAAATCAATAAAAAAAAACAGAATGTTGAAGTATCCAAGTTTCTTTTTCTTGCTAACAAGAAGGTTGAGCAAAATTTTAATTATGTATGCCTTCAGCATTTATATCAAGTTGGTAACCTGAAGAAAGGGAAATAACTCCTACCTTTGTCAGCTCATCCTCATAGGCCTCATTTTTATACTTTTTAGCTAACTGTGTCGCAGCAAATTCAGATGGTCCCTGTGGAATAGGGTCTTTAAAATTGACAAAAACTGTGAACACTGTTCGCTTCTGTCTAACTGTGTAATAAAAATATTTTATTGAAATAAGTACATGATTTTAATGTGAAAACAAAAATTCAAACAAAAAGTTTTAACAAACAAATGTAGCTCCTCTGTTAAAAGTCTGTTTACTTATTTGTAAGAAACCATAACATTCACGTGGAGCAAGTGGTAGATACGCCCTTGATCGAATTACTAGAACACAGCAGTTAAATCCATGTGAAGCCTAACTTTATTTAACATACTGGAGTATTCAACATTTTTTGTTTAGAGTCACAAATGTTCTTGAGACAGCACTGTCGTAAATGGTTTCCTTTTAGCAACAAACAGTTTGTTTTTTTTATAGAGGCAAACAATAATAAAAATCTGATATAAGAAACATAATAATTGTAATACCTGTTCCAATGAGATTCTGTGGTCTTTTTATATCAGGGTCAATATATCCTTCTCTGTGAGCGACAGAGGGACGGAACAAGTAGGCCTTGTCTGGCAAATCAAATCTTGAGAATACCATCGGCGGCAAATACATGGGAACATCCCGACTTAAAAATTCTGTCCTATCAACCATTGTGTTCATGCTAAGTTTATTTAAAATACTCTCATACTGAGGTGTGGAACTCCCAGGGGCTTGATCATGTGACTTTGATGATGATTCTGTGTAATATGGAGTACAGGTTTCCAACAACTGACTAGAATCTTTTCTAACAATGGGTAAAAACTGAAAATCAGCCATTCCTGCAAATAAAATATAAAATAATATACACACATTAAACTCAAGGTTGCCTTATTATTTTTAATAATTATTTTTGTCAACCCTTGAAAGTAGGGACCTTATGTCACAATGTGGCATTTTGTCTTATTCTGGTAGGACCGTAATTGATGAGAATTTGAATATCGACATATCAACTGAAAAATATATTGATAAATCGATATATCAGAAAAGTGATTAAAATACTTTATTATTTGCTGAATCTTTTACAGACAGATAATTATCCAACAATATTTAGCACGTTAGTGTTATCTTAATTGTTTCTAATATTAACATGCACTCAGTTTTGTATATTAGTTAGTTTGAGATACATTAAAATGATGGGTTGTAATTATGATACATCTGCAACCAGTTAAATCTATTTGTAATTGATAACTCCAACCTTGTCCCATGAACTGGGGGCTATTTTTGTTGATATCAATACTAAAAAAATGTATCGATATATTGTATCAGTGGCTTTTATCACTGATATATCAATATATCAATCTATCAATCACAGTCCTACATTTTGGGGAAATAAGATAATATTATTTCCGATTAAAGGGATATAATTCTCCCAAATTTTAAACATGATTTTTTAACATAACTTAAGTAAGTACAGTACAATACTGAAAACAATAAGAATGTACAAAATACAAAAAAATGTACAACACATGTAGAACACACCAGGGTTCTTGCTGGGTTGTTTTGGGGGCCGATATTCTGCCCCATTCACAAGTCAAAATCTTATGTATCAGTGTTCATATAGAGGAGGGCCTTTTTCTTAAACCTTTTCTCTAAAACACCATAACATCAATATTTTTGGATTCATGTTATGTTAAACGTGACCCACTTAATCCTTAACAATGGTGTCATTTGACAAAAGAAGGTATAAATATCCCCATGCCCCCTTCTGAAATAACCATCAATGGATTTTTCACAATAATTTTTCCAGTTTTCACAATTTTGGAAATATCAGCTTTAAGAACAGTAATTTAGAGTTTTCTATCACTTTAAAGGTCACCGGTCACCAAATTTATAAATTTTGTAATTTGCATTCCTATGGGTAGAGTTGTCAATATTGATGTGTCTGGTGGGTTTTCACACATTACAGTTACCTGTAATATACTAAAAACTTACCTGAACGAAGTTCTAATACTCGGTAATTTCCGACACCGCTCGTAACTTTCCGGCGACCTAATTGATGACGTACATGGTGTTAAGTTGCTGAGGAAAGACACATTACCTATATATGTATCCATATGTAACATGTGGGTTTGTGTGCCATTTTGAAGGGTTTTAAAGTTTGATTTCAAGTCAAAATTATATTTTTTGTGAAAGTTTGATATAATAATACCACAATGAACGATAAAAATTTTTTTTCACAAATTTAAGAACAAATTAAAGCCAGATTTACACAAGTCCCTTATGCAACTTTCTACAAATTGAGTGCACATGGAAAATGCAAGAATAAACTCGTATTTTCCAACAAACTCGCAAAATATTGTCAAAACTTGATACAAAATATACTGACCTAATAGGAAAAAATATTTTTCATTCATCCATAAGTGAATTTAATTCTGTACATAGAGCAATTTTTGAAGTTTTTAACAAAACAACTAATATAACCATGTCAAAATTATCCCTTCTGTACCTTCTTACTCGGAACAACTATAAATATTATGATTATGTCATACTTGGAATATTCATGATGAAATATGAAAAAACCGAACAACAATGACCTACCTGACCCTAAACACCCTGATGTAACTTTGAATGAGGCCCAATTGGTGTATAAACTTCGTCGAATTTTCCCAAAATTTCTCTATGTACAGATGAACTGAATAACTTTTTTGTCATTTAAAAATATAATTTGGTTAGGTCAGTGCATTTAATATGCAATTTATTGATAGTTTAATGGAAACATTTTCAATTGAAAGAAATAAATGATGAAAACCATGTGCACTCAATTTATGGAAATACAGTAGTTGCTTTGAATGTATTGGGGCTATTTTTTATATACGAGAAAAGTCAGGGAAATGAGAGTGGTATTATCATTTCAGACAATATAAATTATTATGAATGGATTCAGTCAAATAAAAAAAATTCATAGATTTTAAC
Organism: Anadara kagoshimensis; assembly: GCA_021292105.1. Classification (NCBI taxonomy): domain Eukaryota; kingdom Metazoa; phylum Mollusca; class Bivalvia; order Arcoida; family Arcidae; genus Anadara; species Anadara kagoshimensis. The sequence goes on from CM037859.1 coordinate 57,586,553, forward strand.
AATTGTAATATTCAAAATTAATTTAATTCCGTCAGTCAGTCAGTTCACCAGTTCATATGTTCACACAAATCGAGACTTGTATGTCTCTTATTCAAATCAACTAATCTAATTTAACATTTATTTTTTCAAACACATCTTTTCAGAATCCGTCAAAAACGACAAATAACATTTATCGGGTATATCATAAAGATTTATACACACGTGTCAATTAATGTTGCAAATTGTAAGGTAAACCCTGTTGATTACAGGTGATAGATGTCTACTTCTAAACAGGATGTTGCTTGCCAATGTAGCATATTGATAATCTCTTAATTACTGGTATGTGAGGGGATGTAAATCACACTTTAACCGATATTAATTTATTGTGAAAAAAATTAAAGAAAGTTTCCCTCGAGTTTTGATTAAGCCGTTGGTTAGTCGGGTATAATCCCACTGGTATCACATTTTGATATGAGTTCTTTTCAGCTCATTAAAATTAGGCGTAATAAAATAATTATTATTAGTAAATGAAAATTTTAAATATCGTTTTTTAAATTTACCATGGAAACACTGAAATTAAATCAAAATTGAAGATTTAACAAAATGGGGATTGGAAATCTGACCAGTACTCTATCGAAAAAAAAAAAAATAAACAATATTTGATAAAAAAAATATTACGCACCGACATAAACTCCAATTTCCATTATTATAATTAAATTAGACTTACTGCGAATAGGGAAGCTGTTGATTTTAATTAGAATTCGGAAATTGTTTACAAACATTTTCATATTCAAGTAATACTGGGGTGAAATATTTGATTTCAGAGACAATAAGAAGTTATTTTTTAGACCTGTGTTTTGATATTTTCGTTGTACAAAAATTCTACTCGAAAACGTGTTCTAATAATATATTGATTTTAACCTAAAAATAAAATAAAAATGGGATAATTTCTAATACAAATATGAATTAAAATCAATTTGAGGTAAATTAATAATATAGCTGTACTCGAGAGAAGAAAAAAAGCGACAGACTACAGAATCCGATCAAAAGTGCTCGAAAATTGTATGTTTTTTAATATACATATTAATATTGATATTTAATATTAATTCACCGAAATAAAAAATAATAAATTCAACAGAGAAGTTAAGATATTTAGAATGATATTAAATATTAATGAAAATAAATATGAATAATATTTTAAATAAAAACACGAAAATGTGTATTCTTTTTATCAATTCGTTTTGATAGATAAAAATAAAAAGATAAATAAATAAATTAGTTAATAAATAAATAAATAATGTAAAATTATGTTTTGTAATAGTATAAGTAATAGTATATCATACTTAGAGCAAACAAGAATATAGTTATTATTTATTTATTTAATTATTTATTTATTTATTATGTTTATTTTTTATTTATTTTTTTATGCTGAAGGAAATTGAAATATCCAATATTAAAAATAAATAAATAAATAAAACATGAGAAGTTACTACTGATAAATCTGGGTAATAAATACAGATCACTCTACAAGCTTTAGTTACTAGATAACTTGGATAACACCTTCTGCGTCACTTCCGGTTTTGGACCCTTTTACTACCAAAGGGAGATAACACCGTTTTTCAACAGTTTTAGGTCTTTATTTTACGCTGTAACAAAAGACAGAAATGATTAAAAAATGTTATTTGTGGCTAAATCGACTTTTTATATGTAATCTTTCGGAAAATAGTACTAAAAAAATTTCGGTTTTTGGTGACCGGTGACCTTTAATGGTATTTTTCTTTTTCATAGTTTTAAGCCATATTGATGGTTATTTTCACAATTGCAAGAGCACCAGCCCCGTTCACAAAATGATGAGAGAGAGCCCTGCACACTGTATTTACCTTGAAATCTGTAAGACACTTCAACATCACCTAAAAACTCAACCTGATATTGATCAGAAGCTCCAGAGCTGTCTCCCTTTTTACGCCTTCTTCGTATTTTCAGTAACATGTTTGTAGTCTGGCATCTTTCAGCAAATGCTGGTTTACAAAATATATCACTGGGTCTCCAGTTTAGAGCCAGTCTTTTATTAACTTCAGAATATGTCTAAAAATGAAAAATTGATGAAACAGTCATTTTAAAAAATCAATAGGCACCAGTCGAGTTGTAATTTCATATTGTATATGATGTATAATTCACATACAAAATATTAGTTTAATATCTGTAAGGGCTTAGAAAAAAGTTCTGAAAACTACTATTTTTATATAATTTTATAAGTCAACTGCCCATAATTTTTAATTTCATAAAAAACAGTGAATCCAAACAAAATCTAAACTTTAAATGTAGCTTGGGATGGTAGCCTCACATACCATATATTAGTTCAATATCTGAAGGGGTTTGGAAAAAGAGGTTGGAAGATTAATACAATCCACATGCCCTCATCACCAATTAACAGTCCAGTTCAACTTTGTTGCGACTCGACTTAAAATGTAAACTACCTGTATGAAAACTTAATACATTTAGTTTTAGAAATAGTAAATCTGAACATCTCAATATCAGCAAAATATTCTTGATCATAGAGTATTAAACTTCAATTTAACTAGCTTACCAACCAAATTTTCACGGCCTCTGTTTACAAGGGTTTATATACTAGATGTCATAACAATTCACCTGTGAGAAAGCAATTAGTGACTGCTTAAGGGGTATAAAATGTGAAGGTAAAATCAAACAACCTAACATTCATTTATCTATATTTCAATAAATATGCAATGAGTTTAGTTGAGGAATGGTGTTTAATGTCCCAGTCAAGAAAATTTCACTTGTATCAAGACAACGCAGCTATTGGCAAAGGTGCAGAAATTTTGCCTATGCGTTCTGCTGATGGAATTATACAGCAGGGTTTTTTAGCTTGCCAGGCCCACTGTGACACAGGACCTCGTTTATTTTAAGCTCCCATTCGAAAGAACTTTGACTTTCATTCCATAATGCCAAGTTCTTGGTGAAAAAACGGTCATTACCCACTATCAAGTCTTGGGTCAGACTTGACCAAGGATCGAACACACAACCTCCCACTTACTAAGCAAGCACTCTACCAGCTGAGCTAACACTGCGGTTAATAAATATGCAATGGATTTCCATATAATTTTCAAATAGTATCTAACATGACCTCTTTTTTAAAATACATTTTCAATTAAAAATTAATTGAATATTTTTATGTCATTTATAAAATAATGGCGACAGTTTTTCCAATTATTTGAATTTTCACTGAATCAGGACGAGTGAAAATTAGGTTGTATGATTTTGCCAGTCTATGTACACATTTTATAACCTTAGCTCTCTGAGCTAGCACCGAGTAGATGCTAGTATAAAAGAAGGGAAAAGGCAGGTTTGAACTATAGCATGAAATTATCACATGTCCCAGGCAAATACTCTACATACTTGGCTACACAGGACTAGATAACTTAAAGTTATCATAAGAGTTACACAGATGTCAATTTACACAATACACCGAGACTACAATAGCCTAGAGTATGTGAAAGGCTAAGGTCTGACCAAGACTTGGAAATAGGTACGGTAGTAACCATTCTTTTACCAAGCACTTAGAAAAACTGATGACGCATGTTTTGACAGGTGTGACACATTAAAAAACCTTCACAGCATATTTCCAAGAGTGCAATGCAAAGGTCAAAATTTTAGCCACTTTGCCTTTAGCTGTTGAATGTCTATATACAAGTGAAATATTCTTGACTGGGACATAAAACCCCATTCATTCAATCACCCGATGGAGTTGAATGTTCTACAATATGAGCTAGCCAGATTACACATAGCTGTCAAGGTCCTTATGGAGTCATGCGTGTGATGATGCGTGCGACGAAGTCGCACGTTGCTAGGGGGGTCCGGGGGCATGCTCCCCCGGAAAAATTTTGAAATTATGATGCAAAATCCTGCATTCTCCTGCATTCAAGGGCATTAAATTATCTTATAGAACTACATTCAACTACCCGCCCACATTGGATTTAAAATTATTTATTTTGCAAATACATGTATTACATTGTCCTTTGTATAGTTTGAAAAGTTTGACCTCACAGCTATCTTTAATTAAAAATTTTCACGAGGCAATCCCAATGTGCTACGGTGATTAGGGATAGTTTTAAATGAATTAATATGTATATGAATTGTAGGTGTTTTTGTTTAAATATGACACCAAACATACAGTAACAACGGAATTTCCCTACTGAATATTTAAAGATGAAGCTGTGAGGTCAGATCAGGTCAAACTTGTTGAATGCTACTATATCGAGTTGTTGTTTTGTCTGTACATTTTTATACGAATGTTATCAGAAAAGTTGCTAGACATTATTTATTTTTAATTAGTTTTCAGAGCCATTCTCGTACATATGGAATAAAGCATAACAATGATTGAAAATGTCTAATGAAGAAACAGATTAATAAAACAGAAATTAAACATTAATCCTGATACAAATTATGGCATTACGTGACTGAATGAATGATTGAATCATTGATGTTGTTTATTGTACTCCCATGTCACCTTCTTAGATTTCTCAATAAGTTGTTTTGAAGGTTCGTATTTGTGACATGGGTCCTTGTTATTTAACTTCACAGTCAGTATTGAACTTAGGGAACCATCTGATTGCAAAGACGCACGAAAATCTGTTTTGTTCTTGCGAACCATGCTGAATACCCGTTCTTCTTCCGCATTACTATGTGGAAGGAGCAGTACAACTGCAGCAACCCTAAACAAAAGTGGTAATTTAGATTTAATACAAAGACCCCATAGTTTATCCATTCTCGTGAACTCCCTATTTGAACCATCGGGGAGTGTTTCAACAAAAGAGATCTGAGCGCGTACATCATCACCGACATCATCCATGAGCTGGTCCTCCCTAAATTCTTCCAAAAGGGAATCCATTTCCTTATCATTGAACTTTAGAACCTTTGGAAACTTCTCCACAAAAAACTCAACAGAATTGATATTTGCCTCAGTACGTTTTTCAAAATTAACAAACTTTGCGTGCATTAAATATTGGTCATTAAATGGGAATTTTTCCATTACATACATAGTCGAATCAATGTAGAACTGTAGTGCAGATTGCAGAAAGATGGTAGCCTGTTTATCGGTTACATCACCATCAGATACAAGTTTTCTAAGTTTCTGACGTGTCACAAAGCCAATTTGAATTTCATCTAAATTCTGAAATACTTCTGGATTGATAAGATCAATTTCAAAAAGTGTGTCAGCTTTTTTAATTTCCGAGATTTTGACAAATTTTGCGAGCAGAGATTTCAAAAACGATTGCATCTGATCATCAAGTAAATAAGCACAGGGTTCTTCCCTTTGTAAAAACAAATTAAATGTTCCAAATTTTTCAAGTGCAAATTGGTAGAACAACAGATATACCTCGGTCATTTTGTTTTCAAAACACTTTTGCAGTCTTTTAAACCTTGCCTGTCCCTCACTGCCTGACAAGAAGTAACTTTTTAACGGTTCATACATTTTTAGAACGCGCGTAACAGCAGATTCTAAGCTAAGCCACCTTGTCGACACATGTTTTAACACTTGGCTATAAACTTGATCGCAAAACACACAAAACTCGTTCAGTTCATTTTTGCGTTTTGTGCTCTTATCAAACCAGTAAAAAGTGTCAATGACTAACTCTTCAACGTCAAACTTTGTCAACCCTGAAAAAGAACTACTGCCTTTGTGTGCAGCGTTGTGAGCCATGTGGCAAGGGCATCCCATGAAATATACGTTCTCATTCTTTTCAAGTACTTTGGTTTTAATGGAATTTCTCTTACCCAAGTTTACTGACGCGTTATCAACGGAAAATGCAACACAATTAGACCAAGGGACATTATTAAGCTGCAAAACTGAGTCAATCTTTTCAAAAATAGCAGCTGCAGTCGAACTTCTTGTTGTACACATATCGAGGAAATTGCTCGTTAACATGTTTCTGTTTACGTCGAAAATCTTGACGGTGATAGGGTTCATTTTTGTTAGATCAGAATCATTGCTGCCATCGGTCGCGAGGCAAAATGGAAAACTCTGCATCATAGAAACAAGCTCATTGTGAAAACTTGGAGCAAGTGCTCCATTCAGTATACAAAATGTTTTAGTTCTAGCACACTGGTAGTGTTTTGCAATATCTGAATCCGGAAACATGCTTTTGAACAGTGGACCACACTTGTCTGCAACGGCGATAGGAAGATTATTTTCTACAATAAAGTTTGTCATTAAAACCTCTGCTCGTGATACGTTATTGGTAAGTGGATCACCAACACTGCGAAAGTTAATTGTGGGCTGTCCCTTTAAAGATGATGCCTTATCAGAATGGGCCTTGCTGGATATATGTCTTTTAACATCTGCTTCTGCTTGATGTGAACAACTAACATCTTTAGCACAGACAGTGCAATAAAAGTACCCAGGTGCTTTCCCTTGCTTAATTGGATATTTAGATTGCCAGCTGGGATCAAAACTACTTTTATAAACTGCTGCACCGGCAAGTTTACGAGACTTTTTCTTAACAGGGGATGAAGTTAAATTTTCCGCCATTTCAACTTTTTATCACGTGTCTTCTTTACTATGATCTTGTTGTCGTTACGTAGTTTCCAAAAGTTCTCCAAGAATTGGAGGAATATCCATGACCAAGTAAGTAAATCTTTTCACTACAGGAAACTACCAGCAGCTAAAATTATCTTTATTATATTAAACATGGTAATTTTAACTGCCGGTAACTAAACTCCTACATCTTATCATTTTAATATAGGGTTTCAGTTTTTCATTTTCCAGATACTTATGTTATGCGTGTGTTTATTAATGCTTAGCGTGTGAGCGTGATTTACTCCTAAAATGCGTGTGTCACACGCGCAATGCGTGTGACTTGACAGGTATGATTTACAAATGTAATGTATTCCGAGGTATATCACCGTCCTTGACATTAGTATATACGAGATTGTCATGTGTTCTTAGGGGTGATATAACAGTGAAATTTTTAATGATGCATGCTTTGGATTTAAATGGATCATTGCCCCCTAATGCTAAGTAACAGACTACTGTTAGCATCTTACTTTAGCAACATTCTCTGTCCCGCCAATGGTTTGTAAGGCTTTGTCTACATTTTTAATGATAGCAGGATGTTCTACACATAAATATTTCCTGTCATCACCGTCAGTTTTGACTAAATTTCCCGCAGGTGTCCATTCCCGAGTCTTCTCCATTTCGAATACCTCATTCACTACTTTCATTTTGTGATTGTACTCTCTACCACTTCCGGTGTATCATTTTGTAAATTTTACGTTTCCAGTAAATTAGTACATGTTAAAGAATATTTAAGATTTTACTAATTGTTCAATATAATTCATTATTTCATTATTTTTAAACAAATCTAGTTTAAATCATAATTACATTTGAGTTTGAAGATTGGGTGAGAGAGTACAAACAAAGATGGATGCGCCCATGAAATGACATGACGTTGTGACAGCATTTTAAACATACGTGTTGAGTCGAAGGAGATTAGGATAACAACAACAAATTTAAACAGTTTAAGACGTAATAGAGTTCTGTTTCACTTTTCGAAATGATACATACACATTAAAGGTTTTACATTCAAATATTTCATCGCATAGGTTAACTTAAAATTATTTAATCTTCTGAATGATATAAAAGAGAATCATAATGTGCCCCCTCCCATAAAAATAAATTGATAAATGATAGCATTAGACATCTTTAAAAGCTTGATTTAGCCATATAGCCATGGTTTTGGGATTTTTTTTACCATTTTAAAGAGTACCTGTAACGATTTTTGATTTTTACATATGTTATTCTCCAATACTGAAATATGACTCAATGCGAAAATTTTATACAAATCCATGCCGAAATAAGGTAAATATAAGCGAGTTTGTAATACACCTCCCGTTAATCCAAATCAAAAGGTTCGGTTTTGGGGACTCCGAGCAGTGACGTCATTTAAATAAGCAGACCCCACAGAATACTTTTTATCTACGTTGCTTATATAATGAACCAGCTAAAAATTCTTTTTATATTTCGGGTACCTAGAAAATAAGCCCAGGGAACAAAATAAGCCCAGGGAAAGCCCAGGGACGTTTCTCGCGCCCAGGAGTATTCTATGCATGCTAGAAGGTTGAAATTTTGTAATATTACTTATGATATGCTATTTATACTTTTGTGAAAAAAATCATTAAAATTGATTGAGTTTAAATGGAGAAATTTCACTTTTTATTTTTGATATCGGCAGCGACTCCATGCTTGTACAGTCTATGCATATTTCTTCCGCCCAGGAGTTTACAATGCATGGTAGAAGTCTGTGATTTTGAAATACTGATAAACATGTGTTATTTATAATCTTGTTTAAAATGCATGAGATTAGTAAAAGAAAAATGGAATAATTTGACTTTGAATTTCCGACATCGTGAGACCGCTAGGCTTTATCATCAAAGAGGGATAACTCTTGTGGAACTTGGATCTCTTAGTTTGTGTGTGTGTGTGTGTGGTGTGTGTGTGTGTGTGTGTGTGTGTGTGTGTGTGTGTGTGTGTGTGTGTGATACAACAAAAACACACTATCTATAAATGAATATTATTATGTATAGATATAATCGTAAAAATATTTTTTGAAGAAATTCATACATCATCATAATAACCATTTTAATGATTTACTTATTCCATTACCCCGTAGAAGTAATGTATGACAATTTGTAACTTGCATCACAATACTGTCGTTGAAGGACAAGTGTGAATGAGACATATTATGCAGTTATTACTGTCGGGCGTAAAGTTGATTCAACAACTTATGCAATCCCATTGCCTTTCTATTGACCACTGTTGAAATGCACCTCTCGTCGACAACAAATTTTAGTCCCAGAATCCTATCATTTTTTCATTATTTGTAATTGTACTTATTGACTAAAATATTGTTTAAACTTATTTTTGATGTCGAATAAACAAATGTTCCATGTAGTCATCAAAAGTAGAATCAAGTGGTTCGTCACAATCTGACATATTTCACGCAAGCAAAACGGTCGGTCGGTCCCATTTTCATTTTATTTTGTACGGAAGTCTACGGTCAATGACTATCCGCGGCAGTAAATGAGGCCACTAATTACAAATTCATTTATCAGAAATACATAGACCATCTAGCAGATGACCATTCGCTGATATGATGCAAAGGTATTCTACAGTCGCGCAGCATTCTTTCATCAAAATCTTGTATCATTTAACCGATAGCTGTCAAAATTTAGTGATTTTTACATCTTAATCGTTCAAAATTCGTTGAAACATAATCTTTTAAGATACAGTTTCAATGTGTCTTACAATTTGGAACTTACCATGATTTTCCCGCTTAATACATGTATCGGAGATCCGAAATGATCGAGGCTTCATTCAATTCAGAATATTTCTAAACTACAACCCTTAAATTTTGTAAATAAAACTTTATATTTCAAAAAAAAAAACATCTTTTCAGGTACAACACTCAATTTTCTGTGCCAGTTAAAAACTCTTGATTCGTATTAATCGTGAACAAGTGAACACGGTGGAAAAGGAATTGACTAATTAACAAATGGTCCGGGTAATATTTAGCGGCTTGCTGCATTGTAATATCAAAAGTATTAAGGACGAAAGTATACATTTCGTTTATTTCTCTGTGAAATCTATTTACCTACTAATATTTCATAATTTAAACTCATGAACCAAAGTGAGAATTTTTCAAAAGTTGATTTCCTAAATTACACTGAAGATATGAAAAGATTCCGTCGCCACGTGCCATTTCCCGCCATTTTCTGTTATGGAGATTGTTGTATTTATTGTGTGAATATTCATCGCACACTAATCCGATACTGGATTCTATGAGTGACGGTTTATAAGATATTTATTACAAAGATGAAACAATCATCTCGTACATTTTTTTTATGACAACCATCATCATTTATTGAGTCCCTCCATAAAATATATTCACACTAATGTACGAAAACATAACGGGCAAATACTCCCCTATTTATATCATGTACAGTAATGCATTTCGACTACACAACTTTTAATTTATAATTTATTTATTTATTAATACAGATATGTAGGTATGTCATCATTGGAAATATTTTCTCCATACTAAGTATCAAATACCAAAACAAATATTTTGTATGCATAAAGTTCCTAACACTTTTACATTATTATACTTAAAAAACACTTTTACAGGATATATTAATAATCCGATTAACCAAAGAAGTAAATTAATCCGTTAATTAGGAGTATTAATCAGTACTGATTGATCAGGCTTTATATCTGTCACAGTATATATATTGAGGTCGTCTGTTATACCCGGCAGGTGTTTATTCACGGCACGTGTTCACCTTGTAACAGACTTGTCTGGCTTACGTGAGACAAAGAATTTGATAACAGCAAATTGTTTTACACACGATTTTATTTTAATTTCAAAGAAGAAGCCAAACAAAACAAGAACAATAATTTCAGTGTTGACATTAAAATGTGTTTAACATACTAACTGTCCTTCGTCAGGAAACTCCATAGTATTAGCCAATACATTACTGACAAACCAAAAGTTCACAAAAAGTCCTTTAAAACAGTTATTAGACATTACTTTGTTAAAACTCAGAAAAACCTTCGATTATGAAAATTCATTATTTCCTTTTTTTGTTTTATAGACTAGTTACATTTTGTAAATGAAGTGAAAAATTAGTATTTATCACTTGTAAAGTTAATATACCGTATTCATCGTTATTATTTTTTAAATCTCATCTCTGTACTTCAGGAATCTTTTATTAAATTATTTACGTCACCTTGCATAACAAATCCAATTCAAAAACCAAAATTAGAAATACAATAGATAACATTCCCCACGTTAATAATTGAGTATTCTATGATAGCGAGTTATCTCCCTTCACTCACCGCCGCATACTGTAAGGTGAAAAATATCAATGATAAAATACTTCGTCATTCTGGTTTAGATCGATACAATTTTTTAACATGATAAAATATGATATAATCTATAATGAATATGTGAATTTCACATCTATGTAATGCCTTATAACTTCCTGGGCGCGGGAAACTTCCCTGGGCTTTCCCTGGGCTTATTTTGTTCCCTGGGCTTATTTTCTAGGGACCGTTATATTTCACGATAAATTCATTTGATGAAGTGGAATTTACATCCTAATGACACCTACCAATAATTAAGCAAATTATTATCAGTCCACCTTGATAAAAAGTTTGTTTATTAGACATTCCTTAGATTGAGACCCGTACCTTTAATCAACAGGATGTGTTCTTACAATTAACAAAATTGATTGACAGGTGTTCGGATAGAGTAATTTTACAACACCTGTAATTATACTTATGGAAGCGCGTGGCCTAGTGGTTAAGGCGTTGGACTCATGATTCGAAGGTCGTGGTTTCGATCCCTGGACCGAGCGATGTGTTGTGTCCTTGAGCAAGACACTTAATTTCACGTTGTTCCAGTTCACTCAGCTGAAAAATAAATGAGTACCAGCAAAATGCTGGGGGTTAACCCTGCGATGGACCGGCGTCCCATTCAGGGGAGAGTCTAGTACTCTCAGTCGCTTAACGCCACCGAAACCGGGATAAGCTCCGGCCTGATGGGCCTAATGGCTCGGGACAGACTTTGACTTTGACTTTTGTAATTATACTATCTGAATCGTTTGATGTTGTCTTTGATTTAGAATTTCACATACCGTAGATAAACTGGTTGTGAAAAGAGAATTATGTATAAAAAAACTAGAGTTATGGGAGAATGAATAGACTTATAACTAACAATATTATCTAATTTTGAAAAATAACGTTTTAAGTAAAATTTTACCACCAGTCATTTGATTTTTAATGTTTAATAAATGAATAAATAAATAAATAAATAATTTTTTATTTTTAATAAATAAATAAATGAATAAATAATGGTACATCATAAGCTGGTTCAGGATCGTAGAAACTTGATAGGTTTTGATGTTTGATTAATATTGTTTGAATGCGGGCGATTAGACGGGTGTAAGGCATTTACTTTCAAGTTTCTAGTTTTCGTTTTCTTCATGATCAGGAAAATTTGGCCTTTAAAATACATTGTTTGGAAATCTGGGGTCTTTTCGGACTTAAAATTGTCAACATCACATTTATTGATTTATTAATTTATTTATTTATTTATTTATTTATTTATTTATTTATTTATATTTATTTATTTATTTATTTATTTATTTATTTATATATATATATATATTTATATATTGAACTTTTGTCAATAAGTTAACTTAGTGAAAATATTTTCTATAATTGTGTGAACGACTGCCTGTGTTGTATTTGAAGCTGGTGCCACGTTTCATCGATGTTTGGTTGAAAATTTTGCAGGGTGTGCTGTCTGTAGCAGGTTCTATATGATTTGATATTAAAATTTTCGTAAATTTCGTATTAATTTTCGTAAATTGTCAACATCACATTTATTTATTTATTTATTTATCAACATTAGATACTGAAATTTGTAAATAAGTTAACTTAGTAAAAATCTTCAATAGTGTGAATAACTGCGGTGCCACATTTCGATGTTGGCTTGAAAATTTTCAGGATGTCTGTAGTAGGTTCAATATAATTTTATATTAAAATTTTAACAAATAACAATTAATTTTTGTATTCTAGATAAATAATACTCGACGCATATATTTGGTTATGTCTAGGCTAACATTCAGAAATTCTGGGTCTCCACTCAGTAAAGTACATTGTATCATCATCTGTTTCTGGATCGAATAAATACAGCTAAACGTCAATTTCATCAATTTTAGGTTGTCTATTTCTTCCCGAAATAATGAGGAATCATATGACATATACAGATGAACGCCAGATTCGTTAATTTTTTGTCCATTCATCATATAATACGTCACTACATTAGCGTTATTGGTACTGTCCGCCATGTTAGTTACTACAACAGTTACTTAAATGACGTCACAAACGGATCAGCCTCGATATGGGTCGTTTCACTTACAGGTACTCAGAGAGGGCCAACTTCAAGGCCTTCAAACCGCTGTAACTTTCTTATTTGGTCATCAATTTTGATGCGGTTTTCGATATTGTGATATTTAAATGGTATTTAACAAATATATGAAATAAAAATTTTTCGTTACAGGTACTCTTTAAACTGCATATCTGTATCTAGGATGTTTATCTTAAAATTCATTTTTACCTTTTGAGAACTGATAGATACATGTTTGTGGTATTTTCCATATCATAGCCAAATATCATATTATACCGTGTGATTTCATGGTGTAGCTTGAAAGGGGAAAATGTAGGGACCAAAGTGGAACTGAAACCCAGGACCTTCATAATACTGGTGGGACACTGCAAACTGAGCTACCTGGCCACTTTGTTTAGTCATGTTGGCCACAGGGTTAGACGAGCCCCTAAATGTAACTTGAAAGGGAAAAAATACAGCAACCGAATTGGGATTCAACCTGGGACCTTCCCAAAACTAGCGGGATTCTCTATCAACTTAGCTAGCCAGCCACCCTATCTAGCTGAGTCTGACATAATTGTAAAGGAGTAAAGAGAGAATAGTGTAAAGTGTATTTAACTTCAAAGTTCAATAAGCATTATCATAGCTGCCAACTGACCTGGTACTCTAACTTTATTAACCATTTTAGAACTGACAAAATGTATGATACAATCTGTCATAAAAAGCCCATTTAGCCCCACCATAGGTCTCTGATTCAAAAAAAAAGATTTGCAAGCAACTTGTACATTAATTTCCTTTATTTCTTATAGAATATGGAAAAGAAAAAAATACTTAAAAAGAGAGAGGAAGAAGAACAGAAGAAAAAGGCAGCATTGGAAACAAAGATAAGAAAGAGAGTGGCAGCAGAGGAAAAAGCTTATAGAATTGTTGAAAGATTTGTAGATGAGACTGTATCTGAAGATTTTCTCAAAGATGCTGTATGTGGCTAGTTTATTTAAAATTTTCTCTCTCTCTCTCTCTCTTCAATGGTTGCACAATCCCTAATCTACTAATGGTATGAGTCTTAGATTTGCAAAAATCTGTCAGGTTTTGTATGGAAATGAAAGTATAAGTCATGAGTTTCTCAGGACAAGACCTTAAAACATACCCATCATGTCTAGAAGGACTGTAATGAACAAGAGATTGAATTGCTTATTGTCATGAATGCATTACTAAGTTGTTATCGTTTTTAAATTCTTGCAACTTTACTGACATCTAATGATTTCATATCAGTAGATATGAATAGTTAACAACGACGACAGAAAGTTAACTATTTACGTAGGTTAGAGCTGTTTAAGAACAAATTGATTTTTGGCATAATTAGCAAATTAGCAAATTAATAAAGTGAAAAGTTCTTCAGCATTGTCAGACTTTGAAACAAATGAACTAAACTCAACCCAACCCTTGGGCTACCCCTCACTGTACCCCTTACACACCTATGTAAACACTAAATTCTTCTGATATCATTATGGCACATGAAAGGCATCGTCATTTTGTCATAAACCACCCAGCCACCCAAAATGTATTATAGTGCATTAAGAAGATGTATTCATAAATTTTATTTATTTATTTGTTACAATGTATTTATTTATTTATTTATTTACAATGTATTTATTTATTTATTTACAATGTATTTATTTATTTATTTAACAGGGCCAGTTTATTACACCTAGTCACTATAGTGATATTGTAGTAGAGAGGGCTATAGCTAAGTCATGTGGATATCCCATCTGTAACAACATACTGACTAATGTAAGTAGATATGGTGGGTTGGAATGTTGTGTTATGTCACATCAGCAAATTTCAGCTATTTGAGACATGAGCAAATTTATTAATCTCAAAGGTTTAATAAAAAACAAACATACCAGTCTATGTCCAAATCACAATCCCAAAGCAAAGTAAAAACTTTGAAACTGGCAAATTAAGATAAACACATAAACTTTCACCAGGGAAGTGAAGTCAGATGCTCCAGAAGGGTAAACACCTCCTGTTTAGCTAGCTACACCTGCCACATTTGTAATCGAAATTGAGAATGAAAGGAACTTGGAAATATGGAAGGTCAAATAAATCCATGGTAAATTTGGATACAGAGACATTATGCATATCAACAATATTGTGACAATGACCAAATTAGCATGTATATGTGAGATGTGCAAATGTGTTATGGTCTACCTTGTATTAGCTTGCACTTTCGGGGACTTTAAGGTGGTAGAAGTTTCAGTATGCCTCAGACAGGCAAACCACTCCCCCTAGTCACTGGATGCCTCAGACAAGCAAACCACTCCCCCTAGTCACTGGATGCCTCAGACAGGCAAACCACTCCCCCTAGTCACTGGATGCCTCAGACAGGCAAACCACTCCCCCTAGTCACTGATTGCCTCAGACAAGCAAACCACTCCCCTAGTCACTGGATGCCTCAGACAGGCAAACCACTCCCCCTAGTCACTGGATGCCTCAGACAGGCAAACCACTCCCCCTAGTCACTGGATGCCTCAGACAGGCAAACCACTCCCCCTAGTCACTGGATGCCTCAGACAGGCAAACCACTCCCCTAGTCACTGGATGCCTCAGACAGGCAAACCACTCCCCTAGTCACTGGATGCCTCAGACAGGCAAACCACTCCCCGTAGTCACTGGATGCCTCAGACAGGCAAACCACTCCCCCTAGTCACTGGATGCCTCAGACAGGCAAACCACTCCCCTAGTCACTGGATGCCTCAGACAGGCAAACCACTCCCCTAGTCACTGGATGCCTCAGACAAGCAAACCAGTCCCCCTAGTCACTGATTGCCTCAGACAAGCAAACCACTCCCCTAGTCACTGGATGCCTCAGACAGGCAAACCACTCCCCCTAGTCACTGGATGCCTCAGACAGACAAACCACTCCCCCTAGTCACTGGATGCCTCAGACAGGCAAACCACTCTCCCTAGGCACTGGATGCCTCAGCCAGGCAAACCACTTCCCCTAATCACTGGATGCCTCAGACAGGCAAACCACTCCCCCTAGTCACTGGATGCCTCAGCCAGGCAAACCACTTCCCCTAATCACTGGATGCCTCAGACAGGCAAACCACTCCCCCTAGTCACTGGATGCCTCAGACAGGCAAACCACTCCCCCTAGTCACTGGATGCCTCAGACAGGCAAACCACTCCCCCTAGTCACTGGATGCCTCAGACAGGCAAACCACTCCCCCTAGTCACTGGATGCTTCAGACAGGCAAACCACTCCCCCTAGTCACTGGATGCCTCAGACAGGCAAACCACTCCCCCTAGTCACTGGATGCCTCAGACAGGCAAACCACTCCCCCTAGTCACTGGATGCCTCAGCCAGGCAAACCACTCCCCCTAGTCACTGGATGCCTCAGACAGACAAACTACTCCCCTAGTCACTGGGTGAACCAGTTGATAATTTGTTTCTAATTAGAGGAAGCAGTATTTTAAAGTTTTAAGCATGCCCCAATTGTGTTCAAACCCACAACCTCCTTCTCTGGAAACAGACACCCAATGGGAGTAGAGTTGGTTGGACTATGCCAATATGTATGACATTAACTTGACCATGTCTCTTAATAATATGAAATTATTGATTAAGTCATTTACCTAATAAATATACTTAAACTATTTGTTTGAAAAAAATGTTGTACCTACTGTAAACCAACTTTATTGATGGATATTAACTTCTGTGATTCTCTCGCCAAAACCATTTTGCAACTATTAACTTCAATGATATTGACTATAGCTGAGTATTTGGCATAAATGATACCATTTTCAAAAACATGTTTGCATCAATTAATTTTCACAATTATTTTGTCCTCAAGAAACATGCTAAGGTTAATCGCACACGAATAAAAGTTGGTTTACAGTATTACTGTATATTGCTTTTTTTCGCAGTTTGAGTATGACTAGTGTATTCACTGTGTCATATTTTAACAGTCTTATCTGATTAAAGGAAAACTACTCTGGCTGGTAACAGCCTTGTTTTTTCATGGCTGTTTAATTTATGCAGGAATACACTGGACCGCAAATATAGTGAAAATAAAACCACAGCGAAATATAAGCATTATACAGTATGTATCATAATCACATTCCTGCAAACCGTTTGAAATTCTTATGGCTAGCTATGATTTTTTCTTGGCCGATAAGGATTTTTTTTGTGTGGGGGGTAATTATTACTTATGTTTCATCACAGAGTTGTTAGATCATACAAAGTACAGAATGTTATTGCTGTCTTAAAATATTTCACAGGTTTCTAAGCAGAAATATCACATATCAACGAAAACAAATAAAGTCTTTGACATTACAGAAAGAAAGGTATTTATATTGTAAAATATTATTTTGTTTATCTAACATAAGACTAGTTTTCCTACGAAATACAAGATTTATATGTATATATATATGATATATGATATGTACGGTAAAGTACATATGTACATTTAGTCCAACTACTCTTTGTGACGGCATGGGGAATCTGATTTGTCAAAAGTAAAAATTATATAAAAAGTACTTTTGGTTGAGGAAAATATGGAGAATTGTCTCCCAGAGGAAACATTATCTCCCGAGCCCATAGGAGAGGAAGATAAAAGTTCCCAAGGGGAGACAATCCTGTATATTTCCCTCAACCAAGGGCACTATTTACTTTATTCTACCAAACAAACTGATGGCAATTTTTACCTTTTATGCTGACATGAAATACTGACTAGGGTGAATTCAGAATAGAGGGATATACAGACAGAAGTAGGATAACAGATTAATCTGTAGTTTCTGTGAGTTTCTGTGACGACTGTTTTCATACATTGTGAATTTGTTTCATACACATGATTAGAAATTGACCAATAATAGTTTAAGAATTTTCTGTTAAGTAATTCAAACCCTCAGACTTGACTGCTTTGTTATCTCTCTCTATGTCATATATATTTGCAATTTTATCTTTCCAATTATTCATTTCATTATGCCATAATTATTGTAATTGTATTTGAGGAAAAAAGATTATTGCATGTATTATTATTATTTTATTATTATTATTATAGTGACTTCATTTGATGGAATTTCTATTCATATTAATTTGTTATTCAGGGAAAGATAATTTCATTGAAAACAAATAAAGTCATTAACTTCATAATTCTAATACTAAGTACTATATTTTTAAAATGAAATTAAATAAGTCAGAAGTTCACGTATAAAGTTTACAAACTTTCTTGCAAGAATATATTTTCATTGAAATATATATTATATTTTAAGAACTGGCAAATGGCAAGAATACAATAAATATTGGAAGCACTGGATGTATCTGTTTATGATGTAATTTGTTCTTCTCCCCTTTCCCCTATGATCTTTTTTGTTGTATGATTATAGCATGTTATGTGTCAATAAATAAAATTTGTGTTTCAAATTGCACATTCATACTTATTACATGTAGCTGTAATTGTTTTACCACTCTCTGTTTCACTATTTAATTATAGAATTTTTGCAGTAATCAGTGCTTTAAATCATCCAAGTACTTTGAGAAGCAGATCTCAGATATTCCTGTTTGGGGGAGAGATAATGAACCCAGGGTGCACTTTGATTTGCTTCCACAGGATTCTAAAAGGTACCATTATTGTAAATCGAGGGGATCAGTTCAGGGATAGTGGAGGGAGTAATATACTTTTATGCCCTAGCCAAGATTCTTTCCCTTATATCGAGGCGATCAGTCCAGGGATGGTGGAGTGGAATAATGGAATTTTTGCTCCTCAGTCTAAATTCTTCACGTATATCGGTGGTCAGTTCAGGGATGGTAGAGGAAATTGGAGTGCCCAGAGAAAATCACCGATCTTCAGCAAGTGAATGACAAACTTCCTCACACTAAAATCTGTTCCAAGTCGGAATCGAACCTACGGGTGCTGTGATCTAAAAGCGAGCAATTTAGACCACTCAGCCAATGAGGCTCGATTCCATGGATGGATCATGACATGTAGATTTAGCAGTAAAACTGGGGCAATCCTCGTGGCTGTACATGAGTCTGGTAGCCAAATGCGGTGGCCTAATGGATAAGACATTAGTCTTCAAATCCAGGGTCTCTCAATGCTGTGAGTTCGAGTCCAGATCGAACCACATGTGGGAAAGTGAATTTCCTTGCTGTTAGCCTTTACTGATTCACCTGGTGTCAGTATAATGGACTGGGGAGTGGCACGTTTGTCTGCGGCGTACTGACTCTGTGAGCCAGCATGGCAAAGTCGCCCTGAGTGCGCACTAGTACAAGGCGGACCATACAACACACTCACACTTCACATGCATACACAAAATTGTTCATAGATTAATCTATAGAGATTAAAGGTCACCGGTCACCAAATTTATAAATTTTGTATTTTGCCTTCCAATAGGTAGAAAAGTCAATACTGATGTGTCTGACAGTTTCCCATGCCTTACATTTACCTGTAATACACTTAAACCTTACCTGAACGAACTGCTAATACTCGTTAGTTTCCGACACCGCTCGTAACTTTCCGGCGACCTAATTGATGACGTACATGGTGTTAAGCTGCTGAGGAAAGACACATTACTTATATATGTATCCTTATATTACATGTGGGTTTGTGTGGCGTTTTGAAAGGTTTTAAAGTTTGATTTCAAGTCAAAATGATATATTTTGTGAAGTTTGGAGATAATAAAATCACAAACATGTTTTTTCCACAAATTTCAGAACAAATTAAAGCCAGATTTACACAAGTCCTTCATGCAGCTTTCTAGTTGTTTTGAATGTATTGAGATTAAATATTACGAGATAATATAAGTCAGGGAAATAAGAGTGGTATAATCGTTTAAGACAATTCAAATTATTATGAATTAGTTCAGTCAAATAAATAGATTTTAAACAATTTTAATTTTCATTTTAAACAATTTTAATTTTCAAAATTAATTTAATTCTGTAATTCAATCAGTTCACACGTTCAAACAAAGACTTGTATTTGTTCAAATTAAACAATCTAATTTAACTTTAATTTATTCGATTTTCAGAATCCATCAAAAATGACAAATAACATTTACCGGGTATATCATAAAGATAATCACACGTGTCAATTAATGTTGCATATTGTAAGGTAAACTCTGTTGATTACAGGTGGTAGATGTCTACTTCTAAACAGGATGTTTCCCAGTGTACTGTAGCATATTGATAATCTCTTAATTACTGGTATATGAGGGGTGTAAATCACGCTTTGAACGATATTAATTTATTGTGAATAAATGCAAGAAAGTTACACTCGAGTTTTGAGTCCCAAGTTAGTCGAGCACATTTTGACAAAGCTCTTGTCATCCCATAAAAATTAAAGCGTAATAAAGTTATTATATGAAAATTTATATATTCTTTTTTAATTCATCATGAAAACAGTGAAAATAAATGAGAATTAGAATTCTGATCAGTACTCCATCGGAAAATATCAACAAATATTTAAAAAAAAACCCATTACGCACTGACGTAAACTTCAATTTTCATTATTATTTTTATTAATAATAATAATAATAATAATAATAATGATAAACTTACTGCAAATAAGGAATAGGATGCTATTGAATTGAAATTGCTTTCATATTCAAGTAATCCTGGGATGAAATATTTTATTTGAGAGACAATTAGAACCTGTATTTTCATATTTTACGTTCTACAAAAAACTACAGGTCTTGGATCCAGATTCTACCCGAAAACGTGTTCTTTTGATTACTAGTAATTACATGGGTAAATAATAATAATAGTAATAAATCATTGATTTTAATCTAAAAAGAAATGGGAAAATTTCTAAAACAAATATAAATTAAAATCAATTTGAGGTCATAATATGGCTGTACTAGAGAGGAGAAAAGATTTTTTTAAAATAAAAAACAAAATTTTGGGTTCTCTTATTATTCCTTACGATAAATAGATAAAAATAAATAAATAAATAAATCAAAGAGATTTGTAAAGATAATTAAAATGAAAATTATTATGAACAATATTTTAAATAAAAAACGGAAATTTGGGTTCTTTTATTATTTGTGGTGATAAATAGATATAAATACATAGATATAAATAAATAAATAAATAAATAAATAAATAAATAGATAGATATAATAATTAGATATAAATAAATAAACAAATAAATAAATAAATAAATAAATCAAAGAGATATGTAAAGATAATTAAAATTATATTAAATATTAATGAAAATTAATGTGAACAATATTTTAAATAAAAAACGGAAATTTGGGTTCTTTTATTATTTGTTGTGATTAATAGATATAAATAAATAAATAAATAAATAAATAAATAAATTTTAAAAGAAATGTAAAATTATGTTTTGTAAAAGTATTAGTAATAGTATATCATACTTAGAGCAAATACGAATATAGTTTTTTCTTTCTTTATCTATTTCTTATTATTACGTTAAATTTTTATTTATTTTTTTTTCTGCTGAAGGAAATTGAAATATCCAATGCTAATAATAAATAAATATATAAAAACACTAGAAGGTACTTGTGATAAATCTGGGTAATAAATACAGTTCACTATACAAGCTTTATTTACTAAATAGCTGGGATAACACCTTCTGCGTCACTTCCGGTTTTGTGCCCTTTTCAACCAAAGGGAGATAACACCATTTTTCAACAGTTTCAAGACTTTATTTTACGCTGTAAAAAATGACAGAAATGATTAAAAAATGTTATTTGTGGCTAAATCGACTTTTTATTATGTAATCTTTCGGAAAATAACAATAAAAAAAATTCCGTTTTTGGTGTCCGGTGACCTTTAATAAAATAGTTCTCGTCGCAAATAGCTGAAAAATTGCTGATGTGACGTTAAGCAACATTCAACCAACCAACCAATCAGTAAAAGATTCTTTCACTTATATTGAGGCTGTCAATTCAAGGATGGTAGAGGAAACCAGGTTGCCCACCACTGACCTTTGGGCAAGTAGACTGACAAACTTTCTCACACTGGAATCTGTCCAAAGCAGGATTCTAACCTAGGCAATGGTTGTAACCTAACTTTCATTCATCAAATTATTTATTTCCACAGAGGTAATCTCTTAATTATGTCATCAGAAAAATGATTGATGACTTTTTAGAATTTGCTTTTTATTTTTCAGTGGCTCATCAGGACAAGAAGTTATTGGCGGCAAAACAGAGGTTATGGCTGAGATTATACATTTAGCAAAACTTGACAGATATGAATCAAAACAAAAACACAAAGTAAACAAAGAAGACAAAAACAAACCACAAATTGAACGACAACCAAGTAACATGGAGGATGTAGAGAGAGGGGAAACACCTGACAGAAGTTCGCTTTTCTGTCCACAGGTGATTGATGAAAAAACTAGTAGAAACATGGAGACAGAGAGCAAAGGCAATTCTGAGGCAGAAGTTACAAACAGTGCAAGTAAAAGGGAAAATATACTGAGTGATAATTCAATGGCAGAAGTTACAAAAAGTGCAAGTCAACATGAAAATAGTATACAGAGTGATAATTCAAAGATGGAAGGTACAAAAAGTGCAAGTAACCATGAAAAAAGTGTTGGGGCAGGAGATACAAAAAGTACAAGACTTCTTCAGAGTGAACAGAATGATAGTTTTCCACATCCAAATGAGAATAAATTAGATTGTGAAAACTTGAATGATCCAAAATTGGGAGGTACTAAAAATGAAAGTAAACCATTAAATGTGGAACAGGCAGACAATCAGGCTAAGATAGATTATCTTATGAAGTTGTTAGATAAACGGAAACATTTGTTAAATAAAGTGGCTCAAATTGAAAATGTTGATGTGGTCAGAAAAGATGCTGAGTCACCTTCTGAAGGAAGCCAAATGGTTATGACACCCCAAAATGTAAGCGGAATATCTGAGAAATTAGGAGATCAGTTTAGCCACTCTTGTAAAATAAGTGATACAGAACCTGTTGAATTAAGTGCATCTGTACCAATATTTTTAGGAAAAACTGAAAGTGCTGAAAATGACGAGGGAATGAAGACAGAACATTCTGAGGAAACAATATTGAAATCCAATAGTGATGTAAAAATTCCTGATAATGAATTTTCAGGGGTTCCCCCTGACCTTAAACATGCCAAGAAGTGTAAGCAGAAATCAAACAGTGATGATAAAACGTCTGGTAATACTCTAGGACATTCTCGCAGCTCTAAACAAGTGAAAAGTAAACAGCCTAAACAAAATTTAAATACTGTTGAAATGATCTGTAGATCTATGAAGTCGTGGATTACACCTAATTCTTTAAAATTATTGAAAATTTCCACAGAGGAAGAAAGCATTGATGAGGAAAACAGTGCAGGAATAGAAGCTAGATATGAAGAGCTTGAAAAACGTTTGGGTATTGATACACTTGTGGGTGAATCGGCTGCAACCGGACCAGGTGATCATCCGCAAAACCCGGTACCAGATTATGCCGCGCTGGAAAAAGATACAGATAATTTTAGTGTCAAAGTCAATGAATTTTATAAAGGAAGTTTCACTTACAAAGCTACAAACACTGAAAAACAGGTAAAATATTGTGACATTAATTTTAGCAGTGTACCAGTTTTATTTTAGCGATGTATTAATTTTAGTGATTTTCACAATGATACAGTGACCCTAAATCCATACATTGCCAAATTAAACAGGATCAAACATGTAGTACTCAAGGTGATCTTTGAGATTTACCCTAATTTAAGTTCACATGAACTTACCCAAATTATAATTTGTGCTAAATATGGTACACGCTAAACTTAATACTTTTACATAACATATATGATGGTTATCTATGTTTCCACAATTTTAAAATTATTAGTAGCCAAATTTCAAAAATTTGTGAAAATATAGTACTTTTTAAAGTAATTTTTCATAAATTTGTTAAAATAGGTTACTTTTTGAAAGAATTTCACAAAAATGAGTAGCCAATTGCGATTTTGGCTACCAGGAATGGAAACATAGGTTATAACAACTGTAAACCATTTTTAAGCAAGAGTTTTTTTTTGCGGAATTGGCAGTAAAAATGTCAGTGCTAAAATAGAACTGCCACTAAAATTACAAAGAAACATCATCAAATTGAAGACTAAAAAAATTATTATTTTATTTCTGGTTTTACACATTTGATTACGTATTTCAAAGTAAGTTTTTAGTAACAACATAAATTCCCTTGTTATTATAAAAGATTATGACAATACTTCAAATTCAAAATTTATTTAAATCAAAAATGTATTTAGTAAGCAAAATTTAGTATAAAACATTTAAATTTAAAATCCAACATAACCATTGTTTTTATAATTACAAGGATAACCCAACTTTTTCTATATAACATAATTTTCATATGGATCTTTCAATGATGATATTTGACTTTCAAAATTTATTTTAACCGAGGACCTGTCAAAAATGAAGGCAAAAGGTCCTGGACCTTCCATTACAAAACATAATTTTGAACCCCATTATTGCATGAATTTTGTAAGATTTTAGAATATTTTTATTTTTATTAGGTGAATGAAGACATTCCAGTTTACCTACCATCTATAGACTCACACAATCAGATGCTTATCCGGAGAAAAATTGTGATGGAGAGATTTGACAAGTCGTAAGTTTTAATACACTTAGAGATTAATTAATTGAACAGAGATTTATGTTTCAGTCAAGAATACTTTACTTATATTGAGACATCACCAGCTACATGTATAAGTAATAGACATTTTAACCTTTGCAGTTGGCTGCTCATGGTAATAGGAAGGGAGATTTCTTTAAAGTAGTAGTGGTTTTAAGGTCTCTTCTGAAGGACAATGTGACTTTCATTTGTAAATGCTGAGTGCTTGGCGAAAAAAACAGTCACTACCTTTTTTCAAGTCTTTGTCAGACTTAACCCATGGCGTCCCACATATGCGAATGAAGTGGATGGTTCAGTGACCTAGTCGAGGTAACTTCACTTATATCAAGAGAATACCAGTCCTAAATGAAGTTGCAGAAATTCAATGTGTTAAGTGTTTTAATAGATCAATGCCTAGTTCTTCAAAGGTCTGAGCAACAGAGGTGGTATTTTACAGTAATGTTTGATTTCTTAAAATGCTATATCTATTATAGTTAATACAATCATTGTTGTCATTGTTAGACCTTTGTGTAGCCTGCAACATAAATGCCCTGACACTGGGCATCTGCTTTAAGGTTTCTTCTGAAGGATCCTGTAACTTTTCATTTCTAAATGCCAAGTGCTTGGCCAAAAAGCAGTTGCTACCTTTTTTCAAGTCTCGGTCAGACCCAGCCATGGTTCCAATATACAAAGTGAGCTCTCTACCAACTGAGCTACTGTGGTGGTTAACAAATTTTGAGAGCACTCCTTTATTATATCTGGGTGTAAAATCAAAGATTTTTTTTTTATTTCTCTATTTTAGGATGCCAGACTTGTTACCACCAATGAAGTTATCTATACAGGATGTGTTTACAGAGTTAAGACAATTAGTGGCTACATTCAGGTATGACATATTTACATACAGGTGGTAATAGAGATAACACATAAAGCTTGACCTTGTAGTGTTTAGCTCACCTGAACCAAAGGCTTTGTGGCCCTAACTGCTGAAAATTGTTATATGTTCTGTTTATAATTAAGTAATTGACCATTGAACTTCTGCATGAGATATGGGACATATCCTCAGGTGAGTGCCAAGGCCCTTTTTATTTATAGCAAGGGAGTCAGCCCAGAAATGATAGAGGAAATTTAGAGTGCCCATAGAAAACCACCAAGCTTTGTCAGTCGAATTGACAAACTAACCCACACTATGATTTGTGCCAAGCAGAATTTGTACTTGGGTGGTGAGAGGCACTGTGATACATATGTGCAGGCTTTAGACCACTCTGCCATCAAGGCCCTGTCCTTGTAGTAATTCATCACAATATCTGTTGCCACTGGCCAAATTATTTCAATTTTTTAAATGCATTTATTTGCAGTTTTACTGCATGCAAACTGTCGAGTATGAAATAAATAATGGAAATCAC
Organism: Anadara kagoshimensis; assembly: GCA_021292105.1. NCBI lineage: Eukaryota > Metazoa > Mollusca > Bivalvia > Arcoida > Arcidae > Anadara > Anadara kagoshimensis. The sequence continues at coordinate 57,612,508 of CM037859.1, forward strand.
ATTTCTTTCAACTACTGGCAGATTTTCATTTCATATAATTATATGAACCTTTCACTCTTGCTCAGTTTACAGATACTTCCTTGTTTACAAATGACTTGGTTTGTATTTTAAATTAAACCTGGTACCTTATGCTGTGCAGAAAGAATCTGTTGTAAAGCAGATGAGCATAGAAATTTTCTGTTATGGCTAGACTTAAGTAAGTAAAAAAAATCAAACTACTTTTAAGTAGTTTGATGAAAATTAAGCATCATTCACAGACACAGACTCAATGACTTTAACAGTATGTTGCTTTTCCAAGTAAAACAATTATCTGATATAGTGACTATATAATAATAATTTAAAACTTTTATATTGGATTTGTCAGAGGCACCTTACTATACTGTTTCAAATAAACATTGGTTTTAAATAACATTTCAGATGTAATAAATATTTTGTTTTATTTCAGTTTGGACAATAAGAATATTTTATTTAAGCCAGCAGAATGGATAATAGTCAGTTTGGTGATTTTAAAACTGTAAGTAACTCAAATAAATATGAAGGTAATGAATTAATTCTATTCATCACATTCATGTACCACACAGTATTTCTTCAAAATATTATTAATATGCTATGGTAGAGCTTTTCCCACTACAAGGACAAAGCAGGCTGCTTGCAAATGAATTGTTGCCCCAGGGATATTGCTAGCCTAGGCTTGTCAAGGCCCTCAAAAATTTTTATGACAGTCATCGCAATATTGTTGATATGTTTGATGTCTCTGTGTCCAGGATTGCACTTGATATATTGGCATTCCACTTTCATGTTCCTTTTACATACATGGTGGGTGTAGCTTGCTAAACAGGAGGTGCTTACCCGTTCAGAGCACCCAGTCTCACTTGCCTGGTGGAAGTTCTTGTGTTTAACGTAACTTCTCAGTTCCAAAGTTTTTACTTTGTTTTGGGATTGTGATTCGGCATGGATAAATGTGTTTGTTTTTCATTATTATTATAAAATCAAATTATGTCTCAATTTCCATATATTTGCATTATGACCATTTTGGTAAAAATTTGAGAATTACACTTTTTGTTATATTTTTGAAGCACCAATATTGGTTTATGCAAAAATAATAATAAAAGTGTAATCACTACAATACAGGTCCAACCTAAAACTTTGGATCCCCAATAAACAGTGTTCAATTTTTGCAATAATAAACATTTTGAATAAAAACTAAACATAAACATTACAAGTTTGAGGTGGTCTTCATAATCAACCCATAAATGCCTGAATATCTTAAAATTTCTCAAAGTTATTAAGTGAACAAATTTGCCAGATTTAAGTTAAGAATAATGTGTATAAGAAGTGATTGTGAAAATTTGGCCAGATTTTGAATAGCACATACAGTCCAACCTGCCTTAAAGGCCACCTCTATATAAGGGCCACCTGCTTATAAAGGCCAGTAAAATTATATCCCAATTGTTCTTTATTCATATTATTTGAACCTGTATATTAAGGCCACCTGCCCATAAAGGCTACTTTTACTGGTTCCATTGGATGACCTTTATAGACATGTTTGACTGTACTTGATTATAATGTACATTAATAGGAATTAAATGTAAATTTCATTTATTTTTTACAGACTTTCAAGAAGGAACCAGAAAGTAGCAGCAGCCTTTGACAAGCCTTCATGTAAAAGTTATCTGTTAGTTTTGTTGAGAGGAATCAATGAGACCTTAGAAAGTTTTGACACTCGTGTTTCATGTTTGATGTGATATAGATGGTTTACTTATTAATTTTAATGTGAATAAAAACAACTGAGAAATTATATATGTTTGTAATTTTTACATGTCCATTTCAAGAAACAACATACAAAATGTATCATGTTAAGACATTGTCCGTCTGTAATAGTTTGTCCAGCCTACTCTTTCAACACATGAAGATATTCTTTACAAAACTCATTGTACATGATAACAAAACAATGCGGCAGAAGAGCACTGGCTAGCGATGGTCAAGAAGTATCTCAGCACCAACAAAGTTTACTGCTAGGAGAAGGCCTTTCTCTGGCGGCAGTAGTAGGTCTGGCGGATGGCTTACCGATCGTAGAGAAAAAGCTTTTCACCAGCAAAATCCCTTGTCCAGGAAAGGCCGCTGCTCTCTGGCAGTAGTAGGTCTGCCTTTGTGAAAATGTCCGAGTTGTGCCCTTATGATATTTTTATCCTCCAGTCTTCTCTTCCCACTCTACTGAACAAATATGTACCTAATATAGATAGGAGCTTTAGTTTTTGTTTCCCTTAAAAGTGATACCACTGCTATAACTGTGAACTTTACCAACAATTTCATGGCAAACATATAAATGGGTGTAACTTCCTCAGACTAGCGCTTATGTTCTAATTTATTATAAAGTATGTAAAGCAAATACCCTTTATATTTTGCTAACTTTCCTTTTAAAATGGTTTTCCTATATCTTGCTTCTTTGTGGCTTCCAGATGATAACTTTAACAATTACAAACATTTTGTTCTAAATAAAGTTGCATCTGCATGCATTAGGAAAAGATATTGCTTGTGTTTGCTTTTTGGGTTGATGTGATTAAGGTCAAGGTCACATACATGTTGGCTGAAAGATTTTCAAAAATTAGGCAAATTCTAATGTGACATTTTATCTGAGGTCTTAAACATGTGCTTTATTTCATGTAATTCTGTTGAATAATAACATGTTTTATGTGAAATTTTGAATACTTTTTAAAACTAAATACATCATAAGCAGTAGAAACAGAATTGTTGCTGAATAGAAAAGGAAAGTTTATAGCAAAATTGAAGTTATGTTTTGTCATATCATTTAGTGGGTTGTGATATAATGATATGAAACAGAACTTGATCAATCGTATTTGTCATTTCAAGCTCACTAGAATAGTCAACATCAAATATACCAACCCAAAGCAAAGTCAAACCTTTGAAATTGACAAAATAATTTAAACAACTTAACTCCCGCCAGGGAAGTGAGTCTGGGTGCTCTGAAAGAATAAGCACACCCTGTTTAGCTAGTTACACCCGCAACTGTGTAATAAAAATTGAGAATGATCTATGAGACGACCAATATATCCAGGATAATTCTGAATTCAGAAACGTCATACTTATCAACAATATTGTGGTGACGACCATAAAAAATTTAATGTCCTTGACAAGCCTATGATTGTAATATTATATTAGTTGTATAAAGTAAGTTCCCGTAGTAGTGACAACAAGCTCTACCGCAGTGTAATGATTGTGAAAAATACACCAGGAAAATGTACAATAGAAAATTGAAGTCATTACGTTTGTTATACACATTCAAATGTAGCTTTTCGTTGGCACCATAATTGTGGTATAAGTCGAGATATGAAGCACAACTTGAAAAAAACAGTCGCATCTCGAGCTCAATAGGATAGATGACATTTATATAGTCTTTACGATTGTTAAGAAATAGAACGTCACTTATATTATACGAGGGGAAGTCGGAACGTTCATATAACAGCGTATTCAGCCAAGCGTAACACACATTTTCTTTACTTATTTAGACAACACAACACTCCGCAATTTTAAACATATCAAATTTATTTGTCACAACATATTTGTGTAATTCTCATAAGCATTCAAAGTTGGTGATCATCAAGCAATGATGAAAAATCAAAATGTTGAGTTTAGGGCAGTAACAAAGTTCTTCACAGCAGAGGGATCAAATGCCAAAGAAATTCACCGGCGAATGGCCGAGGTGTACGGTGAACAGTGGTCCTGTCTATTCCACAGTGGCAAAATGGTCAGCTGGATTTAAAACGTGGGCACACCTCTCACTGAAGAATGACCCACGGTCAGGTCGGCCAGCTGATGCCATCACAAAGGAAATTGTCACGTCTGTGGAGACACGCATCATGAATGATCGTCGAATTAGGATTGATGACATAGCTAGGGAGTGTGACATTTCACATGAAAGTGTATACATGGTTATCCACGAGCATACTGGGATGTCAAAAGTATCCGCAAAATGGGTCCCCAGAAACCTTAATGTGCAGGATCGCTTCCAAAGACTCCAGTCAAGTCGGGAGCTTTTTGGCATTTATAATGATAACCCGGAGAGCTTCCATTTACGTTTAGTAACTGGTGATGAAATATGGATTCATCATTGGGACCCAGAAACCAAAAAAGAGTCCATGCAATGGAAGCACCCTGGCTCACCCCACCAAAGAAATTCAAACCCCAACCATCAGCTGGCAAAGTCATGGCCACTGTGTTTTTGGGATTCTAAGGGTGTTCTGTTAATCAATTATAAACCTGCTGGAATCTCTATCACTGGGGCTTACTATGCTAATCTAATAAAGCAGCTGAAAGCTGCTATTAAAATAATAAGGAGGGGATAGTTGAGCGAAGGGGTATTGCTTCTTCACGACAATGCTCCTGTGCACAAGTCAAGGATTGCACAAGCAGCGATTCGTGAATGCAAGTTCGAACAACTTAATCGCCCACCCTACAGTCTCGATTTGGCACCCAGTGATTATTTCCTATTTAGCCACAGAGGCATGATTTCAGGACCAAACCGAAGACTTCTGTTTCAAAGGTATAGATAGTCTGAAAGAAAAGTGGGCTAAGTGCATTGGGGTAAATGGGGACTATATTGAAAAATAATAATAAAACGTATGGTTTGTTTTGGCAATATATACCCCGTTCTATGAACTTTTTGACCTCCCCTAGTATCTGTTTGTGAAGTTGAATGATTTGACGACCTTCTTCTCTTTTATCTTTTCGATGACAAAAGATTTAGAATTCTTGCAACTGAAAACCGAAAATGTAAATCTTATATGATGAAAAGATTTTTTTAAAATCAAAAGTCGCAAAATGATAATATGCATTGTTTACGATTTCATAAGTCATGGACTAGAGGAAAAACATGAATAACAACAAATGTAATTAGGAAATGTTTATATTTATGAATGTTTCTCGTCCATCAAACGTTTTTATTTCAATACGAGTAACAAACTACATGTGAACTCTGTTATTCATTCAAAATAATTTTATGTAAAGTTGAGCTACTAAATAGTCCAACTATAGTAATAAAATAGATCATTAATTGGGTTAAATAAAAACCTTGTCTATGTAAAATTTTAATTGGTTCCAATTTATAAACCTTGTCTATTTAAATTCAAAATATCACATTGAATCATGTATTTAAAGGGACACTTCAAATGTACACTATTTAATCAAACACATGTACACCAGTTTATGTTAAATAAGAATTAAATGCATTGTATTTAACAGGTACTCCAAGTATAAACCATTGGTTACATTGTGATTTATTAAGCAATAATAAAGAGAAATCTGTCGATATTGTGATCTTCAAGTACTTAAATACATAAAAATATCTATTTTTATTATTGAACCATTTTAGATAATTAAAAAGAATTTTATACATTTATTATGATTTTTGTGGAAAAATATGAGTTCATTTTAATTTATTTCTAGTTTTGGAGTAAAAAGATATATTTTTATTTATTTATATTTATTATGATTTTTGTGGAAAAATACGAGATCATTTTAATTTATTTCTAGTTTTGGAGTAAAAAGATATATTTTTATTTATTTATAAAAAATGTTATTTTCAATATAAAATAAGCTTTCATTCATACATTTAATTAGTGTATGTATGTGTGAATTGTAGATTGTCAAAATTGCAAACGAACAAGGTCTTATAAAACGCAGTCTTATCTTTTCGATAACAAAAGATCTAAAATTCTTGTAATTCAAAACTGAAAACAAAAAGGTTTTTAGAATTCATAAAATCGTTAAATAACAAAAATATTATGTAAGAATTTAACCTTATTTTTGTCAACAATAAACATTTTAATATGTAACACAATACACATTACTGTCTTTATTGTTTAAACAATAATTCAAACACGGAGTGACGGGCTTGAATTACATATTATACCAAGTTCTTATAATTTAAATTGGAAGTTCCTTTTTGTAGAGGACCTGTTCAAACTTCCAAGGTTAGCTCGACATGTGGTACAAAGTCATTTTGCATTATTAGTCCAGTGCTATCTGAGACGCTGCAGTTCGTTTGGTAAATTAGTTGCAATCTATATTTAATTTCATTATGTGAAAAGGTAAAACATCGACTTTGCTTTCTATTAAGAACCGTAACATTATTTGGAGATGGCTTCCAAAACAAGCGCCGTTACACAGATGAGAACAACCGTTATTAGAAGAGGACAACAACTAAAGTTTAACGAACAATTGGTTTCATCATCTGGATCTTCTATATACACAGATGGGGTTGTTCCACATCTGTACCACTCTGCCGTGGAAAACGTTCTTCATCTCAAATCTAAGGAGAGACACGATATGCAAGGCTTAAACGAACGATTTGCTAGTTATATAGAAAATGTTCGTTTTCTAGAGGCTCAGAACCAAGAGCTTTTGGCGCAAATTGAAAATTTGAAGAAGAAAAAGGAGTATGATTCTTCAGAGCTTAAAGTGTTGTACGAAAAGGAGCTGGAAGAATGTAAAAGAGTTATAAATGATTTATCTACAGAGAAAGTCAATATTGATGCACAGCTTGTGGCTCTGGAAGAGAGATTGGATACTGAAAAACGAGAGTAAGTATATTTACGCAGGGCTTATTTAAACTAAAACTATTACTTGGGCGTCACCATAGTATGTTTTTTATAATATCTCCTTCAGGGAATCTGTACACAGGTAGTCCTTATCAAAACAAACACACTGCCAATCCATGTCAAAATCACAACCCAAAAGGAAAACTTTGAAACTAACAAATTAAGTAAAACACATTAACTTCCACCAGGTAGGGTAAGCACCTTCTTGTTAGCTAGCTATATCCGCCATGTGTGAATAATATTGAGAATAAAAAAATATAGAACTGTCAGACGTAAAATATATCCAGGGTAATCCTAGATACAGAGGCATCATACTTATCTACGGTCATAAAATCGATAATTTAGCCCGTGAAACTGAAACAAAACAGGAAATATCTAAAGATAGAGCGATGTAAAATATACGTAGAGCTTACAAGAACACGCAATTATTACTTATTCCGTTTTAATTTTGTAGCACTAGACGGCCGTTTCGGAATAAAATAAGTTGTTTTAAGATGTTTAAATCCGAAAAATAGAAAGCGCAAAATGCAACTCACCTAAGGCAATTATATGAACGATAAACCCTAACTTTTGAAGAATTTTACAATTTAAGAAGCATATATTTTTTATGAACAATGTTTATCTGACGATACTGTGTATTGCCTTCTGTGTTTCGAAATAAAATTACCCATCATTAGTGCCCTGACCAAAATTGTTGAAATCCAAAAATTATTATAATCTTGCAATCCGAAATATAGAAATACCAAAGCCATCTTATGCAATACTTAATCGATAAAGAATAACTTTAAACAACAGATTATTTTATGAACAATGTTTGTCTCTTAGTCAACCGACAGAAATATCAGCTTAGTGCGCGTGGTTGTAGTTATTAGTACTAGATCTGTTTTAATTTTTGCAGCGCTAGACGGCCATTTCTGAATAAAATTTCATTTCAGTAATACTTTGGCCAAAATTGTGGAACAAAATACAAAAATAACCTAGTTTAAACATATGTTTTAAACCATCGATAAAGCCTCTATAAGACGTTTGTCGGGAACAGGACATAATTCTGACAAGGAAATAGTAAACACCCGGTCTTATTCTCTGTTTGAAGTTCACACGCTTAACTTAATTTGCCAAATTTGTTGGTCTTAAAATTCGCTGTCAATTCAAAATATAGTGTCCTCAGAAGTTTATACTACTCTTACATACTACTCTTACAGTGAAACCTGTCTATAACTGTCACCTAAGGGAACCAGTATAAGTGGTTTTATGAGCAGGTGACACTTGTATACGATTCAAATACTAGTAACAATAGAGCAATCGGTGTATACTTTTACAGGCCATTAAAAGTAGGTGGTTCTTATATAGAAGCGGTCTTAATGGCAGGTACATACTGTATTTGGATTTCAAATTTAAATCCATTTCTAATGAGATAAGGTATGAACATTAACCCAGATATCGGATTTCAGTAAGACAGATCTATGTGATATACCATGTGTAACTGATATGATTGTTAATTAAGACATAACGTCTGTTTTATCTGATACAGTAAGGTCGTTACGTTATACGATCCTTGAGAATGGTATAACATCATACGCGTGTTCTACCCGATTGTATAATATTTAAATTGCTTAATCTGACAGCTTATTAAACGGCGCCGATTAATTTTAGTAGCAAATAAACCATGTCTTTAAAATCTTTATAAAGTCACCTATAGATAGTGATTACTGTTACTGATTCATCAAGTGGTCGTTATAGTGGACCTAAAAAGTAGGAAGTTTTGTTGTAACTTTAAGTCATCTTCCATATATGTTCAGCGTCTCTGCAAGCGTAGAAAAGACATTTAATTTTTATCCCACCTCAGCAATTGTTTTTAAACTACGGTATTTGTCTTATTCTCAAAGATTAATCTAAACACGAGATCGTGTCATGAACTATATCTGTTTATGACCTGCTTTTTACTAGTATACTACTACAGTTCAACCTGCCTTAAAGACCACCTCTGTATAAGGGCTATCTGCTTATAAAGGTCAATAGAATTGTAGCCCAATTGTTTTTCATTATTTGAACTTGTATTTGAATGCCACCTGTCTATAAAGGTCACTTTTATTGGTTTCCTTAGGTGGCTTTTATAGACAGATTTGATTGTATATCAATATGAAGAGTACCAGTACACTTACCCAAACTTTCTTAGACAAGCACCACAGACATATTTGTCCATTATACTGGTACTGAGCCTTAACGCGGCGTAGTAAAGATAATAAATCATAAGGTCAATACAACTGTATAACACCTTCACAGAAGTTACTAACCCTTTCAGGAGTACCCTGTCTCATTTCCCTGGTGAAAATTCACGTGTTTAAGTTTTTTTTTTTTTTTTTTTTTTTTTTTTTTTTTGCAATTGTGATTTGGACCTGACTTGTCTCTCTTTGTGTTTGATTTACATGAAATGAATGAGCTTTGATATCACTCAACTGTTAACTGCTGTCTGCACATTGACCAATAGCCTACATGTAGACGTTAAACATCAACAACAACAACCCTTTTCCTTTACGTTTTAGCAAAGAGGACTTTGAGAAACAAAATGGTGACTTGAAGCATAGGATAGATCGCCTAAACTCCCATATTGGTGATTATGATGGTGAACTTACCAATCTGAAAATGAAAGTAGAATTTACTGAAGCTGAAATGGACAAATTAAGAACCACAATTAAAAGACTAAGGGATGATAACCGTCGCTTACAGGGGGTAAGAATATACATATGTTTTAAGTAGCGTCATCAATATATTCTCGGTATATACGTTATATGTTATTCTTTCGAGCTAAATAAAATGTAACACAAATGACAGAATAATGTTCCTCGATAACCTTACCACCTCTCGTATTGCAACTCTATATTCAAATTCAAATAATAATCTTAACATTGTAATATTTGTTGCTTAAAAAAAATGAAAAAGACGCTCTGTACAAAATTAAATATATTTTTGGGAAAAACAATTTATTCTCTCTTTTCATGTCAGCAAATTTTGTACTATGTTTTGATATTTTTGTGAATTTGTTTACAATGACATATGTAGCTAGCTAGACAGGAAGTCCTTACCATTCTGGAGCATATGCCTCATCCCCTGTTGGAAGTTCGCGCGTTTAACTTGATATGCCACATTTCAAAGTAACTCTGTTTTGGGATATCATTGTGATTTTTACATGGAATGTCAATTTTTTTTATTGTGACGCTTTCTAAATATATCACGATATTTTGCAGGATTTGGATGTTGAAACAGTTAAGCGGTTAACCACAGAGAATGATTTACAATCCGTAACTGAACATTACAAGTTCCAAGTGAATGTACAGGATACAGTAAGTACAGTAAAATTGCATTAAAACAACATTGTAGTCCATAAAATTATACCGACTGTCTAAAATTATATTTAACGACTTGTCTTCTTACTTCCCTGGTGGAAGCTCATGTGTTTAAAATAACTTGGTGGACCATAAGATTTTCACCGAATTTCTAAAATGATATCCAAATACAGACCGTCCTAACTTTCGTGGTGAAAGCTTTCGTGTTTAAAAAAAACTTGGTGGTCCATAAAATTTTTACTAGCTTTCTAAAATATTTTAAACGATTGGCCTTCCTCATTTCCAAATTGGAAGCTGACGTGTTTAACTTTTAACTTGCTTTGGGGTTGTGATTTGAGATTGTGATACCTGGGATGGCATGTTTGTTTTCGATTTAGATTTAGAACAAATGCAATATCATGTGACTTGGTGCATGAACGTTACGCTTATTTTCATTACGGAGAATACTTATCGCAAGAAGATATCAAACGACACTTATATACTACAGATATGTGACGGAAACAAAATGAACAAAATGGTGGAAGTTCACGTGTCAAGTTTTTACAAAGCTTCTTGATTGTGATTCGGACATGTTTTTGTTTACATATATAATGTTTTACATATAGTGTTGTTTCTTATTGCATATTGTATCCAAGTAGAAAAATCTTTTTATTTTTTATTTTTAAACCATTTTCTTTTCTCTTTCTCATTTAATTTAGGAAATAAGCGAATTACGTGCATTAATTGATAGCCAGAAATGCGTGGATATGAGTGGAATATGGAAAGGCGAGTTAAGAAAAGCCGTGAGCGAGATACAGACAGAATATGACAGACAGTTAGAGGTTGTCAGGCTTGACGTGGAACAGAGAATGGGACTTCAGGTATAATTTTTTTTACTCAATTGCATCAATTGTTTTTGAAATGTTAAAGATTGAATTGAATTGAATTAAGATATAATAGAAACCTGTATGACTGTTACGGATTGAAATGAAAGGTGGTTTTTATGAGTTATTTTGTCGCAAAGGCTGATGGGGTTTTAAATGATTTTTTCTCTGTTTTCATTGTATCTAGGTAACGGCTGGTATCGATAAACAAAATTGCTTCAAGTACTCCAAGGATACCATTCTGATATTTTGTTAAGCTTCCTTACAACATGAATTAAGTTTATACTCTGCCTAGTTCACTTATTTGACTTGTATTTTGATGCTCTGATTATATAATGCCCAGTCTAATATGCATATGGTTGTGGCCTTACTTCCCTGGTGGAAGTCCACGTGTTTAACCTAACTTGTTAGTTTCAAAGTTATTACTCTGGATTGTAATTCGGACATGGATTAGTATGTTTTTTTTATTATGATGTTATTTTGAAGTAAGTCTAGGTTGTTCAGAACTCATTGATCTCTTCGTGTCTTTTTATATGTAACATAAATCCAACTAATGTAAATTTATATGATGCCTGAACAAATATATCTGTCTTCCTGACTAATAAATACCTTTGTCGTAAGTAGCATGTTGAATTTCATGTAATTCGGATTGAGTCTTGATCGTTTCTAAGCTTTTTTGAAACAGGATGCATTCTAGCGATCATTATATTAAGACCAAATGTAAGGGCAAAATTATATCTAGTCATGTTATTTTTTACATCCTTACCATCCATCCCATTTTCTACGACCATTTGATATTAATTTTTCAAACACATACACCCTGTACCATCTCCAAACCCCACTTCAAAAAGTAAAGTTTAAACTTTGAAAACTGGTAAATTAATCAAATACCACCAGGAAAGTGGAACCAACTGCTCCGAAAGAGTAAGGAAATCAATAGCATTTACCAACATATAAACTTTAAGGCAGCATTATTTCTCATTATCTAGATACAGAAGATACAAGCTGGTGTTAACAGGGATAATCAAGAAATAAAACAAGTAAGAGATGAAAATACACTACTAAAGACAAGACTGGAGATGATGACATCAAAAATGGGTGATCTGGAAACTGAGGTAAAAAATATTTCTTGTGTACTAATTTATGAACATTTCTGTCTTTTTTAATATTACCATAAAAATTCATTTATATATAACTTGTAGTTAAAAAATAATATATTCTGAAAAAATATTGGATGTCTACAATTTTTTTATATGATCTGAAAGGCCCCGATGTTCATGTTTGTTTATGTAGTTGGCCATTCCTGTAATTTATTTATAGGTTCTCGGTGCCCGCTTGCGGATCAAACTGTCTGCCAGTGCTACATTCGAATCCCACCAGGCGTGATGTTTTTCAGTTCATCTTCTCCGAGTACTTCAGTTTTCTCCAAAATTAAGGCACTGTCGTAATATAAGAGGAATAATAGTGACTGGGCGTCAACGCCGTTATTTCACTCATAAAGTTTGATGTGCTTTTATAATACTGTATAAGGATTCCCATTTGTATGTAATCAACAATTACATGTGCATGTACATTGCGAAAAGTCTCAAGTTGCCGAATACGAGCAATTAAAAGTTTGTATATGTTATTTTAGCTTGCAAAACAAAAGGTCCATGCACAGTTGGAAATGGAAATAAAGGATCAGCAGGAACAAGACTACAACATGGAGATCAGGAAATTCCGGGAATTGGTAAAAGATTATGAGAAGCGTATAGAGGCTTTTGTGGATGAATTAAAAGTTTTACAGAATGCAAAACTATCACTAGAGACAGAAATCATGATGTATAGAAAACTCCTAGAATGTGAAGAAAAGAAGTAAGTTGTTATGTTTGTCTTTCATTATATAAAGCAATTCAAGAACAAAGATGAACCTATCGGGTGTACCTAGCTAAACAGGATGTGCTTACCCTTCCAGAGAACCAGGCTCCACCTCCCTGGTGAAAGTCCACATGTTTCATTTAATTTGCCAGATTCAAAGATTTTACTTGGATTTGGGTTTGTGATTTGTGACACGGAATAGTATGTCTTTTTTTAATTTTGTGTTTCAATTGGACTCGGATCACGTTATCCTTCCAGGAAATGACATCATTGTACTTTTAGTCACTATAACTACACTTTATCAATTACCAAATGCAAACAACTTTCTTTGTTAGCAATAAAATTTATCATGAAATATTTCATAGACATAGCGGTTCAATACAAGAACCGTTGCTGTTTTACATAAAACACCGGAAGTCGTTGGAGATGTTTGTTCACGCGTCTCTACTTTTGTTTAAATGTCGTAGATTTAAAAAGATAACTATTCGAGGATGTAAAATTCGTGATTTATGGCTTACTTTGTAACGTACTAGTTTACCCTTTCGTTTTGGTTTTCATGTAAATGCTTTTGTCAGGATGTCCACCAAACATCGGAAATCGTGACACTACAAAATTAATGATTCCACACTTTAAAATCTTGAATAGATATCACGCCTAAGTAATTATCGTTTTCTTTACATAATGTTTTGTTCTGTTAAATTAGGTTTGCCTCCTCGAGAAATTTTGACGAAACGACACTTTCAGAGACCAGAGAAAGAAAACATGGTATGGAACCTTTTTTATTTATTTGATAATTTCAACAGAGATCATTGAAGGATTTTTCAGTGGACCATTTTCAAACACTACATTTTAAAACACTGCAACATCGATCAACATTATTGGATTCGTGTAATGTTAAATATGGCCCACTTAAGCCTTATTAGGGTATATGGCAAAATACATGATCTATGGTGTCATGTCCCTTTCCCTTTCTAGAATGAACTCGGTTACAACATTATATTTTACACACGTGGTGGGTATAACTAGCTATAGTATATCCAGAAAAATTACATAATAATGAATAGTTTATTTTAATCAATACTGCTTTATTCATTCAAATTATTTTTTTCAGAATATGATGAGATTGTTGGAAACGTAAAAATATCCAGAGTCTGCCGAAGTACAATAACCATATCTAAAGCCTCCATCGATGGAGCTTATGTTATACTAGAAAACACAGGATCACAGGTAACATTAATGACAAAGTACCAAGGGGTTGTGAAAGCATTGCTAAATGGTATAAATACACAATATATAGTGCCATCATATCTATAACTTCTTTCCTGTAGATTCTTTCTTTCTAATTTGGTATAGTTAGATGCTGTACACAAAATTCTACTTCTCTGCCAAAACATTGGACCAAAAACGACAACAAACACATTGTATAAGGATGTAGCGATTTCTTTTAGATTACCTTGATTGTTTAAAACTGCATAAATATTGAAATAAATATATATATAAAGGATGCATTTGAATGTAACATTTACGTCAAAAACAAGAAATACCAATCCATGTCCAAACCAAAATCCCAATGCAAAGTAAAAACAGAAGAACGAAGAAAAAGAAAAAAGACAAACCATATAGAGAAAAGTAATCATAAACCTTTTGACACTGGCAAAGCATTCTACAAAAATAATCACAAAAACTTGTATAAATGTCTTGTATTACAGAACAAAGTTTTGAAAGGTTGGAAAATTGCAAGAGAAAACGATAAGGGGAGAATAACAAGTGAATACATATTTGGTGATGTGATATTGGAAGCTGGACAAGATCTGACGGTAAGGATGAAGACATATACACTTTGTGCTCAACCAAAAAAAAATTAGCATTTTTTGAATTCCAATTTATTTGTATCATATTGCTGATAAGTATAATGTCTCTTTATCCAAAATAACCCTAGAAAAAAATTTACGTACCATAATTCCATGTTCTTATCAATCTCAATTTCGATTTTACACGTGTCGCACTTCACATGGAAGTTCGTGTGTTTAACCAATTTCACATTTTTTCTTTGTTATGAGATTGTGATTTGGACATGTATTAGTATGTTTGTTTTTTATTAATTGATCCATTGTAAAATAAAAACAAACATACTAGTCTATGTTTAAATCACAGTCAAAAAATTTGAAAACTAGCAAAAAATTTAGTTAACCTCCACCAGTTAAACCTCACAGAACAAAAAGTGAACTGCAACGTAAAAACTTAAATAGCCAATTATCTCGTGTCATTCACTTATCACACTTTTTTGCTTCCGTTTTAATAGGTATTTGCTGCTGGTGATGAAAGCGAACAACATTCGGACAAAGACCTAACTGGTAGTTTTTATACTTGGGGAGCTGGAAGTGGGGCATACAAATTATATGACACAGAAAGTCAGGTATTTCTAGTGCTGTTAAATTAAAAATTGTATAATATGTAATTTAAACCACAGAGACGGTATCTCTGCTAAGTATGCAAATAATTTCCTTAAATTTGGTTAAAATATATTTTGGTCCTTTGAATATCTTTTCAACATCTTGAAAAACAATTTGGTTTCAACATTTTGGTCCAAGCACTACTGATGGGGAATTGTATTGCATCTTAGTAATTGTTGGATGGTATTAATGGCCAAATTATAATTGTGACTGAAATTAGGGTTGAATACTTTTGAATAAAATGTGCCTCGGGTACAAACAGCGTGTATGATCTCTTTAAGAGCGAAATGTGTTTGTTTTTTTTTATTGTTTATTCATATTAGTATAGACAAAATTACTAATTCTAAACAGCACAATACCCTTATCATATTTGTTATAACTGTGACAATAATAATTATAAACACGTAAAATGTTCTTTTTAGTACGTATTAGGTTGGATGAAATTGGCAGAAAGATAAGTTATATATAAACCTATTTTGGAAATTCAATGTCAAATGTAATAGTTAAATAAGCCGCAATGTAAATGTCTTATTCTCTATTTTAGGACTGTATGGCTTCTCTTAGCATGGAATTTAGTCTTCAAAATGAAAAGGTTGCAAGACATAATTAAATTTTAAATTTTGAGACAAATATAAGAAGAGTTTGCACTTCGATATAAATCAACACAAATCTCGTTTATAAATGGTCTATCACAACCATTTAATGCTGAATTTAAGAAATATCTTTGTAATGGTGTGCGTTATACATGTATTTGAATTTATCAGGATTCAAATAACTATATTTAGGAACATTGTAACATATTCATGTTTTTTTTTAAATATATATAACTCTGCTTAAACTTTCAACATGTTCAATTATGCATTGTGCATTTTTTTCATATGAATTATTGTTTTTAAAAAATTCAATGTTGAGTTCTTTTGCATTTATTTCCCTTTGTTTGGATTCTTTTGGTTTTAAAGAAGAAGTAAATGTGAGTACAATGTTAACGTTGCAATTTGATTTAAAATGTGTATGTGTATGTGTACAGATTTAGATGAATTCCTGTGTTCAAGAAGATGAGTGTGAAATTGCGGGGTGAATGTCACTATGGACATACCAAAACTCGATTTACCACTGTTGTCTAAAGACAACTTTTCATAGTTTCATGTTCTATGCGGTTGGTGGAAGTAGCTAAACAGGTGGTGATTACCCTTCCGGATCATCCGCCCTCACTTCCCTGGTGAATGTTCACCTGTTTAATCAAATCCAGTTTTTAGAGTTCTTACTTTTCTTTTTGGATTGTAATTAATGTAAACATAGATATGTATGTTTGTTTTAATTGTAGAGATAATTGTGAATTACCAAGTCCCTGTCCAATTCAATAGCAAACTAGATGTTTCCAAAATCATCCTGAATATATTTGAAGTTCTAAAGTTCCATGTTCCTTTCATTATCAATTTCGAGAGTGTATGTTAATAAGAAGTTTTCTTTGTGAATTACTATAGATCCCTGTCAATTTCGATAACAAAATAGATTACTTGTATGTAAATAATCAGTATATGTTTGTGGTTATGGTGAGTGTACTTGTTAATTAAATCATGTGTTTAAACGTGTGTGACAATAAAAGGTTATGTTTGTTTTGATATAATTGTAGTTTTATTCCATTAATATAATCAAAATCTACATCCTGGTCAATGTTATTTTATTTATGCCAAGCCAGTTTGAATATGGTTATATGTAGCGCTACTAATGATGAGTTTTAATTTCATCTACTGCTGACACAAACACAATTTTGGCCTGAACATTACTGATTTGAATTTTTATTCCGAAACGGCTGTATATTGCTGATAAAAAACGGGTTCAGTACCATTTATAGATATTTGGTGTCACGATTTTGATCTAAGCATTACTGATGAGGAATTTCATTCCAAAACGACCGTCTAGTGATGAAAATTAAAGACAGGTTAAGTAGCACTCATGAATATTTTGATTGACACAATGTTGGCCAGACCATTACTGATTTAAATTTTTATTCCGAAACGACTGTCTAGTGCTGATAACAACGGATTCAGTAACATTTATAAATACATGTATTTAGATTGCCACAATTTTGGTCCAAGCATTACTGATTAGGAATAGTATTTCGAAATAGTCCTATAGTGCTGATAAAAATGGGTTCAGTAACATTGATAAAAACATGTATTTGGATTGCCACAATATTGGTCCAAGCATTACTGATGAGGAATTTTATTCCAAAATGGTCGTCTAGTGCTAATAAAAACGGGTTTAGTAACATTATTCCAAACAAAAATATACTGAAGATACCATCAACAAAATGTTGGAGTTTTATATAGATAACATATTTGTTGTGCTTGGTAATATAGTTTTTCAGCAAACAGTCGGTATACCAATGGGTACAAACTGTGCAACATTGCTTGCTGATTTGTTTTTTTATTCTTATGAAGCAGAATTTATGCGTTACCTTGTTAAATATAGAGAGAAGACTGTCGCCAAATCATTCAACTCAACATACAGATAAATAGATGACGTTCTGTCTCTTAACAATCCTAAATTTGGAGACTGGCTTAAAATAAAAGACACGACGGATTCTTCAAGTTCTGCTTCATATTAAGACTTATACATGAATTATGACGCACACGAAAGGCTACATTTGAAACTTTGTGACAAACGTGATGACTTCAATTTTTCTATTGTCAACTTTCCTTTTTTAAGCAGCAATATACCTGCTTCTCCTGCTTATGGTGTATTTGTTTCACAATTAATACGCTATGGTAGAGCTTGTTCCCACTACGGGGACTTTTTACAACGAAGTAGGCTGCTTGCAAATAAATTGTTGACTCAGGGATATTGCAAGCCTAGGCTTATCAAGGTCCTCAAAAAGTTTTATGGCCGTCATCACAGTATTGTTGATAAGTTTGATGTCTCTGTGTCCAGGAATGCCCTGGATATATTTGACGTCTCATAGTTCCATGTTCTTTTCACACAATTCTGATTACACACATGGCGGGTGTAGCTAGCTAAACAGGAGGTGCTTACCCTTCCAGAGCACCCGGACTCACTTCCCTGGTGGAAGGT
Source organism: Anadara kagoshimensis (assembly GCA_021292105.1). Taxonomy (NCBI): domain Eukaryota; kingdom Metazoa; phylum Mollusca; class Bivalvia; order Arcoida; family Arcidae; genus Anadara; species Anadara kagoshimensis. The sequence goes on from CM037859.1 coordinate 57,630,717, forward strand.
CACGTGTCTAACCTAACTTGTCATTTCCAAAGTTTTTACTTTGCTTCAGGATTGTGATTCGAACATGGATTAGTATGTTTGTTTTTTATTATAAATACATGTATTTAGATTGCTACAATTTTGGTCAAAGCATTACTGATTAGGAATTGTATTCTTCTAGTGTTAATAAAATCGTGTTTAGTTATAATTACCAAAGGTTTCACAAAAATTTTGCAAGCAAATTGACCAACTTCCTCATTCTAGGAATCGATTTTGAGAGATACTTACGTTTATACCAGTGTTATTTTTACAGAACTAAACGGCCTTTTCTGAATACAATTCCTCATCAGTAGTGCTTTGGCCATAGTTTTAAAATAAATTTTTTGGTAATATTATGCTAACCCGTAAATCAAACGTTAAAAATGTAGAATTTAATATTGGGTTGTCTTGATTTTTGTATCCAGACTATACATATCTAATTAGGAATTGGAACAATTTTCACAAATTGTTTTACTTATCAATTGTTAGTGCTTACCCTTCCAGAACACCGGGTCTCGCTTCCAATGTGGAAGTTCACGTGTCTTCCTGAGCACCCGGTCTCGCTTCCTGTGTGATAGTTTACGCCTCTTCTAGTTCACTGTTTAATTTTATTTGCCAGTTTACAAAGTTTTTTTGTGATTATAATTTGGACATTGGATGGTAAGTTTGTGTTTATTGATAATGATACATATTATGTTTTTGGATAATCATTAAGTTAAGTCGCAATAAATGGATAAATCCAACACATTAACTGTAAGTACTTGAAAAGAAATTGTTCCACTTACAAGCAATTATCCCTAACGCAGAATCATGTTGGATACCATTTTATCATTACTTTTGTTGCCCATAGTAAGTTAAAACTATGGTCAAAATAGGTTGTCACATTGGTTTTATGTACATATCCGAAAATTTCAGGGGATCCCTTATATAAGCAGTGTAAAATAGCAGTTTTGATGCCTTCGTAATTTATGTTTTGTTGACTTATATTAGCCAAAAGGGCCTTTATCTACATCAACATTTAATGATATAATAAATGAGAATTTCAATTTCGTTCAAGTAAATTGCCAATGGTAAAACAAATAAAAAACGCAATAATTCAATTTCTTGATATTTGGACAAAATCATCAGCTGAAATCATAAGAACATATTTTTAAAAAGGCTATAAACACATGGGACTCACAAGCACTTTCGATGAATAGCATACTATTTTATCAGATACAATCCATTTCGTGATGAAAATACTTAATTATTAAGAAAATGCGCAGTTTTTTCGTAATACACCCATATCCTATTCCTAAAAGTTGTTTCATACTGTCAATTGACGAAGAATTTTATTTTATATTGGAATATTTGCTTTGTTCTCAGTCCCTTAAACAATATTTTTGCACAAGGACATTACTTTTTAATGTCTAAAATGCGTCTTTTGCGTCCGTTTGATATATTGGTTTGTCAACTGTAAATAAATGTTAAATACATCTTTCATAAAGCATGCCATAATTTGTGTATAGCTATAAACTACACATACGGTAGCCTCTAAAATTTTGGTTCAAACCAATACACGCTTTCAGTTGTCAATTTATAAAAACATTTAAATTTCTTTAAACGTTTCTGTCTCATGGATGCAGTCTACAAACAAAGCTATTTTAATTCTTAGATGTATATATATACCAATACCCTCTTTCAATATAAATTCTTGATTTGGGCGTTATAAGCAATTACTCAACTCTTTTAATAGAAAAATAGTTCACTATACTTTTAATTAATATTGATATATTTATATATCTCATTATCATAAATCAGATATTTAGAGTAAAGACCTGTCGAAAGTTTAACAATGAGCTAACGAATAGGAGTCGAACCTCGGCTGTCGAATACCCGGGATATGGATATCTAGTGGCCGATATCTGCCGAGACATGACAAGTTCTCAGTGAATAGCAAGGCCGTATTATCTGCCCTAATGAGGGTGTAAGACATTTTATAATGCACCAGTAATATCAAAAATGCCTTACCATCGTCAAGGCAGATGGTAGCAATATCAAAAATGCCAAACCATCGTTTGGGCAGATAATTCGGCTTAGCTATACCCCGCGAGCATTTCTGTCAATGGTATAGGTAACGATAGAGGCTTCTAAGATGAACTGCCCATACGGCATTAATTCGTTCATTAGCTTATTGTTAAACTTTCGACATAAATGTACTGCAGCAGTTAATAAAGTACAGAGAAATACATTTAAACATATTAATAACTAGTAAGGATTTTCCGGGAAAAATAAATATACTGTTAATTATTAGGTTAATACTCTTTATCATCATCATCAATAACATTTTAAGAATCATAAAAAATACATATAAAGAATCATAAGACCAGATAATGTTTTTCCGCGAAATGAATTATAATATAAATACGAAATCTTTTACAGTATACAATGTTTCATTCATTTTTCTTGATATTTAAGAGAGAAAAGCCCATCTATTCTACTGTAGGCCTAGCTAAATCTAGCAAAAATAGAAGCCAGGATAAGGAGAAACAATTAAGTGTTGCTTTTGGTGCTTGAAGAATAAAGATATGACATCACATCGTAAGCTTATATGTGGACTCCTTGGAATTCTGGTGATATTTGCACGTAAGTATATAAGAAGATGATTTTTATTATATCTTGTGACAATACGATGATTAATGAGCTAATGACAAAAAGTGAATGAAAACATATTAACATTTGAAAAAATATAGTAACAAAATTAATATTTGTGAGCTGAATCAATAAAATAAAATTACAGCAGAGCAATGTGTATTTGGCAATAATAAAGCAATCAACAGCGCCATTAGAAAAAATGAAAAAAAACAGCCCCTAGTTTCACAATAAACAGTCACCAGTTTCACAATCATTACTCACTGTAATTATGATTTCTTTAAATTTGAAGAAAAACTTATTTGAATTATTTCGTTAGTGTTCAAAACATTCGTTAATTTAATAAGGTGTCATATTAAAAATTAATCATGTATCTTTTGTCAAAAAGTATTACCACAATTTACCAGATTTAAAGGTTAAGGAATGACTTTGATAATGGAGTCATATCCTGGTTTTTCCCTTTGTTAATCTAGCACATTTGATACCGTAAAAATTTTGTTAGTTTTTAAGATACCAAGCAATCCAAGGTTCCATGGCGCTGCTCAATGGGTGAATTGAATAGGTTTACATTGCCGTAACACCTTTATCATTTATTTATTTATTTATTTATTCATTTATTTATATACGTGCATCGATTCATGTATTGTTAATTTTATTGTTACATAAAAACACTACAAACAAAAGGTGTGACAAATGTTTAAATGTAGATTTTTCTCCCTCCAGTTACCAGCTTAACAGAAGAAAGAGGAATAAGAAACCCGAATATAGATATTAACATCAAAGGTATTTATGTTTTCAGTGTGTGTGTGTGTGTGTGTGTGTGTGTGTGTGTGTGTGTGTGTGTGTTTTGTATCCTAGAACTAATTGTCTCCATGTAAATGAAAAAATCTCGACTTTAACATATTTAACCACCTTTTTCCATAACATTCCTTGTGATTACCTAAAGTATGTGTGCTTACTTTCTTATATATTTGTTTTATTAAAATCAAATCTAGAGATAAATTATGTATTGCAAGCATAGGCCTATGAAGTCCATCAAAAATTATGGTAAAGTTAAAATTTGAAATTCCTCAAAACCTAAGGTATACTCCCTCATGCAAAGTATTTCCTTGGCTAAATTTGGTAAAATATATTTTTGTTCCATTGGTAATCTTTTTAACATCCTCAAAACACTTTTGGTTTCATAATTTTAGTCAAAGCGCTACTGATGAGGAAATGTATTCCGAAACGGCAGTCAAGTGATGTAAAATAAAACTGGTATAATATGTAATACAACAAAACAAGCTGCAAGCTAAGGCTAATATAGGCCCTCAAAAAGTGTTGTGGTCGCCATCGCAATACTGTTCATATGATAATTATCATGGTTATATCTGACGTCAAATAGTTCCATGTTGGTTTTTTTCATACTCAACATATTTTAATTTCACACGTGGAGGGTTTAGCTAGCCAGACAAGACGTACTTACGCTTCCGCAGCACCTGGCCTCAATTTAACCTAACTTAATTTGAAAGTTTTCGAAGAATTCCTTTTGGAATTGTGCTTTGGACATGGGGCTGGTATGTTTGTGTTTGACTTTTGGGGTTGTGATTTGAACATGGACCTAGTATGTTTGTGTTTGACTTTTGAGATTGTGATTTGGACATGGACCAATAAGTTTTTAATTTGACAGTTTTCGAAGAATTCCTTTTGGAATTGTGCTTTGGACATGGGGCTGGTATGTTTGTGTTTGACTTTTGGGGTTGTGATTTGGACATGGGACTGGTATGTTTGTGTTTTATTCTACACTAAGTAAATACTTTTTTTATTAATTTTATTACAGAGGATGATAATGTCGGAATTGTGAAGAGGGCAGCTGCTAGAAAGAAAACACCTCGCCAGCTGCCAGATAGAAGACGCGAAATCAATGAATGAAATACTATCACATAGGCAAACATCAATGACCTGTCCGCTTGGCCTTTAATCAAAATATTTTTCATGGGTCATTACATTCATGTAAAGGGGACACCGATGGTTATTTCGTCTACACCTTTTATTGTGTATGTATTGCTTGCGAATCCTAACACTACCCATATATTGAGATGATTCTCCTGTATGAATAGTCTTAATGAAAGATCAAATAGACAGGTCAATGTTGTTTGTCTATACTTTACTAGATGTATTTTGCCTTGATGGCTCCAAATTTAAATCATTAAATGTAGTTGTTTCAAAGGCAATGCTTGTTGAGTTTATTTTAATTTATTTTTATTTTTTTTTTTTTTGGCTGCATGGGAGGTGTTCGAGTGAGAAAGACAATGTGTATTAAGCAGATCGGTGGTTTTCTGTGGTCATCCCAGTTTTTTCTACCATCTCAAAAATAACTGCCTATTCTTGATTAGGGTGTAAAACACCATTAATGCCCTCAGGATTACAGGGTTCTACTTAATACTTGAAAATAGATTCGCTAAAATTTCTTACCATTTTTGTTCCATAGGTGACTCCATTAGTAAACCTTAGGTTTGTATGGGTGTATTTTTATCTCTGTTTTCTGGCACTGTGCTTGTTCCGGATGCGCATACTTAACACTTTCATTTAAATTTTGATATATGATGTATGGATTTTACCTCGACTTGAAACTATTATCAGAGTCCGCATTTAAATTAGTTACACAGAATAACACGTTATCACGCTTTGCAATATATATACAGTAAAACCTGTATATAAAGGCCACCCAAAGGTACCAGTAAAAGTGGCCTTTATGAGCAGGTAGCCTTTATACACAGGTTCAAATAATATGAATAAAGAACAATTGGGATACAATTCTACTGGCCTTTATAAGCAGGTGGCCCTTATATAGAGGTGGCCTTTAAGGCAGGTTGGACTGTATATATATTGTTCATGGAGGGTTAGCACCGAACAAGGACATTCCACTTATTGCCAGTCTTCTGCCAACTTTGGGTCTATGGTTTCTTGTATTATCGAACTTGCCACCTCGATGTTATAAATAATGAATCTAGGCTCCATTACTCCACTTGATAGAAGTATTTGTTTAATGGTGTCAGTTGATGCTATATTGTAGATATTTGACAAATAGCCGTCATTTTCAATATTGGTGCTTGGTGGTCATCTTGAAAATGATCGTAATGAAGACCATTGTTAACGATGGATTAACAATGTACATTATAAAACGCCGTATTCGACAAGCAGTGTTTCGTTAAACAAGAGGCTCTTCCATTGAATAATATTTTCCACCTTTGATTTGACTATTCGAAGCACATTATACAATGTCTCATTCAACTGGTAAATTGCTCAACTGAATTTACACCCCTATAACGAAATTCATTCTTATAACACACGAGAAAGGTTATGCTATGATAAAATATGTAATCACACTAGTTTTTTACCAAGTACAAGTGAACCCGAACGTTTTGGTTGATCGCTTTTGCAAGTTTTTTAAAGCTGTGTAACAGCAGTTTTCACGATTTTAGTATGTTTTGTAAAAGTACTGTGTCTATCTACATGTACTTTATAGAATGTGGTTCAAATGACATAATTCAGAAAAATTTCAATTTAGTTGAAGTGAACAGCCAGTGGTAACACAAATGCAAAACATTACGAAAAGTTCAATATTTGGACTAAATCATAAGAAAATATTTTTAAAAAAGGCTATAAATACATGTGACTCTACAAACACTTTAGAAGAGTAACATACCATTTTATCAAATACAATTCATTTCGTAATGAAAATACCCAAATATTTAGAAACGGCGCAATTTTTTCGTGTTACGTCTATATAAAAAAACCAAACATACCAATCCATGTCCGAATTACAATCCAGAAGCAAAATAAAATCTTTGAAACTGACAAGTTAGGTAAAACACGTGAACTTCCCCCAGGGAAATGAGGGAAGGTGCTCCGGAAGGGTAAGCACCTCCTGTTTAGCTACCTACACCCGCCACGTGTGTAATTAAAATTGAGTGAAAGGAAATTGGAACTATGGGGCGCCAAATATATTCAGAGCAATCCTGACATTAAGAGATCATACTTACCAACATTTCCTATTCCCAAAAGATGTTACATAATGTCATTTGACGTAGAATTTTATTTTTATATTGAAATATTTGCTTTGTTCTCAGTCTCTGAAAACAATATTTTTGCACTAGGACCTTACTTTTTATATCTGATTTTCGTCTTTTTCGTCCGTTTGATATATTGGTTTGTCAACTGTAAATAAATGTTTAATACGTCTTTGATAAAGCATGTCATAATTCGTGCATAGCTATAAACAACATATACGGGAGACTATAAACTTTTGGTTTAGACCAGTATACGTTTTTAATTGTCCATTTTTTAAAACATTGAATTGGACGTTAAACGCCATGACTCAACTCTTTCAATAGAAAAAATAGTTCACTATACTTTTAATTAATATTGATATATTTATATATCTCTGTACCATAAATCAGATATATATACAGTATAGACCTGTCGAAAATTTAACAATGAGTTAACGAGAAAGAGATATTCAGCTGTCAAGTACCCGAGATATGGGTATCTAGTGGCCGAAATCTGCTGAGACATAGATCGCAGCTGCTGAAAAGCTCTCGGGGAATAGCGAAGCCGAATTATCTGCCCTAACAAGGGTAAGACATTTTATAATGCACCAGTGATATCAAACAAAGCCTTACTACCGTTAGGGCAGATGGTAGCAATATCAAAAAATGCCAAACCATCGTTTGGGCAGATAATTCGGCCTAGCTATACCCCGAGAGCTTTTCGGTATAGGTAACGTGAGAGGCTTCTTAAGATGACCTGCCCATATGGCAATAATGCGTTCATTAGCTTATTGTTAAACTTGCGACATGAATGTACCGTAGCAGTTAATAAAGTACAAAAACATACATTTTGAAAAAGATATAAAAAAAATGGTACGGTTTTCCGGGAGAAATAAATAAACTGTTTATTAATAGGTTAAAACTCTTTATCATTAGCATCATGAACATAAAAAAATACATATAAAAAATCTTAAGACTATATAATGTTTTTCCTCGAATAAAATAAAATAAATTATATTTAATTGAGTGAATTTGAATATAAAACCATACGCAGGATAAAACGTTACATATTTAACAAAGATAGAGAAATATATTCACTCTAAACCCTAACATAAAGAGTAGGAGGGGAAACAGTTCAGCGTTGCTTTGGGGTTTTGAGTAATACCGGTACAAATATGACATCACATCGTAAGCTTATATGTGGACTCCTTGGAATTCTGGTCATATATGATAAGAAGATTATTTTTATTAGATCCTATCAAAATTATGATGACTAATAAGGTTTTTGCCAACAAGTAATGAAAACATTAATTTAATATACATGTACAATTAATATTATTAACAATATCAATCCTCATAAGATATCACAATAACCTGAAGTTACAGCAGAGTAATGCCAGGTTATTTGGCGATAGCATTAACAGCAGCGTCTTAAAACAATAGTTAAAAAATTAACAATAATAAAAATTGTATACCAAATAGCTTACCATATTTGGTTTAATTAGAGGTTCGTGTATGCTGTTGCTATGAAAATTCCAATAAAGCTTAGAGTATTCCTTTGATAAAAAGTAACTAGACGCCGCTAGCCACCAAATATAACATGTGCTTTAGTATCGCACTGCTTACTCACTGGGTGAATTGAATAGGTTTATATTGCCATTTATTTATTGATTTATTTAAGATAAATATTGTTATATTTTTATTGTTACAAACTAAAATAATACTACAAACAAAACACGAGCCATGCCAGGTGATTTGACTACATTGATAAAGTACCAAATAAATACAATGAAGAGAACCCCTATGTATCCGAACATTAAATATATTTTTATGTTGTTTTCTCTCCCTCCAGTTGCCAACTTAACGGAAGGAAGGGGATTATACCGCGGGGGTATAGATGTTGTCATGAAAGGCATTAACCAGCAGGGTATTTAACTCTCTCTCTCTCTCTCTCTCTCTCTCTCTCTCTCTGTGTAAAATTTAATACTAGTGAACTAAAATTATATTTATATTTTTGATTGATTGGTTAAACACCGAGTACTGTAAACATAATATTCATTTTCGCGGTGTACTTATTTTAGTAGTTTGTTTTGAAATTATTTTATGCGTATTTCTCAAACGTGTATATGAAGAATTCGTATGAATCTTTCACACGTGTGACGTATTCGTATGTGTGAAATCTGCGGTTCAACCATTCTTAATATGTTATGGTGTATATTTAAAAAATCTCGAAAATTTAACTACGCTGACATGTCTTAATTTCCTATATCGCGAAAATAAATACATGCCAAATTAAATACGTTAACAGTATGTTGTTGTTTTCGTGGTGTCTGATTTTTTCAGCTTATTGCTCTCATTGATTTGTCTGGAAACTAGTTGATTCGTCATTTTTGCACAGGTGTTTATGACCTGGTTTGTCACATCTTGAAGTTTTGAATTTTCTTAAAGGGATATTCAAACATGTATAGTATGATATTTGTAGCAATGTACGCTCATAACAATATTTACGATGACAGTGCAAAAAATGAAAGCATTTATTGTTTTGAAAACTTGACAAAAGACACTTACAGATTTCGATAGTCTATTTTTGCTAACATTCCTTTTAATAAGCAATCATTTTGTGGTCGGTGTTTTTGTCATCATTATCGTTTTCCTTATCCTCAGATAATTTCGCTTATTAATGCAGCACTTTCGTTAACCCTTAGTCCATACGTGCCTAGAATTCATCGTTTCCATGTAAGTTTAAGAATATTGACTAGGACATATTTTACCACCTTATTCATTAACGCCCCTTCTGAATATCTAAAGATATGCTTACTTATTTCAGTATCGCAAATCCTGTTTTGCAAGTCTAGGCTCATTAAATCCATCAAAAAATTGTGATAAAGTTTGTTGTCACTACATGAACTTTATACAACGAAGAAAGCTGCTTACAAATAAATTGTTGATTCGGGGATATTGCAAGCTAAAGCTTGTTAAGGCCCTTAAAAAGTGCTGTGGTCGCCTTCGCAATATTGTGCATATGCTATCTTTGTATCCAAACTTATCATGGTTATATCTGATGTCCAATAGTTCTATTTTTTTCTTACTCAACATATTTTAATTTCACACGTGAGGGGTTTAGCTAGCCAGACAAAACGTACTTACGCTTCCGCAATACCCGGCCTCGATTTAACATAACTTACTAGTAATTTGGCAGTTTTCAAAGAATTACTTTTGGGATTGTGAATTGGACATGTACTGGTATGTTTGTGATTAATTGTACACTAAATCAATACTTGTAACTTTTTTCTTAATTTTTATTACAGAAAATGAACATGTCGGAATTGTAAAGAGGAAAGCTAAAACGATACCACCACGTCAGCTACCAGATAAAAGACGCGAGATGTACAGTGGTCTGTGTTTTCCTCATCTTTGTCATTTTATCTATCCTCAGATAATTTCGCTCAAGTTTTAGAACTTAATGCAGCACTTTCGTTAATCCCTAGTCCATACGTGCCTTGGTGGACGAGTGGTCGAAAAGCGCATTTTTACGGATCACAGCACTAATCACCACCTAGGTTCGAATCCCTATCGGGCAGATCCTGGTGTAATAAAGTGTTTAGTTCGCTTGCCGAAGGTTGGTGGTTTGTTTTTCTCAAGGCATCTTTTTTTTGTCCACCATCCTAGAATTCATCGTTTCCATGTTAGTAAAAGAATCTTGACTAGGACATATTTCACCAGCTTATTCCATAACACCCCTTGTGAATATCTAAAGATAAGCTTACTTACTTTAGTATCTGTTTATTAAAATCAAATCGAGAGATAAATCCTGTTTTTGCAAGCCTGGGCTTATTAAAAGTCCATCAAAAAATTGTGGTAACGTTTGTTGTCACTTCAACTTTATACAACAAAGCAAGCTGCTTACAAATAAATGTTGATTTGGTGATATTGCAAGCTAAGGCTTGTTAAGGCCCTCAAAAAGTGCTGTGGTCGCCATCGCAATATTGTGCATATGATATCGTATCATGGTTATATTTGACGTCCAATAGTTCCATGTTTTTTTCATACTCAACATAATTTAATTTCACACGTGGGATGTAGCTAGCTAGTACTAATGCTTCCGCAGCACCCGGCCTCAATTTAACCTAATTTAATCTCACATTTTTTAAAGAATTACTTTTGAGTTGTGATTTGGACATGAGACTGGTATGTTATCGTTTAATTCTACACTAAGTCAATACTTGTAACTTTTTCTTAATTTTTTATTACAGAAAATGATAATGTCGAAATTGTGAAGAGGAAAGCTAGACCGATACCACCTCGTCAGCTACCAGATAAAAGACGCCAGATCAATTGAAATTCTATTATATAAGCAGACGTCGTTTTGAAAAAGCATTTGATGTAATTTTTAAAGTCAATGTTTTGTTAGGTTGTATCTTAGAGTTTTAGAGAGTAAGAGTTGAGTAATGGTGTTTAATGTCCCTGTCAAGAATATTTCACTTATATCGAGACGTCGCCAGCTATAGGTGCAGAAATTTTGCCTGTACATTGCGCTGATGGCATTATATAGCAGGGTTCTTTAGCGTGCCAAGCCTACAGTGACACGGAACCTCGTTTTTTAAGTTCCCACCCGAAAGAACCGTGACTTTCATTCCGCAATGCCGAGTGCTTGGCGAAAGAACAGTCATTACCCATTTTCAAGTCTTGGGTCAGACCCGGTCGGGGTTCGAACCCACGACCTCCCACTTACTGAGCGAGCACTCTACCAGCTGAGCTACCGCAGTGGTTTTAGTTGTGTTTTAGAGCTACAGTCCAACCTGTGTTAAAGGCCACCTCTATATAAGGGCCACCTGTCTATAAAGGGCACTATCAATTCCTCCCGAGCCATTTTACTCTTTATTTAACCTCTATATAAGGGCCACTGTTCAACTGAGCCAGAGGCCACCCTATTTTAGTACAAAATGGCTCATGAACCTGTCTATAAAGGCCACTTTTTATTCCTTTTTTGGCAAGTTTTGTTATAGTTTCTAAAAATTTATACAAAAATGTTAAGCCATGTAGTTTTTTAAAAATCTTGAAGCTAAAATTAGATTTTAAACATTGATTATTTAACTTTAAACCATTGATCATTAAACTAAGTACATATAACCAAATCTGTATGTTGATAAGAAAAGAATTTTTAAAAATTATGTTTTTGAGACTTTTTTAAAAACTTTAAAAAAATTCTTAAGTCATTTATCCTCATGTCAACAAATGAAGCCATAAAGCACTGAGGATAGATTATTACTCATTATTATTTATGATACCTATACTATTTTCTATTGTTTTCATTACTGGTTCCTACCTATTAAAGAAAACATGTCTTTATTTAAGATATGTGTATATACTTGGTGATTTTTAAGGTTTTTTTTTTTCAAAGATTGATAAAAAGTGTGGTCAGAAGATTTTTCTTTAATTGTTTTCAAAGAAATTATTCTGTTAAAATTAGCCAATGCCTTTTTTGTAACAGAAACTTTAACAAATAAAATAAATAAATTAGAACTGCTCACTATTTTTCCAACTAATATTTATATTGATGTCATAACTGGATTTACAAACCTCTATATAAAGGCCACCTGTCCATAAGGGCCACTTTTGCAACTTCCCCCGAGTGGCCCTTATAGACAGGTTAGACTGTACATGGGGGAGTGGTCGAGTGAGAAAGGCTATGAGTAGAGCTACATGGGGAGTGGTCGGGTAAGAAAGGCTATGAGTAGAGCTACATGGGGAAGTGGTCGAGTAAGAAAGGCTATGAGTAGAGCTACATGGGGGAGTGGTCGAGTGAGAAAGGCTATGAGAAGAGCTACATGGGAGAGTGGTCGAGTGAGAAAGGCTATGAATAGAGCTACATGGGGGAGTGGTCGAGTGAGAAAGGCTATGAGTAGAGCTACATGGGGGAGTGGTCGAGTGAGAAAGGCTATGAGTAGAGCTACATGGGGGAGTGGTCGAGTGAGAAAGGCTATATGTAGAGCTACATGGGGTAGTGGTTGAGTGAGAAAGGCTATGAGTACACTTAAGGAGATAGCTGGTTTTCTATGGTCATCCCAGTTTTTCTCTACCATCCCAAAAATAACTGCCTAATCTTGACTAGGGCGAAATACCAACATTACTATGGGCTACATGAGTCTTTATAATACTTGAAAAAATGTTCGCTAACAATAAGTTAGATATACAGGATAACCATTTAATGCAATACACACACTGTTCGTGGAGGGTTAGCACCGGACATATTGGATAAGGACATTGCCCTTATTGTCAGGTCGATTGGCTGGTTAATCTCGGAACTCTGATTTCTTCAACTCTAGACCTTTTAATACACCGCCATGTTATTAATAATAAAAGAATCTTGACTCGACTTGAAAGTTGAATTTGTTAGATGGTGTCAGGCGTTGGTGTATTATAGATTTTGCAATAGTCGCCATTTTCAATGTTGGCGCATGGTGACCATCTTGATAATGGCCGTAATGAAGAAGGAAGACTATGAACAACGGTGAATTATCAATGTTTATCATAAATCTAAATTGGGTACCATAATTCGTGTTTATATAAAGTATGAAAAGTGAACTTTCTTTCACTTATCCGCTCTATTACAACGTGCAATTATAAAACCCATGTACTTCATAGTGAAGTGACGTATTTGTCGTTCTACGTCACAGGCAATCGTATTTCACTTATAATATCGAGGAGGTAAGATCGAGAATGGTGGGGAAAACAGGAGTGTGATTCGAAAACCAACGACAATTGGCAAGCAAATTGGCATGGCAAACTTTCGTACTAGAATCTGTCCGGGTGAGATTCGAACCTAGATGAGCGACGCTTTGATGGGATGAGAGATGCTTATGCTTTCCTCCTTTAGACGAGCACGGACACGTTGTGCTCTCTAATGTTTATGTGGAACAAATATTCCGATTTTGTGGAATCACATCAGTTGACCTTTTTTTCTTCGTAAAAACGACTTTATTCCGGGATATTGCGAAACGTCCCACACAAATGTTAAGGGCTTCATCACGTGTTACACTGGCGAACCCGGTATCAATGGTGTTGGACATATACCATTTTTGAATTTAATCATAAAATGCATTCAAAAAGTATTGTCATATGCCACTGTTTGAATGTATTTTATGATTAAACTAAAAAAAGTGGTATACGACAGTGTGAGTCCTAAGGTATTATTGTAGGGTCTAAATCCAGGTGTTCCTAGATGTTTTAATTTCTATTTAAAAGTGCAATACAACAAGCAACCACGGGACATGCGTCAAACAGATTCCGGGATTTAGTAACATTTTATTATGCGTAGTTTAACAAGTGTGATTTCCGGTGCAGTAGTGAGTTCGTGACACGTGACTGTTCATTATTGGTGATAATCTCGGATAACCTTTGTTAGATATTTGATATTTACCGGAAAACCTTGATTGTGATAAATGATAAATTTAAATTGTGTTCATCTATGTAAATCAGTCTTCCTCTTACGCTGAAAACGCTGTAGAACTACCGTACATACCTGTCGAAAGTTTAACGAAGATAATTTGAAGCTCGGCTGCCGAGTGGTCGATATATTATGATACAAGTGGCTCAAAACAGTCGAGAGATTCGGAGCAGCTATCGAAAATACACGAAAATAAAAAATTCGAAATACAGTTCAGTCTGTCTTAAAAGCCAAATCTATATAAGGGTCACTTGCTTATAAATAAAGACCAATAGAATTGTATCCCAATTGTTCTTTATTCATATTATTTGAACTTGTATACAAAGGACACCTGTCTATAAAGGCCACTTTTACTGGTTCCCTTGGGTGGCTTTTATAGATAGTTTGGCTGTATACCTAAAGAGGAGCTAAGATAAGCTGTCAATTCGTCAACTTAGTGTAATACTTCCGACAGGCCCGTACTGTAGATAGAAGCCATGTGCGCTTTTAAAATCGATGGGCATTAACGGGTTTTAAATTCGTCTTTATGGTAACTGCATGTAACAGTGGTGTAGCAATGTGCCAAAAACACACCCAGTCATACGGGTTTCAAGTTCAAAAGTTTTCTCAGCGCTTCCAAGAGCCCCCACCCCACCCCACCCCACCCCTACCCCAGGCTAAACGTACAGTCACGATTGTTTCACGATTGAGTGACGTCATTTATCTTCGTCTGTATATTACGTACGCTAGATCAGACTACCTAAAAATATAAACACCACATTGATGAATTAAGGGTTGTCTTCTCGCCGATAACCCTTTTGATAGAAACAAACTAAACTATCAGATTGTTTTTCCTTTTTTATGGACACTTTTCAAGTCTTTCAAGTTTTACTGATCTAACAGTGCAGAGATTGTTTGAATGATTGATTAATTGAGGTTTTACGTCCCAGTCAAGAATCATTTCACTTATACCGAGACATCACCGACTATAGATGACGTGCCAAAAAATTTTACCTTTGCACGTGCGCTCAGGGCAATTTGTCTCTTGTCTCCCGTGAAATGGAATATCGGTTTTTGAGGTCTCTTCAGAATGACCTCGTGACTTTGAATTCTAAATGTCGAGTGCTTGGTGAAGATTCCTTATTACTAAAACCCCATTTTTCAGACTGCTTGTAGCCACATTTTACAAAAATATCAATGTGGATGACATAACAAATTACCTGACCAAATTATAATGATATAAAAGAAAGTGGACACTTGTGAACCTTGGCTTGTCATTGTGGCCAGTTGTCCAATGCCACTTTCTTTTATCATCATAATTTGATCGGGTAATCTGTGATGTCATCAACATAATGTCATTTTGATTATCAGTTATCGATCATTTCTTTTAAAGATTAAAAGGTGGAATTGTTGGGCATGGATTTTTTTTTTCATTTTAGCCGTGAGATTAAAAAAAATATGGAGCGTGCAGACTTTTTTAAATAAGATGTCGAGCGGAGACTGACCGTGATTGTACATTACTTTAGGTCACTTCGTAATAAAATGATGCAACTAAAAAAAAATGTAAAGTTTTATTAAATGTGGCTACGAACTCCGAAAAACGAGGCTTTATTAATAGTGAATACGGTTTTAGTCGATCACTGCCTATTTTTGGCGGTACCAGAAAGACGTCTCGGATGCGTCGCGAGATAGTTGTGTCCGGCCGCGGTAGATAATCATAGTGTATACTAGAGTATTCAGACGGTGGAGTTGAGTGATGGGGTTTTAAGACCAGACATTGTTCCACTTATATCGAGACAGTCAGTGCATGGATGATGAAAGAAGCTGGATTATCGGGTTTGCATGTATTTATTTTGTCTAAATCATTGGATGCATGCATTGTTTAAGTATTAACTGACAAACCTAACGAGTCCAGTGGCGGATTTAAATGGGGGTTCCGGGGGGGTGCAACCCCTCCCTCCTTTTGAAAAATTTAAGAGAGATGTGACCCCTATATGTTAATGTAACAACCCATTTAGACTGTATACGTGTTGTTCCGGATCGCATTTACTATAGACCCCACGACTCTGGAAGCTTGCACCTAGCATTGATATACTAGTATACTAGTAATTCTCAACCCCCCCCCCCCCCTTTCAAAAAATCCTGGATCCGCCCCTGGAAACAATACATGTATACATCAGTTACCAACACTAAAGAAGTATGGGTAATTATGGAACCCGGCATCTCTCCATTGCGGTAGTTTTAAATTCTGTATAACTTTAATTTAATTATTCGTGCATTCACGTGATATTTTCGTTCCAACAGCCATTTTTCAATTTATTTATTTATTTATTCGTTTATTTTTGCGCAATCTTTAATGTTTTAAAAAATCAGGGTGGATTTGCAGCAGGTTGTAATTTTAACGAATGGTTGTCAAACAAAATATGCGTTGGCTTTGTGGTTAAAAGCCTCTCTTCCGAAACCTAAATAAATAAATAAATAAATAAATAAATATTTTAAATTTTAAAAGTGATTTCAATGTGTAAACTTAATTAATACTATATGAATACTATAACTGTTGTTATTTTCAACATTCAACATTCTATTTATCATAATTTCAACTATTCCTATCTTTCAATCTGATGCTTTTTTTGCGGCACGTTTTCTAATACCACTGTATGCGCCTGCGTCAAAACCTGCGCATTTGTGCGTGTTAATTTGCGTATTCCTTAATTGACCAATCAAATCGAAGCATTTTATTAGGTGCATACATGCTTTTATCCTTTCCGCCATCTTGTTCGTAGTCGGGAAATGGATGCTGGAGGACAAGGTCCCTACGACGCCCAAGCCGCATTTGCAGACGCCGTTGCCCGAGCTAGACAGGTAAATTGCAAAAATAAGATACCTAAGCACTATAAGAAAACTGTAAGACACTTTTTGAATCAAAATATGTTGTACTGCTGTGACCCTAAGAACTGGGTCAAACGACCGCATGGACAGATATCGTAGACCACGCCGTTTTTGCTGAAGAAAAGGTGCCATCATTTGCTTGTTTGTCTTTCAAATATTCATTGGTTTCATCCTATCAAATTTGGTATTTAGTGGTGTTTATGCACAGTGTATATGATAACACGACATAAGGTACATAGTTTTGACAAATTTGCGCGTTATTCATCATTATAGAATTTATTGTGTACAGCCGAGTTGACCACGCGCTTTTTACAAATTTTCCCTCGTTCAAGCAATGACGTTGTCTAGGTAAGGAAGGTCATTGGCTTATTTTACACAGAAAATGAAGACGATTTTAAACGAATATTTTTATCAGATGATTTCATTGTAGACAGTAAAGTGATGCCACAGTTTCTGTTCGATTTTTGGGCTGTACTTCCTGTTTAAAATAAATTTATTTCTTGGAAAGCTATGGATACTTGAACTTGTTAGATTAATGAAGAAATTTTTCTCATTGCTAATTGTAGATTTGAGGTTAAACAACATTCAACCAACTAACTTAGTTTGAGAGAAAAATAAAGGTTAGAAAGAAAAAAATCAGGAAGTTGGGTTCATTTGACTGTTTCAGTTACAACCTGATGCTTGTGATTTCTTGGTTTTTGTAGCCGAGACAAAAAGCATGGCATCATACTGTACAGTTGTACTTTTTTTACACCGGTTATCAGATTTTCCAAAATTTTTAGAAGCTTACAGGATTATCATTCTAGTAAAACTGAAAACGTGACAACCAACTTTTAGAAGCTCACAGAATTGTCATTATAGTAAAACTAAAAACGTGACAATCAATCTCTTTTATTCCACTTCAAATTTTTTGCTTTTACTCTTCCTCATATTTTTTTTTTTTTTGATTCAACAACTACTTTGTTCGTCTAAAAAAGTTACAACTGTCCGAATCACTATGTTCATGACAGTAAATATGCTTTATTTGCATTGAAAAGCCAATAACTTAATAATATATACAGGAATCTACAATGCGAGTCTTCAGTGTGAGTACAAGACTTGCATTTGCAATAGCAAGTCGTATAATATTCATTCACACAGCTACGTAAGAATGTTGGCGACAACCATATGAAAAACATAGTGATCGTAAGCAATCACTTAGAGAGTCTTGGAAAGGCTGTTTCACATGAAAATAAGTTTCTAACCAGTAAAAGATGTAAAAATTGGAGGCTCTTAAATTTTACACATGTTGCATGTTGCTAACTAGATAAGAGGACCCTGTCTTTCTGGAGCAACTGGCCTGACTTTTCTGGTGGAAGTTAGTGTGTTAAATGATTTGCCAGTTTTCAAAGTTTTTTCTTTGCTTTTGCGATCATGCATACTTGTCTATCTTACAGTTTTCAAGTTATAATTGTGACTTTACTAAAGCCGGTTAAAACTTATAATTTAAAAAGAAAATCTGATAATTTCCTGAAATTGGAGTTGAAACTATTTTTCTAGTCATTGTATATAGTGAAATGCCAACTTCCTCCAATTCAAAGGTCATGTGTAAATACTGTTCAAGTGCGCAATACAGGGATCCACTATTGTACATTTGTTTAAAATGTCTTTTTAACATTGTGGTCATGTATTAAAGTCAAAAGAGGCGATCTTAAGTTGAAAATTAAAATGATGAAAGCAACGATCAAAATTTAAACCAGAGTTATACAGCATGTCAATATTTTGTCAAGTCAAATATGGGAATCATTACAACTGATTTTGTTTAAACTTATAATCAAAATTTAATCAACTTACTCCTAGTCTCAAGTCTGTCTTTAAAGTTTAAACTATGTTGTGTTATACCAATTCCATTGCCTTGGACATGCCTTTATAAAATGTGTCCAACATTTTTAATTGCATAACCTTAACAGGTATTTACTATTGGAAATTTGATTTTCAGATTGCAGCTAAAATTAACCAGCCAGGAACAGGAGGGGGTGATGGTGGTGTACCCTCTATGAAAAGACCATTTGACTCTGAAGGACCAGGATTTGGTAAGTTCAAATGTCACTTTCAGCAGATGGTGATAGCTCTATCCCAATACATTTTAATATTACTTATCGAATTAAATTTTTACTGTATGCTTTCGTGTGCTTCTTAAGTTGCTTAACTCAATTTTTGGACTTGTATTTTCAGCTAATTGTGGTCACCTAAAGGTACATTGTCTTTACAAAATGAAGAGTTCAAAAATTTTTTTTAATGAAGTATCAATTAATAAAATTTATCAAAAAAAAAAAAACCAAACAAACAAACAAAAAAAGCAGAAGAAAATTCAATTTGAAAGCAACAGATTTCTTTGAAAATGAAATTTCAAAAAGTTAAAGGAAAGAACCAAAATTATAAAAAGTACAGTTTGAGCTTTGACAACTTTGTTTAGACATCGAGAGGTATACTGTTTACTTCCTAAGAAAAAAATTAGATCATTTATGTTGCTCATGTGGGTCCTTTTTCTTGAACAAAAAAATGGTGCTAGAATTACTTGCCATAATTTAGCGGAGGTGGTTGGGGGGGGGCTTCGTGTATCTCTGGTAATCCAAATTGCCATGTACTATTTATTTTTTCAAAATTATGAAAATTGCCAATTAAAAAACCCTGAATTCTCTCTGGAAACAAATTTTGACCATTGGAAGTGACTGATGCGGAATGTTGGAAATTATTACTATAAAATATGAATTGATAAAAGTGATCAAATGATTATTTTTTTTATTATTCACACTAAAGGAAAATTTTGATTGTTTATATTGAATTTGAAATGAAAACCACATAGCAATTATTATATGATCTAATTCAAATTTAAAAAAGAGAGAAAATTTGGGTAAACATCTGAAGACAGTGTGCCTCTTAGTGTCGAACATAATACATTGAATGAAGTTCGTCTTGAAGGAGCAAACTGTAGTTAAGCCACTACTAAGTCTACAACAAACAACTCTAGATCGATCGCCTTGTCCCACTATCATCTTCCTTCTCCAGGGGGAAAACAACGTACATCGTGTCCTTTTGTTTCTTTTATTGCAGATGAACCAGAAGCTAAGAAGAGTGCAGCATCCTTTAACGACCGTATGTTTTGTTGATAGCTTTATAACGCCAAAATAAATCACATAACCATTCAGCACCTACTTGACCGCCGGTCAAACATTTTAACGGTGGTCAAATTAATGATTTTCATTATTGTTTGTCTATGCATTGAGGGCTTACGGTTTATTATTCTGTATTCTCTATATGTCAGTTTATTATTATTATTAATGTATAGTTTTTATGTTGATGAAATTTTTATTAATTCATTAATTTATTTTTCATGTTTTTTTTTAAATATATGAAATTTTTTGTTAACTATAAAAAATATTAACAATGTAATCATATTTTTGATATTTTTTGATGAAATGTTATGTTTTGCAGTTTTTTTCAGGGAAATCAAAGAATTTTTTTTTTTTTTCTTTTTTAAAAAAATCACAAAATTGTATTAAATTTCAGTTTTTAAAATTGCAAAATTTTATTATGTACACTCCCTGTACAGTTGTTTATATATATAATTTGTTTACATCATATGATAGCATGCTTATTGTCATTATTTAATGTAGTTAATTTTCCTGACACAGGCAAGCTTTTTGTATTTTGTTTGTTTTTTAGTAGTTGATACCTCTTGCTCTTAAAAACTCTCCTGGTTTATTTGTAGTAATTAACATAGTTGGGTTATTTTATTTTCCTTCCGGTACTAAAAAATGTCCAAAGCTATGTTTTATTTAACACTGGAATATTGTCTGGACTTGCATAGATAGAGACATTGATGTATCTGTTTCTCCCTCTATATATATTTATTTTTTAAATTTATATGTTGATTTTGTACACTGTATGACACACAGACAAACTTTAGTATTTAATATTATGCTAACTTTAGTATTTTCTTGTACATGTATTTAAAAGAAATAATTCTGATATACATGTATGATGTATTAGAATTTTTGAACCATTTTTTGCCGAGATGGGAAATTTTTTTTGTGTGTTGCCAGTTTATTTATTAGTACCCATTTCTTTTGTTATTGAAAATTAATTGAGCATGGTTTATAACAGTGATGTCCAATGTATATAAACTTTTGAAATCTATGTTGAAATATGTTGTTTGTCAACATTGCAAATAACGAGATGCAACACCCTCTTTTAAAAGTTATTGCAAATTGAAATAACTTTTGGTAATACATGATACATTTCAATTTAGTTTTGGAGGAAAATAATTTTATTTCAACATGTACCCAGTGTGTGCCAAACTTTCAAAATGATTATTGGACATTCGGTCTGGTAAACCTAGAAACTTTACCAGACCGTAAAGTTTTTTACTGGACCAAAAATTTCTTCAATAAAAAGAAAACAATTATTCGGTTTTGTAAATATTTACTTATTTTCTCCTTTAAAACGGAAAGCTACGGGAGGCACAAATTATGAAGAAAACTTGAAAGAAAATTTAAGAAACATTGGATAGAGGGGCGACCATGATTGCAATTTGACAATGAGAAACGAGTCGGGTCAGGTCGAGTTAGGGAGGCGTAGCACACAATAATAATTTAAAAGGTCAGAATGCATTTATTTATGGAAGTACAAATAAATGTATTCTGTATTATTGTGTGCTGCGCCTCCCGACCCGTAAAATTCAAAGCAGTGTGCATTTCATTACGCATTTCTCCTCGTCAAATTGTAACCATGGTCGCCCCTCCATCCAATGCTGCTTCAATTTTCTTTCACGTTTTCTTCATAATTTGCGCCTCCCGTAGCATTCCGTTTTATTGGTTTCCCTGGAATAGCTCTGGAACGTACATTTTTGTAATAACGGAAGTCGGATGGCAATAATAAAATTCGAATAGGATCGGAACTATAAATCAGGATTTTTGGCGCTCTCTATTTTCCGAACTGGTTACCGGATATACTGTCCGGAAAAATCTGATTTTTTATCGGACCAACGGTAATTTTATTGGACTTGTCCGACGGTCCGACGAAGTTTGGCACACACTGATGTACCTTATGGAATAAAACCTTGAATCAAGATTATTATTATCCAGGTTTAAATTTTTAAGGCAGTTCACAAGCCTGAGGACAGTTTGTATACCAGAGAACTGATACTAACTTGAAAATTCTAAGCATTTTCTAAGGCGCATCAAAAAATTGTGTCCATCTGTCCGGACATAAAATAGTGTGTCATTTTTAGTGTTTAAAGAAGGTGGTCTGTGTGATTACATTTGATATCACTGTGCTACAATTTACCTTTTATATATGTCTATATGATGTATAAGTTGCACCATATTTGATAACTGTCATGCATTGATATCATTAATCTTTTATATCACTATTTTACCATGTGAATGATTCGGGGGGAATGGGAAAAAACAACAACAAAAAAAACCCCTGTTTTTGCATGTTATTTACAAATTAAAATTACCATAATTCATTGACTTATTATACTCCCATCAAAATTTCTCAAGTTTTTGGTTTTCATAGATTTGTTTTCAGTATTTAAATCTACAGAAACTTGTGCTTTTATAGACAATAAACATATAAAGAATGCAGAAATAGTATATGGACCATCCTTATAGACTAGAAACTAGATCTTGAAAATATCCCATTTTGCTTAAACTAATAAGATGCTGCATGAACATGGTTTACATAAATCTTGTCTTGTATTCTATAAACTACAATCTCTTTTCTCTGTAGAAGCTACTATAAGTCTTCGTAGAAACTATTGTTGGTCTTATCCTTTCTTGAGTCTTTCAAGTTCCCTAGAGCTTTGGAAATATTAAAAAATTGCATGATTTTTCTAAGAACTTGTACCACATATAGTATTTACCAAAAAATGCAGTGCCTTAGTAATAAGGTGGTCTAAAGGGTATATATGTTGATCACAGCACCTTTCATCACTTAGCTTTGAATCACAATCAAGGCAGATCCTTGAAAGTTTTTGTACTGACTTTATGAAGGTTGGTGGTTTTCTCTGAGTTCCTTTACCATCTTAGAACTGACCATCATAACAGTGACCAGGGTTTCAAACTCCAGTACTTCACTTGTCTTACTGATATATGTTATCATAACAATTTCTTCAATGATTGCAAACATTTCAAATAGATTTAGGGAGGGGATGTAGGTGATTGGAACTTTGCGGATCATGTTTTTAATCCATCAGTTTGGTTTTGTCTAGCTAGCTATTCATTGTTTACTGACTTAAATATGTAGAATGGTTAGGTCATGTAGTTTCATAACCAGTCGTGATGAATGACGAATGATTTCAAAACCCAAATGTTCCCATGAAGATAGGTTAGGAATTTGCATAAGTGAGCAGTGACAACAACTCTATTTAGCATTAGTGACATCCATATCTATCAGTCTTGGTGACATTAATGACATGACCTATTATCAGCATGTCTTAATAATAGTAATCACACAACTACTAACAAACAATAGAGAAGGTTATTTTTAACTAATTGCTTGTCAGTTAAATCCATAGGAATCGTAATAAATGAAATGAAAATAACAAATATGAATGCTTAAGAACAAGTCAAGAGAAACAAAATTATAGAGAGGGAGAGAAAAGCATGGCACTAATCTTGACATGGTGAATGGTTTACGTTTTGACATGTTTGTTAATTGTCAAGATAGACCAATATGTAAACCAATTAATTAAAGGTGAATGGATACTACCGATTTCGTCTTTGAATGAAATATTGGTCAGAAGAAAGAGAGCAAGAAGTCATAAATTAAATAATAGGAATGCAGAGAATGATTACAATATCAAATCGAAATGGAGTTAAAAAGTAGATCTTGTATAACAAGCTCTAGTTCAAAAGATTTTTGTATCAAACATGAAAATGTTGATTTCATGAAAAGTTGTATTGATGGTTAACTTGAATTAAACATTGCTGTAAATTAAATGCAGTACAAATGACTTATAAATGAACCAATTTTATTGTATATACAGTATGTATATTTATTCTGGCAGTGATATGTGTGTGTGTGTGCTAGTTTTGTCACCTGTTTTAAAGTTTGCTTTGCACAGTTTGATTGGTGTATTTTAATGTTTTATATTCTTTGTATAAAGGATTATACAGGTTCTGGGATTTTTGTTGGGCGAGTGTTAACACAAATTATGCCGTTTTTGTCTGGAGTATTTGCAGGTTATATTACATCTTGCATTGAAAAAGATAAATTTTGATAATTGTGAGTGACATGTTCAGGTAAGGTTTTCAGGTAAACAGGACAGGTAAGATTTACTCTGTTTTCTTAGTTAATTGATCTTCTTTCCAGCTCTATTGTATTGTTAGCATGTATTTAGGATGTGAATACATGGTTATTTCTTATCTTTTACAGCTATTGGTGCACAGTTAAAAGGCGTATCAGAACAACAGAGGTAAGTTTAGTAATAAGCATGTTCCCTTTAAAGAATAACCCTTAAATTAGGTTTCCACAATTTTAAAATTATTAATTGACAAATTTAAAAAAAAAAATTTAAGAATTTTTCACATAATTGCTATTATATTACTTATTGACTGGACATTTAATGATGGTGTTTGCTAAAAGTTATTACATGTATGGTGTTTCGAAAAATAAAAATTTTGGAGGGCTTTGTTGTTTTTGTAGCCTATTGGTCTGTAGCACTAGATTATGGATAAAAATGCCTCGCATTACCAGGCTTCAAATCCTACTCGGATACGTTCTGGACACTCTGTTTCTTCCAACATCATAGAATTGTCTGATTTATGTGAAAGAATTTTAATATTAGATTATAAGATTCCTCAATAATATATGATGTGGTTTAAGCCGTAGACTTGATATTAATTTGGTATCTTGCATTATTTCTTTCAGCCGAAGCTCAGCAGCTATTGCAGCACAGGAAGCAGCCGCCAGAATTAATCAACAACTAGGAGTAGGGCCTCCATCCCAGGCCCCAACAGGTCAGCCTTTAAGTCCATCTTTACAGAAACCAGGTGCTCACGCCGGCCTAGGTATGGTGGTTACGGAAGATTACAAAGTACCTGACAAGATGGTTGGGCTCAGAAGTATTGATAAACATTTTAATTCTCCAATCTTGTACTGGTTGCTTAGATTGTCTTGTTGACAAGTCAGTTCAGTGAGTTTCCCTGTTATTTTATTAGATTTCAATGTTGAAAGTTTTTTAGCTCAGCTGGCTATAGCCAGTGTGGAAGTTCCCTAGATGGAGAAGATCAAAGTTTCTAAAAGACAACTTTATACAAAATTCAAGATGGCTGCAGTTACTATGGATTTAAATAGCAAAACTACAAAAATGACCACTGGACATTCAATTTCCACCTGATTTTCTTGGAATTCCAAATATAGAAAGTGGATACCTAGCTATTTAGCCGTTTTTCCAAGAAATTTTTCACTGATCCAATTTTAGCAAATTATGCAAATTCGGTTAAATTTTGCCAGTTGAGCATTGCAGGCCCTTTAGGTCTTTTGTTTATGGACTAGATATAAATGCATACCAAGAAATTTGCAACATAATTTATGTATTTAAATGTAATAAAGAGGTTAAATAATGAAGAATCTACATGTAATCACTCATTTCCATGGCAACCTCATCAAACAATATAGATATGTTATATATCAGTAAAACTAAATTTTATGTGGCCAATGATTAGAGATGGTTTCAAATACCAAAATATAAAATTAACATACATTGAGGCATTGACTGCACCACCCATAGTAACAAATATCGAAACAGCTGCATTGTCCTTGGAAAATTTACAATGATTCAGTTGACAGTAATGTAAAATGTTTTTCAACATTTCAGTTATTGGGAAAGGTGGGGAACAAATCACTAGATTACAGGCAGAAACAGGATGTAAAATCCAGATTGCACCTGGTAAGTGAATTAATGAACTCTTCATGGCATTGACTGGTCTTTGACATCTAAGTTTTACACAAAGTCATAGTAAATGTACATAGCACAGGCCTTTTTGTGGAGCGGATCCTAGTGTTGAGAACATTTGTTGAAGTTTGGTGGTTTACTCCACCACAGTTTCCTCTTTCACCCAAAACAGGGAAGAGATTTTGTCAGGGGCATGAAATACAATTACTTAATTCTCCACTCCTTTTCTGTGGTTGTCCATTATAAGCAGGTCTTTAAAGAGCATCATAGAATAATTAACAACTGTAAAAGGAAGTGTTTGTAACATTTGATTAATATTTATTTTGTATTATCTCTTATACAGATAGTGGAGGAATGCCTGATAGACCATGTACATTGACAGGCTCAGCAGCTTCTATCGCGTAAGTACACCAATCTTAACTCGCACCTGGTCAGGGATGGGGTTAGCAAAGTTTTAACTTTTAAATGAGTCTGATCACAACCTGAAACTGTATACATTTACTCGAGGTGATATGTTAATCACATTTATGCAATAAATTGACTGCAGGGGCTATTGGTGGCAATACAGGTTTTAACTTTAAAATGATTCTTCACCACCCCTAAACTGTATACATTTGTTTATGGTGGTATGTAAATCACAATTATGCAATAAACTGACTGCAGGGGCTAAGGGATGACAATTTAGGCTTTAACTTTCATTGGCTTGAACACCTTGTTTGTAATGATGCATTTGTCATAATATAATATAATTAATCACTTTCTAATTGATATTGCTGTTTTTTAAATGTGTCAAGTTAGATAGAACTCCATTCAGTGGTCTGGGTCCGAGTTACTAAATTTTAATTGTTCCTGTAGCCAAACTCACTTTTATTTCCCAAAATTCAGAAATCTATTTCTGAGATGAAATCACATATACATGTACATAAGCAATGTGTATATTATGTCTTAACCCAGCATATTGAAGTCAAAAGGATGCCAAAATTACTTGGTCATATGAAAACTGTCAGATACTGCGTTAAATTTGAATTGGTATATTTGCTATTTCTGGTTATCATTATTTAATGACCTGACTTTAAAAACCGTATTTGATATTTACTTGTATTTTATTGTAGAGCTTGTAAACAGCAGATAAATGACATTATTTCAAGAGGACAAGCCGGTAACATGATGGGTGGTGGAGGAGGAGGAGGTGGTGGTGGTGGAATGATGGACCACTGTGATGGACAGAATGTCTTGGAATTAATGATACCAGGAAATAAAGTGGGTTTGATCATCGGTAAAGGAGGGGAAACTATTAAAGTCTTGCAGGTGAGTAGTAGCTTCTTATAAGGAGTTGCACAGACAGACAGACTCATGTCTGTCCTTTAATAAATTTTCTTAGTAAAGACAAACTATTTAAAGTAGGCAGCATGAATGAAGTGATATGTATTGCAAGACATATTTAGAAATTGTAAACTTGGCGGAAGTACATGTAGGTGACAATCTTAATCCAAATCTAAACAAGTAATGGACCATGTAGGTGACAATCTTAATCCAAATCTAAACAAGTAATGGACCATGTAGGTGACAATCTTAATCCAAATCTAAACAAGTAATGGACCATGTAGGTGACAATCTTAATCCAAATCTAAACAAGTAATGGACCATGTAGGTGACAATCTTAATCAAATCTAAACAAGTATTGGACCATGTAGGTGACAATCTTAATTCAAATCTAAACAAGTAATGGACCATGTAGGTGACAATCTTAATTCAAATCTAAACAAGTAATGGACCATGTAGGTGACAATCTTAATCCAAATCTAAACAAGTAATGGACCATGTAGGTGACAATCTTAATCCAAATCTAAACAAGTAATGGACCATGTAGGTGACAATCTTAATCCAAATCTAAACAAGTAATGGACATTTCTTGCCTGCTGGCTTTATTGAAACCACTCAGTCTCAGATAAAGCAATCTGTCACTCGTCCTGTTCCAGTGACAAGTGGAATTTTAAATCAAACTGTCCAGTTTCATGTAGATAATTTGTCCTTCTTAATCATTGATTCTTAAAAAATTGTCAAATTAAATAAATAAAACAAATTTCTAGACTTTAGTTTTAACTACTTGGTGCCTTGAACACATCACTTGATTACATGTCAAAATGTCAATCAGTTTGAAAATGTTTATCTGTCCTGTTGGAGAGTTTCAAGTGCAAAGTATTTGGTGGATAATTGGAAAAAAAGATACATGTATTTAAATGGAAAGTTTTTCATGGATAATTTTTCAGAAATACAAATTAGATATTTGTCTTTTCATTCATGAGACATGGAAGTCTCATTTTAACTACCAGGTTGATGGATAGAAAAAAATCATAATACTTTTGAATTAAGTATATAATTATGATTTTAATTTTTTACAGGAAAGAGCTGGTGTAAAAATGGTTATGATTCAGGACAGTAATATACCATCAGCAAGTGAAAAACCCCTGAGAATATCTGGAGAACCAACAAAATGCCAGGTATTTATTTTTATAGGTGTATTAGTATGGTAGAAGGAGGTACTTGTGTCATTTTGAGCTTGGGGAAGTAAAATTTTAAACAACTTTTTATATGTACACTAGTTCATAGAAAATAGTGTCATTTTTGGGGCCGAAAAAAATGTAAAATAGTTCAACAATGCAGTATTATCCTGGTAAAAAATAAACAACAGGTTCATTAGACTTGTATGGTTTAAACATCAAGTGTCCCAGTGTAAATTCAAAAAGGTCCTGGAACTTCGACTGAGGAATTTTGAACCTGTGTTTCGTCAGAAAGAAGAAATAATGCACATGTACAATCTATTAAACAAGATCACCAACATGTTTTGTTTCCTTATTGAAGTTTATATAGAAGTTCTATATTTATAGAACATGGTTAGAGGTGGATTCAACTTTAATAATTTTGGTGCTGTGGGGGATAATCCTGAGTTTACATTTAGCTTTGTCCGTATCTTTTGATAATCATAAAGGTCTGTGGGTGTAGGATGCATTATTCAAATTCAATAATTTGTTATTTGTACTTAAAATAATCCTTCATTTTCCAGAGAGCAAAGGAAATGGTAATGGATTTACTAGCTGAAAAGGAAATGGAGGTATGTATTTTATAAAATTTTATATTGGGAACACTTGCAAAAAAAACCACATTAAACTTTACATAACATTTAGTCTTGAGGAATTGTTATTGTATTACTTACAAGAAACATACTGATACAGCAACAAAATGGTCAAAATAAAAAAAAATCATAAAGATTTCTGTAAAGTAAGCAGTTGGTTTCATTTATTCATGAACATGGTGTTCATGATTTACACAAAGTGTAGCTCTTTTTTCTGTCAAGTAATAGCATGGTAGTGGCAATAATTGAGTAACATTAAGATAAAATAGAAACAAAAAAAATTGGCTGACTGCAATTGATTACATGGCAATAATTTTTTGTAACAAAAAAAAAAAATGATAAAATAAGTATCCCAGAAATTAACTAGGGCGGGCAAGTGGCATGGTTTGGACCCATTGTCTCGCTTCCCGGGTATAAACAATTTTATAAATTTGTGTAAAAAAGATTGAGAGATGATTGATAAAGGGAGGCAACTCGTCTGATATGACAGGTGTATTATCTTCCTTAGACCATTGAAAGGAAAAACATTACATCATAGTTTTACTGTATATTAGATACAATTTGTTTTTTATTTATAGAACATGGGCAGAGGTGGATTTAATTCCAACGATTTTGGAGGTGGTGGAGGATATCCAATGGAGGTATTAATTGGTGTGGATAAGGGATAGTATGTTTGGGAGAAAATGAGAAATAACCTCACCTGGAATTTATCTCTGGGCAGAAAACTCTGTTTTCTTGCAAATTTGAAAATTCAGGAAATAAACTTGAATACATACATGTATTAACATGTTAACTTAGAAAATAATGAAAAATCCAGAAAAATATGAAAATCCTGGGAAATATGTGTAAATTAAACAAGTCTTGAACTTTTAGATAGAAAGAATGAGAAAGAACAATGTGATAGTAGAATACTATGTTATGTGTCATTAAAATAGAATTGTCTTGAAGTAGCATAATAATTCCAAACTTTACAAAGCCAATATTAAGTTCTATTCTGTTTACAAACTTGATTAAAGATGTCTACAAAGTTCATGATACATGTGTATATACATGTAATATGATATATCTAAGCTATAGATACCATGTACTTTTGACCTGTTTCAACTGGATACATTTTGAATTACAATTTGAATACATTCTCCTTTGTACTTTAGTAGATATTTGTCAGTTTGAGGTATATTTATGCCAAAACATTTAACCTTGGAAACATATTTCAAGTCTTGCACATAATTAGAACCGTGTGACATGTAGTGTCATATGGGTGTCGACTTGTGCTAAAGAACCATCAAGGAATTCGCTAACACCACTAAAATGTTTCTGCATTCAATGAGTGGAGTTTGATAGTAGACCTTGTTACAAAGATTAAAACTCTTTCTGTAAATATATCAAACTGTTGTGTATAAAGAACTTAAAATTAATGTTAAATTTTTCAAAGAAAAAATGAAATGACACTTATTTTTAGAGTCATTTGGAGTCAGAAATTTAGCAAAATTAGAGTTTTCTTTAAAAAAAATTAAACTCTCATATTAAAGATCAGTGACCATTTGACCAGTTACATTAATGTCTGTAAAGAGGGGGGTGGCTGTTCTTTCAAATGGGCATTATTAAACATTCTTGCAAAAGATAGTAATTTCTCTTGCATGTCTTGAAATTTATGACTGTAAATTATGATTCAGATTGTATACTTGTCTTCAGAATACACTCGAGTAGTTCGATACTTTTCAGATCCCTGTACCTAGGAATTATGTTGGTATTGTTATCGGTAAGAACGGAGAAATGATAAAAAAGATTCAGAATGAGACTGGTGCTAAAGTCCAGTTCAAGCCGGGTAAGTTGCATAATGTTTAGTGTTCTTAATTCAAAGAGAAATCAAAAGTATAGTAATTTGAGTTACTATATAAATGCATGCTTTCAGGAAAGAAAAACTTTATAAAACAAGGTTTATGAGTTTAGCATAATGGGGACTTTTGTTTCCATTGGGTACCTTGTTAGCCAAGTGGTTTTAAGTGTTTACTTACAGTGCCTGTCATCACCTAGATTGATCTTAACTCTAACATACAATAATGTGAGAATTTTTGTCAGTTTGCTTGTTGAATATTAATGGTTTTCTTCAGACCCTCTGGTTACAACCTCCATCAATGTGGAACTGGCAGTCTCAATATATGTAAATGGATTTTGACTGGGACATAAAACACAGTTACTCAAAATGTTTCAGTACTATTGTGGCATGCTATGGGGTATTGTGGTGTTTATATTTTCAACCAGTAGACCTGATAATAAATAATCAAGTGTTAGTTTTACCTATGATAAATGGAAACATGACATCTTGAAGACATTTGTTTGCATTGATATATTTATTTATTTATATTTGTGATTTTAGATGATGGTTCGTTACCTGATAGAATGTGTGCAATCTCTGGTCCTCCAGATAAGGTTCAGAATGCTGCAAACATGATTAATAAATTACTACAAGAGGTTAGTCATTAATGTTTATATTATTTACACTTTCTTTTGAGACTCCAAACTGTAGTATTTTATGTCATATTAGCCAAGCAGACTGGTAGAAAGTGCCGTTGTTACAAATCCATGTGCAAGTTTGTCAACTGGCTTACTATGGTTTTATGTGGGTACTTCAGCTTCCTTCATCATTCCTGAATTGACTGGCTCAATATAAATGAAACAATCCTGACCAAACACTATTCTGTCCAACCTTTGTTGCATTCAGTATTGTAGCTACTTTCAGGTTTTGCACATAATTAGAGCCCATGTGACAAATCTAGTGTCATATGGGTGTCGATTTGTGCTACAGTACCAGCAAGGAATTCGCTAACGCCACTAAAATGTTTCTGCATTTAATGAGTGGAGTTTGATAGTAGACCTTGCAACAAAATTTCTAAATCTCTGTGTTTTGAAAAAAAAAAGATTGTCTGATGTATGATTAAAAGATGTTCTCAATATAATTTTCAACAATGAGAGGTAAATCTTTGTCTGGATTTTATTGAGACATTTCAACTGTCTTGATCAAAATTGATATACCAGTGATTTTGTTTCCTTAAAATTACTACTGAATAAAGGTAGTTTCCCCTAGATAAAAAATGTCTTAAAAATTTCCCAATTTGTCCACAAAATTTTTCCAAAATAACAGTGGATGCACTGAAAATTTAAATCTAGATGTCCTTATACGCACAAAATATCAGATAGTAAGTACCACAATATAATGTCTTCACAATGAATATAATAGATATTGCCAGAATGTCATAATGCAGTTTACTAGATTTTAGAATTTCAGTTTTTCAATTTATAAGGCAGGAGTTAACAAAATCACAGTATACATGCATGTATATACTTAGAATGTGGATTGAGATATATGTACAGGGCTCGACATTAACGTTTGTCCGATTGTCCGGTACCAGTCAAAAGTGCCGTCGGACAAGTTCAACAGCCATGTTACTTGCCCGACGGGACAAGTTAAAATTTAAAGTGAATAAATTTTAATTTGAAAAGAATCGATGGAAAAGATCGCCAGCCCTCCTTTCGGCAATTCCGACTTTCGTAATCTGCTTCACAGTCAATATCGACTGTGTGCTTGTAAAACATAGAGTTTCTTCTTGTTTCTCTAGGTAAATCCGACAGCTACCTAAAAGTGTAAACCGCACTGCCGTACCCGCAATTTAAATGAAGATATCTCAAGAAAGAAGCAATATTTTTAATAAAATTTTGTACACTTATCGGGCATGGATATTTATACTTAATTCTAATAGATTTTCTATAATTTTATTATATTTTTTGAAATATTGACCAAAACATTGGTGCGGCAGAACTGCCGTACTTTTTGCAAAATTCCCCGAGTGAACGTTGGATTTTAGCTTTATATCTCCACTAATATACAATTTTGAGTCATAAACTTTTTACAGCCTCTAAATATGATAATAATTGATAGACTATTATTAAATTTTTCATGATTACTGTATTGTTGGTGCGGCAGTTTGTCTCGTCAACGATATAAACAATGGCGATATGTATACTCTTACTGTTTATGGAAGTGCCATCATTTTCGGTTCACCTTTGTTGGACATGAAAATTAAAATGCATGTTATAGAATTATTGACAATTTTCGCACGTGAAAATGAAACTATCTCTGAAATCATCATCTAGACCGACACATGTGTTATGAAACCAATTACTGCAAAATTCACAAGAAATCATGTCATCAAATATGTTGGATAGTGAACATTTTGAGCAGTCCAAATAAATTTCTAAGGCCATTGGCTTTTTAGAGAGATTAGGATTTTTGTTTTTTTTGTTTTGGAAAAGGTTCAAATTTCTTTTTTATCAAACATTTCAGAAGATGGTCCCTTATTAATTCAGCGTT
Source organism: Anadara kagoshimensis (assembly GCA_021292105.1). NCBI lineage: Eukaryota > Metazoa > Mollusca > Bivalvia > Arcoida > Arcidae > Anadara > Anadara kagoshimensis. The sequence goes on from CM037859.1 coordinate 57,664,161, forward strand.
AAATTGGACAGTTGAATCAATATTGCCGTAAATATTTAATTCATTCATATTTTCTCTACCTGCTACTGCACATTTACGGAGAAAAATAAATACAGCATAACAGCAAATCGTTAAAAAAAAACCACACACACACACACACACACAGAGAGAAAAGTAAGCAATATAAACACTAAGATATCAAAATAAAATAAATTTTATTTCTGATTGTCGGACAAGTGAATATTCTGTTCGGACAAGTGCATTTTATATTCACTTGTCCAACAGGACAAGTGGCAAAAAAAGTTAATGTAGAGCCCTGATGTATAGATAGACTGCATTCTGTTCCTTACATGCAAACTTGTATAGGTTAAATTTGATCTTGCCCTGATGGATAGAAAATTTGACGTCTCGTCTTCTGTATATTTGTCTTAAAATAAGAAAATGGACATAATTAGGTCTTGGTAATATTTCAACAACATGTCATCTTTGTTCTCTGACCATGAGAATGTATTTTTGACCACCTGATAGGCAAGTCAAAAATTTATTTAGTGTTTTTGGACTGACGAATCTATTCCATTTCTCGGACTTTGTTCAAAATTCCTACTTCTTGGAAAATTCATGTGTATAAAAACAAGTTGAGAAAGTTTCATGTTTGACTGGTAAAGACAATTTGATTGACCGTACTTCAAAAATTTTATGAAAAGGTAGAAAGTAATTGTGTAAATGAATAGAAATGCACATAATTAGAGTCCATGTGATTTGTCTAGTGTCTTATGGAATTCCAAATGTGCTATAAGACTCGCAAGGAATTCGCTAACGCCACTAAAATGTTATTTCATTTAATGAGTGGAGTTTGATAGTAGACCTTGCAACACAAGTTTTACAAATACAGAAACACCAAATTGTTCTGACATAGTTTTTACCAAATTTATTGATTGAAAAAAATCATGATGGTGAAGTGAAAAAAAAAAAAAAAAACTTGATCCTGTTTGGTTGATAAAAGTATTTGATGCATTGTTGTATTTATATGTTTATTGGATTTATATTTGACATGAATTTTGATTGAAAAGTTATTTTAACTTCAGCAAGCACAAGGTGGTGGTGGTATGGGCCGTGGATTTAATGCTGGCCGTGGTAGAGGTGGTGGTCGTGGACGTGGTGGACCATTTGGACCAGGTGGAATGGGTAGAGGAATGGGCCGTGGAGGTTTTGAAGGTGGATTTCAAGATGAGACCACATACACTGTACCAGCTGATAAGTGTGGTTTAGTCATTGGAAAAGGTATTAAATCAATTCACATTGATTTTGTTTGGATAAATTTACTACCGAATATAGATGTTTTCCCTGAAGAAATTCAAATTCCTCAGTTTGACCTAAAAAAGAATTGGTATTCAAGCAAATTGTTTACAAAAATTAAATCCAGTTTGACCAATATTGCCATGTAACATGAAAGATTTTTGACGTATTGTCAAAACATAACATCTTTCCATTGAAAATCACAAATTTTGCAAACTTGTCTGTTTCCTAGGTACTACAAGCATGTAGGTGTTGATTTTCCCAATGTAGAATAATGCAGCAATTTTTTTCACAATCTGAAAGGAGGAAGGTGAAAATACTATATATATAGAAACAAAATCACTGATTTGTGAATTACAAAGAAAATTAAAATGTTTTTGATTTTGACTATTATAAGATTTGCTAAGTAGTGAATTAGCATTCTGCAACTGCTTTGCATAAATATTTCTTCAAAGTTTAGTGTATTTGAAGATTGTTTAGATGGTTTGGGGAAATATTACATTCAAGGTATCATCAGTGAAAAGATTGTAAATATTACATTCTTAGCAGTTCATCAGGGATTACTGAAAAAATTTGTAATATGAACTTACTATATCAGTATACCTGCACTATTACACAAAAATAAAACTCAATATTTATATGACTAAAACATTTCAATACTTGTCTTGTTCAATTTCAGGTGGTGAAACTATTCGCCAGATCAACCAGACTTCTGGTGCTCATGTGGAGCTTCAGAGAAACCCAGGTCCCAATCCTAACGAAAAGATCTTTACAATCCGTGGGGAACCTGATCAGATACAACAAGCTATACAAATGATCTGTGAGAAAGCTGGATTACCCATGGTGAGTCAACAAGCTATGAACATGATATTGGAGAATGCAGGATTACCGGTGAGTCGGGTCAACAAGAAACCCATGTTTGTTTGCTATCTTCCTTCCATATCAATTGACAGGTCTATGCACGAAAAAATTTAATGGGGTTTGCTACTGTACCGCATGATCAACACCCCTTAACATTTGTGTGGGACAATTTGTGTCGCATATATCCAGAATAACATTGTTTTTATTGGAAAACATGAACTGGTGATTTCATATCCAATGGAAATGATAGTTCCACACAAATGTAAATGGGTATCATGTGGAGATTCCCATTAGTGAGCTTGATGATGGAAGACATTTTGGAATGAGGTGTGCAGAAGTTTACAATCAATAACTTGGTAAAGTAGATAGCAGACAACACATTTCTTGTACTTGGTTCATCATCATCATCATCATGTCATTTACTAAAAATATCCATATTTATGTACATATATTTATAAGAAATAACACAGGCGAGTCTTACAATAAAGTCGTGTAATTTTGGGAGAAAGAGGTAAGCAGAAACTAGTTGATGTTTAAAGATAACTTTATGATGCTCCATATGCAAACTGTATATCGGAAAATTTTAATAAAGATTCATCATCTGGTGATGACCAGTGCAAGTATGAATTTTAATATCCGTCGTACATGTAGTTTTATTTCTGCATTTTGTTACACTTGCAAAATTGTACAAAAAAAAACCCCCAAAAAACAAACAAAACTAAAACAAAAATTTCTCAATATAGAGTGGTCATGAAGCCACAATAGGAATAGTTAAATGGTTTTGGATAATTGACAAAATAGTTTCTGTGGTGTGTTATAAAACATTAGATTGGTTAAGGAGTCATTACATCTCTGTTTAATATCAATGTTACTTCTGTAATCATTATTATCATGTGTCAACCATGTGTTGCTCCTCTAGGTGAATAACATTATTACATTTATTTTTATTTGAGCAACACTCTTGACACATTATTTCCTTTAAACATTCATCCAGTCAATGAAACGTATCTAGTTCTGTTCTATCTGATTTAACTAGAGATTTGAAGAATATTAGGAATTTAAGTGACAAAAGAACAGAAATGACTTTTGAGAACCACTATATATGAGTATGAAACTCCTCAGAATTCAAAGCCTTTGATGATAAAAATCACATTTATTTGCTGTTAGTTCTCTTTTGTTTTTATCTCAACATAGACCATTGTTCCGATGATTGTATGTTTTGTATATAACCAGAATTTTGTATTTTTCAGGGTGGAGGTGGTCCAGGAGGTCCCGGACCTGGTGGTCCAGGTGGTCCCGGTCCCCATGGTCCTGGAGGTCCAGGTGGTGGACCAGGAGGATATGGTGACCAGTTTGGTCAGTTTGGAGGACCAATGTAAGTTGCTTATACATAATTAAAGTTTTTATTGATGCTATTGCCTTACATGTATTGACCACATGTATAAATATGAGGTTCCTTAAGGGAAAAGGACCCTTAGAAAAATCCTATCATAATACAGGAAATACCATTGCAATTTTCAAAAATGCACCAAAAATTGTTAACTTCCATTTTTCTAAGCTTCCAAAGTATAAAAGAAGAATGAACCGACATTTTGGGACTTTTTGCATATATGGATGGTCATATGATCTTAAATTATCTTAAGGTCAGTCGTTACATTGCAGTGTTGTTTTTATCAACAAGGAATATAGAAATACTATATATATAGTATTTTCAGCTTTGGTATCATGCATACACATATCGACATGGTTAAATGTTCTCTTTTCTGTAATATTGCTTTGAAGTACATAGTTCTTATCTAAAATCATTGATATAATTAACATGCCATTACTTTTCTACTTTATTTCATCCTCAGCATGATGTTTCTGTTAGTTTTTAATAAGGTTTTTTGATGAATTTAAAATGTGCAGGCTTGTTAGTCCTAGTACCCTTGCATACAACTTTACTCTCATGAATTTCAGAAGTGCATAAAATTGGAGTACAAAATTCTTCATAAACATCAATACAAATTTAATCAAAATTTGCGTTCACAATTTTAGCAGAATCAATTTGCATGATATTACTTATTTACATGTAATCTACAAAAGAGGTACAATTTCACCTGATTTTAAAATCAATAAATTAGCATAAATTAGCATAATTAATGAGCTACTACCTTTATCTACCATGTATACAGGGAGGATTCTCACAGGTAGGACAATAGTTTATGGATATTTTTATTATTATCTTAATTATTTTTAGCAGCTAACTTGTAGAAATGTTATATAATACTACATAGTTTATATGTAACTCTCTAAATCCTATACTAAAATGTTATAACTACTCTGTCTGCGGCTTTGGAGTGTTTTAGTTGTGTTATAATGCTTTTATATCAAAATATTTATGAACGTATATACATATATATATATTTATATCTATCTATCATTTAATCATTGTTGTGTACATCAGATCATGTTTTTTGTCTTGCATAGTCTGTAGAAGATGCCTGGATATTTTACATAGAATTTATGGCTCGTTTATTTTGTACATGTAGATGGATCTAACCATACACTGGAGAATTTCTATGTATTTGGATTTACATCCTGTTTGATACATAGGATATTTTTGACACCTGCAAGCACATTGCATCAAAACTATAGAGCACTATTTCACCAAATTTGGTGCAAAGTATCAACATAGCATTTGCTGATTTTCATCAGAGTTATGGCCCTTTGAACATAACTTTGGGGGAAATGTTGATCCCTTTCGATTTCCAGATGATAACTTGCAATATTAATCAGATTTGGAAACTTGGTCCATGTGTTTATTGTTTAAAAAGCCCGGCTTAGTTTTTGAAATCCCCACATAATGAACGTACTGCATTCTGATTTGTTGATTGTTTTGGTTCAACAACTTTTGTAATACTGGTTGGATTTTGGAAAAAAAACTTGGCTAATATAGTTTAACATGGAACTACATTGATACAATTTAATGTGTAAAAAAGAATCCCAAAATCTCCCCAATTATTGCCTTTCATGCCCATTTGATAAATTCTCTGCCTGGCAGGTGATGGACATGTCCATATCAGAGTACTCCTTGTTTCTCATATAGTGTTAAGATGATGCCAGGCATCTAGACATACTGTCAATGTCTTATTGAATTGGTTCTGGTCCCGACATATAAGAATTTCTTAAGATTTATTTTGATTTACATCTGATATTTACAACTGAAAAGTTATTGGTTTCAGTGTGACCTAAATTTCTAACCCAGGTTACAAGGCTGTTGCACAATAATTTTCTTGTTATTTTGTAATTGGTTTAAAGAACTGCTTTTCTGTTAGTTGGTCACTTATCTTCATGCTTTCTTATGGTGTACATGTTTTCTTCACAGTAGCATTGTTTGATGGCAGTGTTGAATATTTAGGGTTCACATTAAACCAATAAGATGGATTTGATTTGAAAGACCAGATAACTGTTTAAAAGTGTTTTACTGTCAAGAAATGTTAAGATGTATATGTGTATTATATTTTGGTTTTGGGTACATATACTTAGCTTACTTACAAAATGGTTTTGGTTATTAATGTACTGATATGTGAACATGTACGTCTTCATATTCTTCATATGCATTTTGTTTGTCGTCTGTTTTGGGTTGAAGTTTATTTGATTTGAAAATAAAGTTAAGAAATGAAACAGATTTTTAAAAAATTTTTACCAGTTAATGAAATTGCATGGTGGCTTGAATTTAATTATTTGTATAGATTTTAATTATTATTTATTTATTTGGGGAAAAAGATTTTTATATTCAAAGGGGATTTTATAATTTACACCAGTGTGTGCCAAACTTCGTCGGACCGTCGGACAAGTCCGATAAAATTACCGCTGGTCCGATAAAAAATCAGATTTTTTCCGGACCGTATGTCCGGTAACCAGTTCGGAAAATAGAGAGCGCCAAAAATCCTGATTTATAGTTCCGATCCAATTCGAATTTTATTATTGCCATCCGACTTCCGTTATTACAAAAATGTACGTTCCAGGAGCTATTCCAGGGAAACCAATAAAACGGAATGCTACGGGAGGCGCAAATTATGAAGAAAACGTGAAAGAAAATTTAAGCAGCATTGGATGGAGGGGCGACCATGGTTGCAATTTGACGAGGAGAAATGCGTAATGACATGCACACACTGCTTTGAATTTTACGGGTCGGGAGGCGCAGCACACAATAATAATTTAAAAGGCCAGAATACATTTATTTGTACTTCCATAAATAAATGTATTCTGACCTTTTAAATTATTATTGTGTGCTACGCCTCCCTAACTCGACCTGACCCGACTCGTTTCTCCTTGTCAAATTGCAACCATGGTCACCCCTCCATCCAATGTTTCTTAAATTTTCTTTCAAGTTTTCTTCATAATTTGTGCCTCCCGTAGCTTTCCGTTTTAAAGGAGAAAATAAGTAAATATTTACAAAACCGAATAATTGTTTTCTTTTTATTGAAGAAATTTTTGGTCCAGTAAAAAACTTTACGGTCTGGTAAAGTTTCTAGGTTTACCAGACCGAATGTCCAATAATCATTTTGAAAGTTTGGCACACACTGTTACACTTGTTTCTATATACTTGTATTCAAACATATCTCTAAACCATAAGTTATGTAACAGGATTTGCAGAGAATTAATTCAACCCATTGGCCATAGATTATAAGTTCAATAATTAAATTTTGATAATTATCCAACTAAACATACATGTATATTTTGTTAGTTATAACTTGACAAACTTCAAATCACTTCCAAGCTCTGTACAAGATCACATGAATGACAAGTTGAAGGAATGTGTGTGTGTGATACTCATTTCTATCCTACCTCGGGCGTTCTCGTCACCTTCACCGTGGATAATGTATTCTTTTAGAGATAGTAATGAGTTTGGAGCATTTTATTTCTTAGTCTGTTTGGTAGGCATGTTTAAACACACACACACATGTTACAGAATGGAAGCTTGAATTATGTTTCTGTCTTAAGTTTGGCATTTATACTGGGGTTTATGGATGTTCTTTTTGAATTTATGTTTTTTACATTAATAGAAGTCAACAGGGCTGATTTTTTACCAGTCCTATCTCAAAATATGTTTTCCTATTAGAATCATTTATGAAAATTTACAAAATATAATGTGTCCTACTGAAAAGTTTACAGGTCTCTGACCTTTTGAATCCTGCAATATTTTTATCACAGATTGCTTGCTTTACTAACAACACCCCCAAGTGTAGATTACTAGAACTATATTACTAACAATGTCCCCTAGTGTAGATTACTAGTACTAATGTTTTATGCACTTCTGACATATATAAATGAAATTTTGTTATTTTCACTAGAAGTGATAAACTTAACAGTAAACATATCACAATTAACCCACAATATAATTTTATACACATTTATAGTGATAGTTGATATAATTAACATTTAACAGAGTATTTTAAACTAGTATGTATAGTAATTTTGAAATTTCTTCTATTTTATTTCTTCATTAAAATTTAGCATTTCTATATTTTTTAAATTCTAGTTTGTAATTGATGCTCAGGCATTAAAATTTCAGTATTTTGGTCAGAATAACTTTATTGCCCTTATCCAGATGCAAAATGTGTTTTTCAAAGTTTGGTTATTTATAACAAGTAGTAAGCCAATGATCTAATTTACAGTAAAACCTTGATTTATGGCCATGATTTGTTCATTCAATAAGCAAGGCATCAAACTTACCTAGGGAACCATCTATAAATATATATATACTATATTTTAGTTAAAAGGTCTGCAAGACAAATTCAGAAACATCTATTTATTTCTCGCCTTTTATAATAAATTCAAACTTCCTTTAGTCTGTCCATCCAGACACTTCTTATCTTGTGTATTTCTCCAAAATATGAAGCATGATTTTACGAAACTTGGTGCAAAGTATCAGTATTGACAGGAAATGTGCATATCTTTAACCCAAGTTGGTTTGTTCATTTACCTGGTAGTTTTGGCCCTTTGAATTTTGTGCAAATGACAAAAAGGTATTTTACTGGCAAGGGATCCTAATTCTGTCACTAAATGTGATGTTTTAGTTAATTCAGTCTGTTCTTGTAACAGTTTGTACAGTCTCATAGTGATGTCTGGTATATGATGATGATATATAATGGGAATCTCTCTGAAAAATATAATGTAGATTTTATATCTCTGATACCAGATCTTTTTGCCAAAAAAATCGGAAAGTTGCTGGCCTTCTGGATTAATTGGGAGTATAAAAACTTGAAACTGATAGTTGTACCCCATGTCACATGGTTCTAATACTATACAGCTTCAGTTGTAGCTGACAAGAGTCAAGACATACATGAAATAAATTTGTAAAAAACTCTTTAATAACACATATGGTTAAACATTTTTATGATAATAAGTGGAAGTGAAAAATTGTCTTCAATTTCCACACACTTAAGATTTCCTTTCCATGTCTGCCAGAATTGTAGAACTGTCTGTGCACTTGCTACCATCATTCTAAAAGTGCCCCTCACCACCAAGGTTCAAATCCCACATGGCAGTTCTTACTGCGAGACAGTTTGTCTGTTCACTTGCCAAAGGTTCTATTTTCCTGAATCTTGGATATCTTCCACAGTCCCAGACCATGTTGTATAAGAATCTTGACTGGAGAATCAAGAAACATTACTGCACTCAAAACAATTTGCTACCTATTGAATAAGAATGGCAACAAATTTGAATTGCCCCTAAGCTGGGTTTTGGGAACCTCCATGGCAAAGTGGTCAAAAGCACATACTTTTTGATCAGTGTCTCTCACTCTCGCCACCTGATTTGAGCCCCACTCAAGACACATCATAGTATGAGAAAGTTGGTGCTTTTCTGCGGGCACTCCAATTTCCTCCATCATCCATGAACCACCACAATTTAAGGAAAAGAATCTTGCCAGGGCATAAAATTCCATTCCTAGCACTCCTAGCTGGTTGTTAGAAGATGATGATGATTATGATGGGAATCTCTCTGAATCAACGATTCTGATGATTTCATATCTCTGATTATATACAACACATGCTACTGCATCTAGATAGTGGAAAATAAATACTTCAAAAATTGAATAAATAATTGCATAATAAATAAATGAATAAATAAATTGAAATTATATGATAGAAATGACTGGGATCTTTGAAATTGGCCTTTAAATTGAGATTTATTACAGACATTTGCACTTTCATCAAAATCTACATTTACAGCTGGGTGTGGCATCCATGTCCAAATAAGGTTTCATTTTGAAAAGAAGGATTTTAACCAAAAAGTTTGAGGATATTTTACAGGAATTTTTTGTTTTATTTTTTGTAGTCATCAGCCAGGGCCAGGAGGACAGTTTGGAGGACCTCAGGGTGGTGCTGGAGGTGGAGGAGGAGGTGGCTGGGGAGGAAACAATTTCCAACAGCCAGGTTTCCAACAACAACAACAGCCTGGTGGTGACCCTAGTAAGTACTTGTATTGGAATTTCACAAACAAGCAAAAATGACTTATCACAATTATCCGAATCGGATAATGATGCAGATTCTGATGAGAATGATAATTCTAACAACCCCTCACACCCATAATTGACAAACTGACCAGCATCTGTAACCGCTTAAGATCAAGAGTTTGAATTGGACAGCCTACAGGCTGGAGTAAAATTAATAATTATCACACTGTCATTCTGTTTACAAATTAAATGTACTTAAAGAAATTTATCAAAACCTTGGTTTGAGTTAGCGTCAACATTGGTTTGGTGTCCATGTTATAAAGTATCAACTTTGTGTACTTGTGTACTTGCTATTAAAAACTTTTAACCAAATTTCTTCATGAACTAGACATTTACGCAATTTATGTTATTCAGTTAACCCACTGCATATAACACTCCAAGGTGTGAAATGACTTTATTTTCCCAGTGTAACATGTATCTATTAAAAGTGAATTGTTTTGTTGAGTTTTATATTCATTTTCAAAATCACCACACCTTTCCATCAAGATGCGATGATGACAAGGTTTACAATTGTGAGTATTTTTTGTTGGCAGTTTTTCCTCTGCCATAAATGATTGTACATGCAAGCGAGACTAGTTTTAATGAATATATCATCAGAGATGCAGTCAATGTATATATTGAATGTCATCCTTCTGCAGAGATGGACATTAGATGGTAAATTTGCATATTTTCATTAAATTAGATTTAGAAAAATGGCCTGGTTTCTTGTTACAAAATAATTTTCCTGTCAAACATTTTAGCATTCAGCAATAATTAAAAAAAAAAACACCAAATATCATAAGATCATGTTCTTATTTAAAGTTATTAATTTTTACCCTTGCCCTTCTCAGATAAACAAGCCCAAGACAATGCTGCAGCCTGGGCAGCTTATTACGCCCAGTACTATGCCCAGTATGGTCAGTATGCTGGACAGAACCAGCAATATCAGCAGTTCCAGAATCAGAACCAGGGACAACCGGGTCAACAGCCTGGACAACAGGGTCAACAACAGGCAATGCAACAACCAGGACAACAACAACAGCAACCCGTCAGTCAGCATGGTGCAACTGCAAGTACGTATAACCTCGTCCGACAGGCTGCACCCATAGCACTACTTCCCATAGATGGATGTTGTTAATCCCCATTTCACTTGATCACACTTTTAATTGATAAAAAATTATAATTTTAATTTTAACATATTCATCCATAATCCAGGCACAGACAATTTTATATGACCTCCTGTTAATTTTTTAAGATTTTTTTCTTCTAATTATTGAATAAGAAGGAACCGGGCATCTAAATTAAAATCAAAGATTTTGCCTCGAATATTTGCAAAATTATTTTTTGCATAACAATCATTCTCTAACTTTGTTTCATAATACTACATGCAAATGGATAGAGAATCATCGCCTTGTTGAAGGATATGATACAGTTTTATGAAACAACATTAGAGAAGTCTTTATCAAGTTCAGCTGTTGGTATGTTTACATTGACTCAGATATTTCAAAGCACTGGGAATATGTAAATTAAACATGCTTTGCAGATCCTTGAAATTCTCGCTTTAATCATTCTTGGACCAAAAGTGTGCTGGTGGAAGTTCTTTTGTATAACATAACTTGCCAGTATTCAAAGTTTATACTATGCTTTTGGGAATGTGATTTGGACAAAGATTGGTATGGTTGTTTTTTATTTTATACATAAAATTTGAATTGGCATACAAGTTCCAGTAAATTAGAAGACTTTATAATAAAAAAGTGTCATTTTGTGTTCTTTATTTTAGCTTGCAAAAATTTTCTTGCTGTTAACTAAAGCTGTTGTAAATTAGAAGACTTGATAAGAAAAATTGTTATTTTGTGTTGTTTACTTTTAGCCATCAACCCACAGACAGGTCAGCCAGATTACAGCGCAGCCTGGGCAGAATATTATCGTGCTCAAGGAATGCATTATCAAGCTAATATGATCCTACAGCAAGCACAACAACAAGGAGGACCAGGTCAACAGCCAGGCGGAGGTCAACAACCACAGTAAACTGGTGGCATCATAAGAATTCACAGATAGGTAATTAGATATTACACATTTTGTTCTGGTGTTGGTAATAATTAATGGATTAGCTTTTAGATTCGTTTTCAGATTTGTATAATGATTCAGAAGTCAACAAACTTAATCAGAAGTTTTAAGTTAAGCATCCTAAATCTGTATAACAGTTTGATGGCAGAAGTTCTAACCATCCAATAGCTATAGGTTTCATTTTCCTTATAGAAAATAAAAAAGAGGAGACAAAATGTAACTCATTAGACTGAAAAATTACAGGGTTATTGGTCAGATGTAAGATTGGACATCGGATTACATGATGTGACAAGACTTGTATGACTTTTTAATGACATGAGATTACAAGATAGTTCCTGTATTTGTTATTAATGAATATCTAGTTTTATATTAATTTTCAGGTTAGTGTTGATGTCCAAGCTAGATTGTTGTGTGTTGTTAACAAAAACATAATACTTTTTGTCCCACTTTACAAAAGACAATGAATAGGGTTAATAGAAAATCAGAAAATAAATTGAAGACAAAAATTAATTATAAAATTTGAGTTATTGACTGCAATAAAGTGCTAGCACATATGACATACATTGTATAGTAGGATGGAATAGTAGGATGGAAAGTGTTACAATACATGAAAACCATCAAATAGCACTCATCTAAAGGATACGCTATATTACTGTTATGGGTGAACTTTAATATAAATAAGAAATTTAACTTGTAGTTCGTGGAAATTTAAAAGAAAAATATGGAGATTTAGCACTTACTACATGCATGTATGGGTTTCCATAATGTCAAGAGTTAGTTAACCCAACTGTCCCAAACGATACTTTCACTCATGGTAACTTGCTTGCACAAATTATTTGAATGAGTTTCATTTAGAAGTTACAGTCCAGGAACATTTACCAAAAACAGTGGCAAAGAGTTTGATAACCGAGTGAGCAGCCGGAGTTTGCTTGAGAGAGACAGAGAAAGAGAGGGGGGAGGGGGGGATGTGCCTGTTTGTGTGTGTATGATGGCACACTAAATCTATGAATATGTCAAATGGTATTCAATTTTGCTTATCAAAGGCAATTTGTCTACAAATTTGGTTTCTAGACCAAAACATTTAAAATTATTTTTAAACTTTGAAGATATTTTACAGATATGTATGTGGTCAGTATCTTTGTTGTTTGTGTTTAAAATCATTAGTCAAGTTGCCTTTGAATTGTAAAAATGCTTCTAATTATAAAAAAATCTTATTTTAAAGAAAACAAAAGATGCTACAATATACTTCATCATTCATTGCTGATTAAATATTTTCACAATGATTCTAGATACACCATTTATACTGAACTTGTTGATTACAAATTCAAAATACAAGATGTACATGTAACAACAATTTTTTTTACTCAACTCGCATATAACTTAAGTGTTGCTTTCTATATGCACACTTATTTGACTGCTTTTCTACACTTAAGAAATTTTGTGACAGAAAACAACTCCATCATTCATTGCATTTGACGTGTCACCTGTTATGCCTTTTTATGTTCCAACACTGGCTCCCATCATGGTACCAAAGCAGTTTCACAGCAACTAATAACGTACTGGTGTCAGTGATGGTAAACAAATGACACAATTCAGGCGGAGTTTTCATTCTTTTTGTCTGTAATTCAAGCATGCCGAACCTTTGTCGGAACATTGTGGTCGTGGCCGGCGATATGTCAATTCTTTGATGCGCTATTTATACCTGACCTTTTGATTGAAATTACAAAAATACACGATAAATCATTTAACAAAGAATTTGTCACCTGACTTATACTTGTGTATAATATATACAATGTTCTTTTTTAAAGACATGTACATCATTAATTTGACTTTGAATGAAGGAATTTTGTGACGGAGATAAATGTAGCATCTTTTGTCGTCTATATAACAGGGTTATTAGTTGATGATTCGAGGTCCATCATGTATGTTTTTGTCTTTTGCTCTATTTGATATAGGATCTATTCTGGTGGAATTTGCAGCCATGGTAAAAAACACAGGATTTTATTTGTTTGATGACACACACATATGAAAATAATGATTGTTGATGAACATGTCATGATGATACTAGATGTTTGAAGATTGATAAATTAGTTACAACCACATCAAATTTTACAAAAAACGAAAATAACATGTATGCTTTTAAGTTAGTTCAGACAGACCATTATTCTCAAATCCTATCGGTATGCATATTACGGTTTCATTTATTTTATAGAAAAATATTTCATCTTATTAGTCTCGTTAAAACTTTGTTGAGTTTATCGATGGACTTTTATCTCGTCATCTTGCCCCTATACAAACACAATTCCCTCTACTTACATTTATTTGACCATTATTTTTAACAATTTTTTTAAAACATTGCAGCATCAATTTTCAGAATATTTGTTTTATTTTTTGTTATTATAATTATAAGTGTAATTTATTATTATTATGAAAATATTTTGTTTAAATTTAAAATGTAGTTGTAGACATTATGATGAATTTAGTTGCTTATAAATGATAATGATGATAATGATTTAATATTAATTACAAGTTTTTTTAGTGAATAAATACATTCCAGGATTTCAAATTTCTTTATCGATACAATCTGATGATGATGCATGTATAATATTTTTTTATTATTAATATTATTATTTCATGTGAAAATGATGTCTTTGACTCAGTTTTATGCATAGGAATTTTCATGCTGTTCATATGAAAACGGAACATGGACGATATAATAATTCCCCTCCAAGAGGAGTTCCTAGTAGTGCTGTTGAATGCTATGATAATGATGATGGTGAAATATTTACTTGCTTTCATGATAATAATGTTCTTATTTTGTGTAAATGTTTTGAGATAAATTTTATATTGATGACCCATTTGACATAGAAATGTTTATAGCTTATAAACTGATCTTAATTATTTTATTTGACATGAAAACATTTTGAAATTTATTCGAAAAATGCTGTTATGTAGATTAATTTTGAAAATGCATATTTTTTTTAATTATTGATAATATATGAAAGCTATATAATATTAACATGTTCATTGTTTGTACAGATAAATGATCAAACAATTTTATTGATAATATTATTCTCCGTAAAAAAACAAGTTGATACACATATTTTGAATGTTTATATCATAGTATTACGATTTGCTGGATAATTTTATGATGTTGACGATGAACATGCCTATCATACGTAATACCCCCATGCAACATAAAAGATTTCATTTTGTTATTATTAATTTTTTTTTTTTTTTAAAGATATAGATATAAATTTTGAAAATAATATTTTATCGTTCCATTCTTGTTTATGATTTATTGAAATATGCATTATACTACTATCTTGTTCATATTTTTGATGATGATGATGATGCTGATAATGATTATTAGAAAAATACTTTTGTCTCTTGTTTTTTACTGTGACATGCCAAATACTATCATGATTTCACCAGAGGTTAAACAGAGTGTACATAGGTCATTTAATTAATAAATATGTGCTTGCTGCCCATGAAACTTATGATGATGATGATGAAAAATGCTGTTGTTTTTAGATGCCACAAAAGAATTTGATGACGATGTTGATGACGATGCCCATTGTTGTGTTGTTGTTTTTTGTGTATTTTTATGCTGTTGGCAGATTTCTTCCGCACCGTGGCGTGGTTTAATGATACAGATATATCTCTGGTTTTTATTGTAATTTTGTGCTCTGAATACCTGCATATATATATAGTAAATGTATTCTCTATATATCTATCTTATTGGTCCATATGATTGATAATAATCATTGTTTATATTCTTGGATTTTTTGCCATGTTGTATTTTTTAGATCTTGGAAACACTAATTGATAATAACTTGTGTAATATATATATAGTTGTTTGTTTTTTAATTATTCAATAAACAGTTGGTTTTTTTCTTATTTTTTGTGAAAACCTTGTATCATACATTATATTGCATATATTTCTAGTGTCATTTTTATGGTTCATATTATTCTTAAATATTATCATAGCCTATTATCACACAAGAGGTTTTTTCCCTTAGTATAAATATATATTTGTGCTGTGTCTGTAATGTACATTAAACGTTATGTTGTGCCCCTTAAAGGGAGATAAATCAATATCTAGGCAGGGACTATTGAAGCAGCCTCTAAAACAGGTAAGCTTATTCATCTATGAAAAATTTATTATAAGAAAAATTGCTATTAATTAATAAAGCCTTTTTATCCATTTATTGACCTTTTAATATGATAATGTTGTTAACAATTTTGTAAATGTTCTGTACAGATAGTATGTACGCAATGTGTAGAAAGTTGGATGGATTTTATGGACAAAATGTCGGAAATAATCCAGGTAGGAGGAAATATAAAAATATATGATATGTTATATCAATCAACAGGTAGTATTTGATGGCAGGTAAAAATATTGGTGCCCATTTTTGTCAGTTCCACATGTTATAATATTTAATGTAAACACATATGATAATATAGTATTATTTGAAACTTTGTACGTATACCTGTTTTTAATTTGGAAAAATAAACATGTTTTTATTATTATGCCAGACAATATCTATTGAGACCTGTATTTCATATGAATTTAACCTTGTTGTTCAGGCTGATGATGATCATATCAAATTTTACAGACTGTATGATTGTGTTTTGTGACTTTTGTGTGTGTTTATTGTTACACCTTGCTGCGCCAGTCTCTTGATTGATGTTAGAATCTGTATTTGCACATTTGTGATGATGATAATGATAGTAGGTTTTTGATTTTAAACATCATGGATTTTAAATAGTTCTCTCTTGTCGTTTGTTTTCACCCATATTATTACTAATAATAGATTATATGGCAGGTGTCGCCTCCTGGTGTCCCGGTGCAGTGATAAAGACAGATGTTGCGGCAATGTGAAAAAAATTCACTCAGGAGTCCAAAAATACTTTACCTTCTGTTTGTTTTATCTCCCACTTCATTTGTATGCTGAAACGAATTGTTTATATTAAACTTTGTTTATTCTTTGCCTTTTAGTTTGGTCTTTTGAGTAAAATACAATGTTTATGTGCCATAATTTTTTTCATTTTAGGGACAATTATAATTTCATTATAATATGCGTCTTTTTTGTCCCATCTGCAATTTTTTTTGTATTATTTGAAGAATGAAAAATTTGAAATTTTGAAATCTTTTTGACATTTGACATATTTTATGCATTTCATGAAAAAAATATTTTTACTAATAACAATGCACAATAGTGTTATATATATAAATACAATATATGATATATTACCTACATATATATATTATGTTTTCTGAATATTTCTGTTTTTTTGGGGAAAAATGAAATCCTTGTTGCTATTATAAAGATGTTGACCTCATTAAATATAAAATAGATATCATTTTATTTGATGAACTTGAAAGAATTTTTTTTTTGCATTTTGATATGTAAGTAAATGAATAAATAAAGAAATGTTTTTGCAGTATTTAAAGATGACATGTAAAAATGAATCGAAAGTGCCAATCTTATTATGCAGCGCAGCGGTCCAATTTGAAATACATTCATTGATGATGTTGATATATATGGAGTAAGTTTTTGTGAATGCAAGTGCAATAATTCGAGCTGTCTGATGTTTTTAATTTATAAAGAGCAATATTTGCTGATTAAATGACTCTTGTCTTTATGATTCTGATAGTTTTATGAAATTGGTGAAAACTTTCTTGATGCATATTTTCTCAACTAACTTGTTGATACTCAACATGCTCATAGATGGAGGTTAGATAAAATATGACTTCATAATTATTATCTATAGATATTAGTTCATATTGGACATATGATATCTCAATGGACATGTACAAGTTCACCCACTAGTCATGTGCAAAACTATATATAGCTTTAAGCCATCACTTGGCGATAAAAGGAATGGACGGTCGGATGGTGACAGGTAGGTATATATATGAGGATATAAGATTGTAATTAATGTATGCATTATAAGGGCGACCAACCAGTACGGTCTGGTCTGATGTTGACATATTTTGATTGTTATTTATTATGTAATGATGTTATTGCTACATTGATCTGTCTGTTTAAACTCTGAAAATAATTATTGTAAATTAATCAGTTGTAATTTTCTCTTAAATCTCTGACCAAACAAAATGTTTAAATAAATGGCTTAATCAAAGCCCAGTAGTTTTGTCTTGGGGCAGCTATATCCTAAAAAATGGTGGGTGGGAGTCTGATATGGGCAAATAATTATTTGATTGGGAAGAAAAAAGAAAAACCCAAAAGATTTGAATTTTTCAAAAATTATTTAAAAATCTATTCTAAGTTCAACGTTTAAAAAATGGAAAATACACAAGTTAATTGTCTTAGAATTAAACTTGTTTCACTTCAATTATGAATTATTAGCAATCTAATTTGTCATTATAAAATGCCAGTTATAATTTATCACTTGTACCATATTGGTTGTCCTTTATTGTCATAACGCTCAAGATAATTGAACAGATTCAGCTCGAATAAATATATTGCAGTCTACATTTACTACGAGATTTTTCTTCACCAATGTCAGTTGGTCCGTTGGTTAGTTAGTGTTTAGGATAATGTTGTCTTCAACAGTATTACTTCATGTTTTCAGTCATTAACAATAGTCTCCATGCGGCATAATTGGATATATTTCTCAATTCTTGTTATTATTACATTTTATCAGGGAATTTTCTTGTTCATAGAGTCGTGTATATTCTTGTGCATCATTAAATACCCCCACATGTTCCGTCACTAAAATTTTGTTGCCCTCCGATCTCTTGAACTCTTTAGTATTTTCTATTTTATGAATATTGTGTTTAAATTTTCACAAAATATTTTGTTTCAGCTTGTTAGTAAATGTGGGTAATTTTTTCTCATAAAAATGCATCCTTTATTCAATGTGCAAATGTTTAAAAATGTTAACTTTCCCCATCTCCATGTAAACAGACTCGTTATATAAAATATTTTTTGTGATAGAAGACAATTTTTGTACACATTTGTTTTAAACAATGTCTTGCTATTTTACAAGGTGACATGGACCTTTGTGATATTATTTGTCGTTGGATGATGTTAGAATATTGCCTCTCATTAATCTTGTCACTTCATCTTAATCACCAGGACACAGTGGATTTGTTTCAGTTTTTATTATTATTTTTGAATTAACCTTGCTTTTAAAATGGAATAAATGGAAGTTAATATATAAAGTTTTGTGTTGTAATTATTTTTGTAAATTTCTGAAGTCTTCACACGAGTTAGTTAAATCCAAGTCAAGTATTTTTCACTTGTATCAAGACGTCACCAGCTATAGATGGTGGCAGAAATTTTTACCTTTGCATTGCCCTCACGTACTCTGGGCAATTTGATATTGAATGGGGTTTTATGTCCCAGTCAAGAATATTTCACTTGTATTGAGATGTCACTAGCTATACAGATGTAGTGGCAGAAAATTTGACATTTGCAGTGTGCTGCAGGGAGAGTTCTTTAACTTGATACGGAACATCGTTTTAGGTCTCTTCTAAAGGTCCCTGTGACTTTCATTACTAAATGCAAAGTGCTTGGTGAAAGAAGTTCACCTATTTTTAAAGTCTTTGTCAGACTAAGCCGGGGTTTGAACCCACAACCTTCCCCTATGAAGCGAGCACTCTACCTACTGAGCTAGCGCAGTGGTGGTCTTCATACAGTGATGTTTTTAGTATTAGAAATACATTCCATTTCCGGAGATCATCCCAAAACTGACTGCCTAAATATTATTTCTTGATATGAAGTTCAAGGTATTTCAAATCATGAAAATCTCCATGATGAGAAAGTAATACCATTACCATGGGAACTATTCCGATAAATCGCCTAACATTTTCCCAGCTCTAGGTTGATGTTTTGCAGTACAACTGTTTTATAAGCCGGCGTTGGAAAATCCAGTTAAGCAGTGGACTTTTTGACAAGGGTCTTTGTTGCTTGTGGTCTAAAGCCCCACTACCCAGTTTCACAAACTTTTGGCAGTATTTTATGGCAATACAAAATTTTAAAAAATTGACAAAATTGGAATGAAGGTACAATATGCTTAGGACAATCTTCAATATGGCACCTGAATTTGAGTTGAATTTATGGAAAATATCCAGACTTCAAATTAAGTCAAATGATCGGAAACTTGGACCAGGCTTTTTGGATCACCATGCCTTACCTAGGTTTGAATCACACAACAAGACCAAGTTAGAAAGTTTTGCTAGTTAACTTCCTGAAGGTAGATTGTTTCCTCCACCATCCCAGAACTGCCTGCCAGGATATGAGAATAGAAAAGTTCAGTTTGCTAGCCGAAAGTCGATGTTTTTCTCCACCATCCCAGCACTGTCCATCTGGATATGATGGTTGACTGTTGCTTTAACGTCGCATCAGCAATTTTTCAGCTATTCGCCACGAGAACTATTTTATTAATCTCTGGATTAATCTATGAACATTTGCGTGTATGCAACCTTGTACTAGCGCGCAATCGGGCGACTTTAAGGTGCTAGCTCACCCAGTCAGTACGCCGCAGACAAGCGTACCACTACCCCAGTCCATTATACCAATACTCCATCTGGATACAAGAATCGTTGACTAGGGCATGAAACTATACTCTACTCGGAACTTGTGGCAACAACAAAATTTGTGTACACTACAATAGTTTTGACTTGTCGATGTTGGTACATTGTATTTCTGTATACGTTCCATAGAGTGCTTTAATATGGCTTATTGTGCTAGTTTTATTTATTCAACATTTATAACCACTAACATATAGGCAAACAACATTGACCAGTCCACTTGACCTTTATTTAAACCAGAACATTTATGTATGGGTAACAAAGGTGTTAATGCCGTCTACACCAAGAGAAACATGCATTAATTAATCGAGTATCCTAACACTACCCTTGGGTGGATCATCCTATATGATTATTTCTTACGAATGGCCAAGCGGACAGGTCAATGTTGTTTGCCTATACCATCATACTTAAGATGACAGCACCAGGATTATTAATTATGGCTCTTGAGTTTTCACGTCTCAAATGCCCATTAAACTGTTTCAGAAGAAATTTGACCAATACTTGAAGGTATAACAATTTCAAAGATTTTATTATCCATCATTATGTACATTCAATAGAGCACACTTAATTCTAAACGAAAAAGGTTCCATTTGAAACTTTTTACTTGTTATATAGTAAAGCACCTATCCACTAATCGCAATCACGCTGGCGTACGGCTAAATTGTTCTTGTTAATTAATATGTATATTCCAAATTCCTTTGTTCAATAATCATCAACGCACTAGGTTATGATCAGGCATCTATCAGCTATTCTTCTTGTAAACGCAACAATTACAACGTGTATATTCAAAATACATTTGTCCGCGTGCAAAATGCTAGCTTCAGCTACCAATAAACTTGGTATGTTTTCCCTGAGCAAGAAGTTGGCCATCTTTATTGGTAATGTCCACGGTTAAAAATGCCAACCTATTACCTAATTTTAGAGTCTTGGCATCAATAGTGATATCCTCTCCTACTTTTGCAGCTTTCATATATCTGTGAAATAGAGAAAGACTCCATTGATATAGCTTAGAACAAGAGGAAATTTTGTAAAAATGTTTGAATTGGTTTGATACTTGCGTAGTCCAGAGATAGCCTTCGGGAGAAGAAATGATTAATCGACAGGGGCTATAAACGAACGAACGAGAGAGAGAGAGAAAGAGAGAGAGATTTGGATTTCGTTTGCGTACACACATAATCAGGTCACGGTACGCCGCTGCTCATATTGAGACGTCACCAGCTATAGGCCAGAATTTTTTTACCTCTTTATACAGTGCGATCAGAGCGATGGGTTCTTCACCGTCACTTGTCGTGACACGGGGTATCATCGGTTTAAATAAAGTCACTCCCGAAGGGCCCGGATACTTTAATATTTTAATGTCGTGTGATTGACCAAAAAACCGTCACTACTTTCAAGGCATGGCCATATTTGGTCGTGGTTCGAATCCCAACGACCTCCCGCATACAAAGTGACCAATCGAGGTATGAATAATAATAATAAAGGATTATAAATATATTCTTACGAGATATTCATATCCACACTAACGCCAGCCGTCTGTTTCTCTGAGGTAAGAAGTGCCCACGTGGATACCGAGTCTACCAATGTGGCTATCATACCACCGTGGAGAGTGCCACCTCGATTCTGATCATTTTCAGTTACTTTGAGTTTACAGACACAGGTGCCTTCTCCGCCAGATACGACTCTTATCTGAAAAAAGAAAGTTTAAAGATCAGTAAGTGAGTTGAGATTAGATGAAGACCAGGCCCCGGTTTTACAATCATCCCTTAACTAAGATTTTCCAACTGGCCCCTGTGAGCTAAACGGCGAAAAGGAAGTCATAGCTCGGATGCCGATTGGTCGAAATATGGATAACTAACGTTAGTCACCGAGAAAGAGGTCCCCGTTTTATAGACACATGCAAGTCAACCAGCCCCCATTTTACAGACACATGCAAGTCAACCAGCCCCCGTTTCACAGACACATGCAAATCAACCCCCCGTTTCAGAGACACATGAAAGTCAACCAGGCCCCCGTTTCACAGACACATGCAAGTCAACCAGCCCCCGTTTTACAGACACATGTAAGTCAACCAGTCCTCGTTTTACAGACACGTACAAGTCAACCAGCCCCTAATTCACAGACACATGCAAGTCAACCAGCCCCCGTTTTACAGACACGTGCAAGTCAACCAGCCCCCCATTTCACAGACACATGCAAGTCAACCAGCCCCCGTTTCACAGACACATGCAAGTCAACCAGGCCGTTTCACAGACACGTGCAAGTCAACCAGCCCCCGTTTTACAGACACATGCAAGTCAACCAGGCCCCGTTTTACAGACACATGCAAGTCAACCAGCCCCCGTTTCACAGACACATGCAAGTCAACCAGCCCCCGTTTCACAGATACATGCAAGTCAACCAGGCCCCGTTTCACAGACACATGCAAGTCAACCAGCCCCGTTTCACAGATACATGCAAGTCAACCAGGCCCCGTTTCACAGACACATGCAAGACAACCAGGCCCCGTTTCACAGACACATGCAAGTCAACCAGCCCCCGTTTCACAGACACATGCAAGTCAACCAGCCCCCGTTTTACAGACACGTGCAAGTCAACCAGCCCCCGTTTCACAGACACATGCACGTCAACCAGGCCCCCGTTTCACAGACACATGCAAGTCAACCAGGCCCCGTTTCACAGACACATACACGTCAACCAGCCCCCATTTCACAGACACATGCAAGTCAACCAGCCCCGTTTTACAGACACGTGCAAGTCAACCAGCCACCGTTTTACAGACACGTGCAAGTCAACCAGCCCCCGTCAGACACATGCACGTCAACCAGCCCCCATTTCACACACACATGCAAGTCAACCACCCCCGTTTTACAGACACGTGCAAGTCAACCAGTCCCCGTTTTGCAGACACGTGCAAGTCAACCAGCCCCCGTTTTACAGACACTTGCAAGTCAATCAGCCCCCGTTTTACAGACACATGCAAGTCCACCAGCTACCGTTTCACAGACACATGCAAGTCAACCAGGCCCCGTTTCACAGATACATGCAAGTCAACCAGGCCCCCGTTTCACAGACACATGCAAGTCAATCAGGCCCCGTTTTACAGACACATGCAAGTCAACCAGGCCCCCGTTTCACAGACATATGCAAGTCAACCAGGCACCGTTTTACAGACACATGCAAGTCAACCAGGCCCCCGTTTTACAGACACATGCAAGTCAACCAGCCCCCGTTTTACAGACACATGCAAATCAACCAGGCCCTGTTTCATAGACATGCAAGTCAACCAGGCCCCGTTTTACAGACACATGCACGTCAACCAGCCCCCGTTTTACAGACACATGCAAGTCAACCAGCCCCCGTTTTACAGACACATGCACGTCAACCAGCCCCCGTTTCACATACACATGCAAGTCAACCAGGCCCCGTTTTACAGACACATGCAAGTCAACAAGGCCTCTGTTTCAGACATATGCAAGTCAACCAGGCACCGTTTCACAGACACGTGCAAGTCAACATGGCCCCCAGTTTCACAATTATTTCAGTATTAACTAGGATTTTCCTTAACTTAAATCTGGCAATATTTATGATAATTTTTGATACTAGATCTACAAATAAAATTTATATATTAATTAGCTTGATTTGTTACACCTTAAATTCACGAATATTTTGAAAATTAACAAAATTATTTGGATTTTAAATTTGCCAGATTTAACTTCAGGAAAATCTTAATTAAGAAATGATTGTGAAACTGGGGTCTGTATGTATAAATAAACTACATGCTATGTAGGCCTAGTAAACGTAGCCTCACTAGTCTACCTAACATAACATGTGACGACCTTGATTGTGACACTGCAAGGGTAATCACTATGTTAACGAGCTGTACATAATCGTTTAAGATAAATTCAAAGATCTTAATACATGCCTGGTTAAGAACCGTTTCGAATCCTTTAGCTTTTGTGCCATACTCCACAACCTGCTTCAGTAACTGCAAACTGTTCTTTCCGGCTCCCGACATTATCCTGGCGTGATAAGGGAGCTAACTCTCACTTCTCTTATCCCGTCCTACTTATGCATTACCGACCTGTCGAAAGTTTTCACTCCGAGTTGAGTAATGGTGTTTTACGTCCCAGTCAAGAAAATTTCACTTATATCGAGACGTCGCCAGCTTTGAACGAAGGTGTAGAAATTTTGCCTATGTGTTGCGCTGATGGCATTATATACACAACAGGGTTTTAATGGTGACAAGCCCATCGTGACACGGGACCTCGTTTATTTTAAGTTCCTATCGGAAAGAACCGTGACTTTCATGCCAAGTATTTGGCAAAAGAACAGTCACTACCCACTTTCAAGTCTTGGGTCAGACCCGGTCGGGGATCGAACCCACGACCTCCCACTTTGTGCTATTTCTTTTATTGACAGTCACTCAGTTGCCCAGTATACGTTTTCAGTTATAAGTGTCTCCACTTTTTTAATTCATTTATGTAAAAGTGACCATTATTTCAGTTTCACAGTATTTGGATATTGCAAACCTAGGCTTATCAAGGTCGGCAATACAATATTGTTGAAAGGTATGAGGTGTCTTTATTTAAGGTTGTCCTGGATAAATTTGATGTATAGTTTCAATTTCCTTTCATTTCAAATTTTAATTTTACATATGGCAGATACTTAAGACTTTCAGAGCACCTGACCTCACTTCCCTGACAAAAGTTCGTATGTTTAACTAATTTGCATGTTTTCGGCAAAGTTTGGATTGATTTGGTTGTTGATCTACCTATAATCCATGGTTTTTATCAACATATGAATAATCAAATACTGTACAAACATACTCATCCATATCCAAATTACAATAAAAAAGGTTGAAAATTCAGTTAATCATGCAACCAATACAACAAACCCTAAACAGCCCTCGATAAAAAAAAAACCAAAACAAACTAAGTAAAAGTTTTAAGTTAAATATGTGAACTTCAACCAGGAAAGTGAGACCAGGTGCTCCGGAAGGATGAACGGTTAAGACTTGACTGTGTAAATCGCACTTGGCATTTAGAAATGGAATTCACAGGGTTCTCCAGAAGAAACCTTGAAAACTGATGCCCCATGTCAGGGCAGGCGTGGCATGTTAAAGAATCCTCTCTGCACATTGTCCTGAGTGCACTCCAAAAGTAAAAACATCTGCCACTCCACTTAAAGCTTTTGACGCCTCTGTATAAGTGAAATATTCTTGAAATAAAACCCCATTCAGTCAATCAATTTCAGTAAAAATAGCATCTTTCATTGAGACATCTAAATTTATTTATTGTTTTTTTTTTCTTTTTTTTTGGATAACTTAGGAGGGTTAGTAAAACTTACCCCTGTTTTGTAACTAAGAAAAATAAACACTTCAAAAGAAAACAAAACATCCACAGACATGATATATAAACAGTAAATGCTACAAAATTCCACATTTCTGATTTCTTTACTCCTATGTGTTTATAATGATTATTATTACAAATGAGATTTTATAAAATATTATATGAGAATTTAACAAGAGGCCCATGGGCCTGATACGCTCACCTGACAACTAATGGCTAGCTGATAGATTTAAAGAAAACATAAATACTAAACCCCAATGACTTTTTTCTTTAAATCATGATAACTGTTGTATCAATACCTACAACATTCTAATATAAATGCCTATACAAAAAGTTAATAGTTTTCAAGATAGTTAACCATTTCAGTATTGTTTCACATCTGTGACCTTGACCTTTGAACTCATGACCTTTTTCTATACATCAATATGATCGTTGTATCAATACCTACAACATTCTAATATACATGCCTATACAAAAAGTTTATAGTTTTTCGAGATAATTAACCAATTCGGTATTGTTTCGCATATGTGACCTTGACCTTTAAACCCATAACCTTTTTCTATACATCAAAATGATTGTTGTATCAATATCTACAACATTCTAATATACATGCATATACAAAAAGTTTATAGTTTTCGAGATAATTAACCATTACGGTATTGTTTCGCATCTGTGACCTTGACCTTTGAACCCATGACCTTTTTCTATACATCAATATGATCGTTGTATCAATACTTACAACATTCTAATATACATGCCTATACAAAAAGTTTATAGTTTTTTGAGATAATTAACCATTTGGGTATTGTTTTGCATCTGTGACCTTGACCTTTGAACCCATGACCTTTTTCTATACATCAAAATGATCGTTGTATCAATACTTACAACATTCTAATATACATGCCTATACAAAAAGTTTATAGTTTTCGAGATAATTAACCATTTCAGTATTGTTTCGCATATGTGACCTTGACCTTTGAACCTATGACCTTTTTCTATACATCAAAATCATTGTTGTATCAATACCTACAACATTCTAATATACATGCCTATACAAAAAATTATAGTTTTCGAGATAATTAACCATTTTGGTATTGTTTCACATCTGTGACCTTGACCTTTGAACCCATGACCTTTTCTATACATCAAAATGATCATTGTATCAATACCTACAACATTCTAATATACATGCCTATACAAATGTTAATAGTTTTCGAGATAATTAACCATTTCTGTATTGTTTCGCATCTGTGACCTTGACCTTTGAACCCATGACCTTTTTCTATACATCAAAATGATCGTTGTATCAATACCTACAACATTCTAATATACATGCCTATACAAAAAGTTTATAGTTTTCGAGATAATTAACCATTTTGGTATTGTTTCGCATCTGTGACCTTGACCTTTGAACCCATGACCTTTTTCTATACATCAAAATGATCGTTGTATCAATACCTACAACATTCTAATATACATGCCTATACAAAATGTTTATAGTTTTCGAGATAATTAACCATTTGGGTATTGTTTCGCATCTGTGACCTTGACCTTTAAACCCATGACCTTTTCTAAACATCAAAATGATCGTTGTATCAATACCTACAACATTCTAATATACATGCCTATACAAAAAGTTTATAGTTTTCAAGATAATTAACCATTTCGGTATTGTTTCACATCTGTGACCTTGACCTTTGAACCCATGACCTTTTTCTATACATCAAAATGATCGTTGTATCAATACCTACAACATTCTAATATACATGCCTATACAAAAAGTTTATAGTTTTCGAGATAATAATTATAATCAGAGGTAAAAAAAATTAGGTCACGACCTTCACAATTGACCTTGACCTCAATTTGAAGATACTAACAAGAAGATGTCAAAACTGAAAACCCCATGTCATTATCTGGTCAAATAGTCAAGTTATAACAATTTGAAGCTATTTTACGATTTTTTCAAAATTAAACGCAAAAACGCGTAACCTATTTTTTATCCGAATTTCACAAAATGAACAAACTATAGGCTTAAGACCCTAGAGAAGCCAAATATCACATCAGATTTTTTCTCCAATCAGTACTTTCGGAGAAGAAGATTTTTTAAGATTTTTGCACCCCTAGGTCACCTTGACCTAGTTATGGTAGCCATGGCAACGCCACGAACAAATCTGAATTGCACCGGCCCATATATACTTCTGACAAAGTTTCATTAAAAACTGTCCAGTAGTTTCAGAGGAGAAGTCGAAAATAGGTGTTAACGACGCACACACGCACATACACACGCTGCGCTATGCCATAAGCTCACATGACCTTCGGTCAGGTGAGCTAAAAATGCGTCACAGGGGATGAAAATCAGAAAATAAAGATTTCATAGCCTTTACTGAAATATTTTATTTAATACTTAATAAGTTAACACTTATTCTCCTACATCAACATAATTGTTTTGTTATTACTTATTTACCATGTTACTGAAAGTTAAAATTATACTACTACAGTATGAAATCTCCAATGTTCTTTGTCTGAATGTTTTGTCCTGGTTTTTGTCGATGGTCCACAAACCAAAATGTTAATACATATATATGTCTGACTAATGTAGTAGATGAATTTCTTTGGTGAGATAATCCAATATTTGAATCCAAACTAGTTCCCACTGAATTAAGTCTTAATATTAAATAATTTCATAAACAGATATAAAATTATCTAAAACCAGCACACAAATCTGACAAACCTGTCGATGAATACTTAAAATATTTCTGGAATCCATGGAAACTGAATTAATTGTCTTCAGAGTACAAAATTTGCCAATTTTAATACAAAACTTGACATGACACGCCTTAATTAAAATCATATAATAATATACACAGTATATCCATAACACATACATGTACTCACTTATTACAAATTCAATCTCAACAAAGTCATGAAAATAAGAATAAACATTTTAAAATTGCAAACATAATCGTGTTATAATAATGTGCCTTAAAGGCCACCACTGTATAAGACCCACCTGCTTATAAAGGCCAGTAAATTGCTTTTTTTTGATGTGATTTGAACCTTTATAAGGATCACCTGCCCATAAAAATCACTTTTACAGGTTCCTTTAGATGACCTTTATAAACAGGTTTGACTGTATGTGCAGAATGATTATTTTGTTTATCTTCCTGCAACATGCAATAGTGGAATTGAGTGGAGTATTAATATTTTGCCCCACAGTCAAGATTCTTTCAGTTATATGGAGGCGGTCAATTCTACAGTGGTGGAGTAAACCAGAGTATGAAGAGAAAACCACTGACCTTTGGCAACCAAACCAACAAATCCTGCAACAAGAGCCACCATAAGAACAGGAAGAGTTATTTGAACATTTAGTTCATCAAAAGGTTTTATATCCTCATGCAATTTTATTACACATGTCTGAAACCTTCATAGAGGCACAACAAAAATTATTTTGGGGGTTAAATTGAAGCATTACCCGTAAATAGCAGAAGCAGGCCTTGGTCTCAATGGTCTGAAGTGTACACTTACAGATCATTGTGCCTTTCACTGTCTAGGTTCGAATCCCACTTAAGGCAGATCTTAGAGTGAGAAAGCTTGTCAGTTTCTCTTTCCAAAGGTCAGTGGCTTTCTATTGGCACTCCAGTTTCCTCCAGCATCCATAATCTTACCACCCAATTATAAGCAAAAAAATCTTGCCTGGGGTGTAAAACACTATTATTGCCCTTTTCCACTGATAACTAGCAGAAACAACAATTCTACATAAAGAATAAATGCTATCACATTTTATATGAATAAATTACATGTGATATTCTCTAGGCTAAAAGGGTCGTTAGAACAATACATTTGAAAATTAGAAACAACATTACAGACATAAATATAGTCTGTAATGAAAACATAACAGTGTTTCTTTCACAATTTCTCCACAACTGCTGGGGTGATTATACTTTAATTGTTATTCTTGTATGACCGAATGTGAGTGCTTAAAAAATTTAACAAAAAGTGAAATTCTCTTATAATTTACCTTAGGGCCCTTTTTGCATATGATTTTATCAGAAAAAATCATTCATTTAAAAATTACAATAGAAGTATGAGAGAGAGAGAGAGAGAAGAGAGAGAGAGAGATTAAAAACAATAAATTCACTGATGACTAAAATGAAATGAATTGTTGATTATCATTTACAACACAGAAGTAAATATCACTAAAGTTGATATTTTACTTTCTCCTATATCCTGTTCCTCTGTGAATTTCTTGTAGGTTAAAACAATATTGCACAACACTAAAACAAATAATCTATTGCTGTTTACACTGCTCAGCATCTGGTACTTTTGGTTTTTTAGATTTCTCTAGATCTGGGATTTTGAATTGAGGTACTGTCCACATTGAACTAGGTTCATCACTACTTGGCTGTGTTGAATTTGATATATCATTCAAATCTGAAAAGATAAGAAATAAAGCTTCAAAAACAAGTCATAACTGAAACATGTGAAATACAGAGCTGCCAACTGACCCACAACCATCGGGTCTGAACCTCGTTTGGACATGAATTCCTGCTGACCCGCCAAAAAGGGGACTGACCCGCAAATGACCATAGTTTAGGGATTTGCAATCTTCATTCATTACCACTCAAATCCATCTGTAATTGCTGTGAATTAGAGTGATTTACACAGTTGGACTAAGGGTGCATTGGATTAATTTTGTGCCCTGAAGCAGGTGAAAAATCACTATGTGCATCCTACTATATCCATTTCTCTTATACATCACATGACAATGCACTATTATTTCTTGATCAACTTTCAATTCTTTTGGTAGGGATGCACCAAGACACGGTTGGATTTTGGCCAGACCTGCAATTACATAAAATCGGGTTGGCAGCTCTGGAAATAGGATGTCATTTCAAAAGTGTCCCCCAAATGGACCCCAACTGGGAAGTCTGCACATTGGCTGACATGCCACATGTAGATGTAAAACTCTGACAATTATCAGCATTATTAGAAATTCCAACTGAGAAATCCATGTTTTCCCAACCATTTGCATGATTATTATATGAGTAGCAAATGGCATATCTACTCCACATAAAGATTTTTCCCCATGAAGTTTCATATACTGGTACCACGCTAAGTAAGGGCCAACAGCAAAGAGAAATCATGTCACACACACACACACACACACACACACACACACACACACACACACACACAAACTTATACTTTAACTGAAATGAATCAAAATTTCAGTAGACCTGAACCAGTCCCTATATACTTTTTGAGAAATGGTATATTTAATTTGCAAAATTATAATGCATACTCACCATGGAATGGTAATTCGTGTTTTACTTTTGATCTGTCCCTCCTGTAAAATTCGAAATAAAGACCATATATTAACAAAGCATTCTTCAGAGTATTGAATAGAAATAAATTGTCTCCTACCAGCAGAAAAATTTCTTAACAAGAAAATACTGGTAATGCAAATTCTAAATAAAGTCCAAGGGCCATAACTCAGGAAAAAATCAATGCACTGGAACAAACTTGAACTGTAACTTGTCATAATAAAGCAAATGTCAAATGAATATTGGCAAGCATGAGGGGAAAAGTGTGGAAATCTTAGTACGAGTTTATTTCATAAATCCAAGAGTCATAACTCAGGAAATAAAATCAATTCACTGGAACATAATTCAACTTCTTGAACTTGTATCTAAAGTGGGGAAAACTTAGTATTTGAGTTCCCCTCCCCATGGTCGAAGGTCAATGTTTCATGATAAATCAATATCAAATGTATGAATGAATAGCAGCAGTTGTGACAGAAAGGAGTGGAATACTTATTCGTCAGACTGACAGACACATAAATGGACTCACAGAACACAGATGGGTGGTGGTGTTGGGTTATTTTGATAAAATTTTAAATGAAGAACAGTGTCCACACTACTTACTTTAAGTCATGCATATTTTCTTTAAATCTATATTTTCTTTCTCCAGTTCGTGTAATTTTGCTTTTAGTTCCGACACTTTCATTTCTGACACAGATTGTTTACAGTTACACACAGAACTACTACTTTTGTCCTTTTTCTTTATTTCTGCGTTTTCTTTTTTCAGTTGTTTCACCTCTTCAAGAAGTCTCTTCTTCTCTCCTTCCAACATAATAACAGCGAAATGATCAATGGCACCTCCTGCACTGCTGGTGCCAGCATACCCTCGATCTTTAGATGATGACGATGATGATGATGACGGGGGTGGTGGTGGTGCTGCAACTACATATTTATACATATTTCAGTTTTCATTTTGTCCAATATGAAAGACCTTTAGAATAACACAAATCTAACACATAAGGCTTTGGCACAAGCTTATAATTCAAATGACTCAGCAGGACTTTATGTGTATGTGGTTTGTCTTGGAGCAAGACATTTTTTTTGTCACCCTTCAAAGAAATTTCTTGCATAGCAATTGGTACATACTATGTTCAGAAATCTGCCAGGGTACATAAACTCATGTGTCATTTACTGGTAAAAGGGAAATAACTTATATATTGTGAACGTCTAAAGAAGTAAAATTAAAGTATTGGTATAAATGTTTGACAAAATCAGAAGGTTTTTTTTAATTTAAAGAACATAAACAATATTGATCAGAGTTGTTTAAACTTACAAGATTCATCTACGGACTGTAACCGTCTAATCTGGTTTTTAAGATCTCGGTTTATTTTTTCATAATAATGAATTGTCTCTTCATACTGCTTTGTTCTACAATAAATAATAATAAATAATAATAATAATAATAAGTTATATGTGAAATGGGATGCCATTTTAAAAGTGTCCCCAACTGGGAAATCCCAAACTAATAGCATGATAGCCATGGCATATCTATTCATTTCTATTTAAAGATTGTTCTCATGAAGTTTCATTAAGATATGAAAGATTTTGAAAAATGTAGTGGACAAAATGTTGGCAGAAATGGAGACAACACTGTCTACCTGCTTCATTTGGGGGACATAATAAGAAAACACAAAATTTTTTGTGAAAGCTGGGTTAGCCCCTAGGCATAAACCTGACTATCTAATGCACCAAGTATTGCAAGTAACAACACTGGTGTAATTGACCAATATGAAATATGTTTAGGTTGCCTGGTTACATATACATATGGAATGTACCGATAAGTCTTTTCATGACTGTAGTGTTGAGGCTTGCTCTGTAACAATTTGGGAAAATTTAATAATTTCCAGTTTAAGTGATCAGCAAAATGGAGAGTTAGGACACAGTCGGAGAAGCTTTTCTTTGGGTTAGTATTATATTCTTGTATTTTGTCTTGTCACCCACTAGATCTCATAACAAAAACTGTGTTTCCTGACCCAGCAGCTCAGTCACAACATCAATACAAAGTAATACATGTTTGTAACAATGCTATGTTTTCACTTCTGGTAGCCAAAATCCACATTAGCTTCTAACTTCTGAGAATTTGTTCAAAAATAAATTTTAGCAAATTTGTAAAAAACACTTTAAAAAGACCTATACATGTACACTGTATTTTCACACATTTTTAGAAATCTGAGTACTAATAATTTAAAAATTGTGAAAACCCAGACAATGTCTTACCGTTTTTCCTGTTGTGTTTCAGCTTTAGACACACTTCTTTTTAAGTTATAAATCTCTAGATTTTTATCTGCGACCTCAGTCTCTAATGTCTTCATCTGCTTCTCATGATCTTTGGATTTGTCTACAGAAAAATTCAAAATTGGTTTAGACGGATGTTTATTGATCACTAGAAATTGTATTCAACTTGATTGGTTATGGAAGATGTCCATTATATTGATTGGAACACGTCTGATGCCAGTTGTATATGACACATAGCTCTTTTACACTTCTCATAGGCGAGCTAAATTCAGGTCTCTTCTTTTTGTGAATGGGTCAGGGGCCCTTGAAATTGTAGAAAGAAGTATAATGGTCAACACTGTGAAAAAGAAAAATTGATAGAAAACTCATAAATACCATTTTAAATGATGAAATATCCATAATTGGCAAACCAATTGTGAAAAACCGTAAGATTTTGAATTTTGAATGGGGTAGAATATCGGCCAAACAACCCAGCAAAAGCCCTGAAATTATGCAACAAAGGGTGATTTACACAGCGTTATGTAAATGGTATTCCCCTTTTGAGATAGAGAGAGGGAGAGGAAAGAGAGAGAGAGAGAGAGAGATTGTGTGGATACTTACTAGCTGCATCTGCATACATCTGTTTAAATTTTAGATTTTGTTTCATGGTATCATTCAATTTCTTTTCTGACTTTTCTAGTTTCTCTTTCTCTTTTTCAAGTTTGTTGGTCAACTCATCAGCCTCTTTGCCAGTTTCTTGTAATTTATTCTCCGTTTCTTCCAATCTTTTATTGAGTTCACATTCACGGTCTTTGGTTCGTTCTTCCTGTTAAAACATAAAAAGACATAATATAACAAAAAATATCAGAACAGGCATACAGAATCTCATGTGGTATGAACATCATGGTTGATTACTAGCAGGGTTTGAAATAAAGACCAGGCTCCAGTTTCACAATCATTCTACAACTTATACAGTGGAGTTTGGCTATGTCACAGGGACAGCTTTATGAACTTCTTTATAGGAATATTTCGTAACAAACTATTTTCTTATTTCTGGGTATGAATTTGGAATTTGAGAGAGTTATTTTTTCATCGATGTGTATTGCAAAGGCCAATTAGTAATAACCAATTTCCTTAATCATAGATTATAAAGGACAATTTTTGGGGATTTTTTAGCAGTTCATTCATTATAGGGCCTATATTTGTTACATCCGTCTTCGTTATAGATTAATTTCACTTCCATTGTATTCATGAATTTAAGGCACCATTTTTTAAGATCACTTCAAGATTATAACACCTGTATTTAGTTTTATCGAAAATGTTGATTCATAGTTCCAAAAAGATTGTCAAAATTTGGTTCATTTAAGTAAGGAAAATCTCAGCTAAGAAATGGTTGTGAAACTTGGGGCTAGTCTGCCAGCTTGAGACCTATAACTTTCAAGTTTGAATATTTTGTAAATTCCCTTATACATGAATTTTTGATTTTATGAGAGTAACAAAATTTGGTGACTGTTTTATTTTAAACATTTCAATTTGTGTCATATATAACTCTCAAGAATCTTTCACTTAGAATTATGGTGGTCAGTTCTGCATTGGTAGAGGAAGTTGGAGTGGACTGATAATTTTTTCATGTTCTCAGTACATGTACTAGTAACTTATATTACCTCAATGAAGTTGTCTTTCAGCTGTATAATTTCTTTAAGCCTGGTTACTTCATCTTTCATCTGCTTCTCTGCAGCTTTCTGTTGAAAAGAAAAAAATACAGCTATTACTGAAAGTGAATTTTACCCCACCACCACCCCCATCACCACTTTATCAAAGAAAATATTTGCTGTCTAAAATTGTTTCAAAAATATTGGCAACCCTAAACTCCTAAAAAGGACAATGACACCAGTATTAAAAGGTGAAGACAAATACATATTAAGCGTTTCTCCAGGTACTTACAAGCATTAGCTTCATCTAGAATTAATAAGTACAATGTCCAATTAAAAATAGTCTCATCTGACAGCACTTTTTAACTATCTGTGTCCCACAGTGAGGATCTTGGCCCTGAAGTGATGTCCACAGATGAACTTGATTTGGTAAGTGACATACCCTTGACGCCTGACCCATGTTAGCAACCTTGGCATTGCAGCAACCTTAACTGTTTTTGTAATAAAATATAATTTGCAAGAAAACTGATCTTTTTGTCAAACAACAACAATAATAATCATTTGCCACAAGAAATTTAAATTTATAAAGTTGATTTATCTATGATTTACCTTTAACTGTCGTTCCAGCTGGAATTTATATTTCCAGTCTTCTTTATCCACCTAGAAGAGATAAAACATACATGTATATAACTCATAATAACATATAACTCAAAACAATACTGAAGCACAACTAAATTTGGTCTCATCATGTGACCATGTACCGGTAAGTCCTGTCATGTGACCATATAGGTCTCGCCATGTGACCATGCAAGTCTTGTCATGTGACCATATAAGTCTGGTCATGTAACCGTGTAAGTCTCATCATGTGACCATATAAGTCTCATCAGGTGACCATATAAGTCCTGTCATGTGACCATGTAAGTCTCATCATGTGACCATATAAGTCTCGTCATGTGACCTTGTAAGTCTCATCATGTGACCATGCAAGTCTCATCATGTGACCATGCAAGTCTCATCATATGACAAGCCTGAATTTTAATTTCCAGGTACAAGAATTATAACTAATATTTACATATACCATTAATTCAAAACA
Organism: Anadara kagoshimensis; assembly: GCA_021292105.1. Taxonomy (NCBI): domain Eukaryota; kingdom Metazoa; phylum Mollusca; class Bivalvia; order Arcoida; family Arcidae; genus Anadara; species Anadara kagoshimensis. The sequence continues at coordinate 57,700,077 of CM037859.1, forward strand.
AAACTGTAGCATGATAGAGTTTGTAAGTCTCACATGTGACAATGGATGTCTCGTCATTTGACCACACTAGTCTCATCATGTGACCATGTAAGTATCATCTTGTGACCGTGCAAGTTTTAGGAGAAAAAGAATCAACCCCTATTTTTTAGTGAAAATATATAAATCTCAACCTTTGTGGTGTGATTCTTTTTTCAAGACCTGGAAAATAAAGAATCTCATCCTTGAGTTTGAAGTTTCTAAGTCTCCACTGCAGAGCAGGGACAGATGTTATTATTCTGGTGAACCCTAATGGAGTGAATGGACCATCACAAGATATCAAGATATTACATGTATTTAAAACATTACCTCTTTACTTTCTTGTTCCTTAGTGTTTTGAACAATCAGCTTTTCTTTCAAGTTTTTAATTTCTGTATTCAAGTTTTCAATTTCCTGTAATTTTGTCTCTAACTTTGCTTCGTACTCTGTCCTGACATCACTAACACTACTATGAACCTGGAGGTTGACAGTCTCGTCGGTATGGAGATGACTCATACTGATTCTGTTTTCACGTAATTCACATTGTAACTTTTCTATAGTACTTTGCAATGTAAAGTTGTCATTTTTTAATTTCTTCATTTCCACCTCAAAGTCTTTCACTGTTTCTTCATACATTTCTGTTTTCTATCAAAGAAAAATAAGACAAACATAACCCCTCGGAAAGCAGAAAGCATGATATAGTTAAAAATTAGCCACTCTAGCTTGTATTGTTAGGCATACATCATGAATGTATGAATGTATAACAGATATACAATACTGTAAACCAACTTTATTTGTGGATAGACTCTTTCGCCATTCTCTTATCAAAACTAATTATCGACTATAAACTTTCGCCATATGGACTTTAGCTGAATATTTGGCATTAAAATAACCATTTTGGGAAACAAGCTCACAATGTTTAACTTTCACGATTATTTTGTCCTCACGAAATACGTAAAAGTTAATTGCACATGAATTTGGACCAACTCAAAAATACATCTTTCCAAAAAGTGTTTAATTTTTGGAAAATTTTTTCATTCCTTCATCTTGTGACCGTGCAAGTTTTAGGAGAAAAGAATCAACCCCTATTTTTTAGTGAAAATATATAAATCTCAACCTTTGTGGTGTGATTCTTTTTTCCAGACCTGGAAAATAAAGAATCTCATCCTTGAGTTTGAAGTTTCTAAGTCTCCACTGCAGAGCAGGGACAGATGTTATTATTCTGGTGAACCCTAATGGAGTGAATGGACCATCACAAGATATCAAGATATTACATGTGTTTAAAATATTACCTCTTTACTTTCTTGTTCCTTAGTGTTTTGAACAATCAGCTTTTCTTTCAAGTTTTTAATTTCTGTATTCAAGTTTTCAATTTCCTGTAATTTTGTCTCTAACTTTGCTTCGTACTCTGTCCTGACATCACTAACACTACTATGAACCTGGAGGTTGACAGTCTCGTCGCTATGGAGATGACTCATACTGATTCTGTTTTCACGTAATTCACATTGTAACTTTTCTATAGTACTTTGCAATGTAAAGTTGTCATTTTTTAATTTCTTCATTTCCACCTCAAAGTCTTTCACTGTTCTTCATACATTTCTGTTTTCTATCAAAGAAAAATAAGACAAACATAACCCCTCGGAAAGCAGAAAGCATTGATATAGTTAAAAATTAGCCACTCTAGCTTGTATTGTTAGGCATACATCATGAATGTATGATGTATAACAGATATACAATACTGTAAACCAACTTTATTTGTGATAGACTCTTTCGCCATTCTCTTATCAAAACTAATTATCGACTATAAACTTTCGCCATATGGACTTTAGCTGAATATTTGGCATTAAAATAACCATTTGGGAAACAAGCTCACAATGTTTAACTTTCACGATTATTTTGTCCTCACGAAATACGTAAAAGTTAATTGCACATGAATTTGGACCAACTCAAAAATACATCTTTCCAAAAAGTGTTTAATTTTTTGGAAATTTTTTTCATTCCTTCATCTTGTGACCATGCAAGTTTAGGAGAAAAAGAATCAACCCCTATTTTTTAGTGAAAATATATAAATCTCAACCTTTGTGGTGTGATTCTTTTTCCAGACCTGGAAAATAAAGAATCTCATCCTTGAGTTTGAAGTTTCTAAGTCTCCACTGCAGAGCAGGGACAGATGTTATTATTCTGGTGAACCCTAATGGAGTGAATGGACCATCACAAGATATCAAGATATTACATGTGTTTAAAATATTACCTCTTTACTTTCTTGTTCCTTAGTGTTTTGAACAATCAGCTTTTCTTTCAAGTTTTTAATTTCTGTATTCAAGTTTTCAATTTCCTGTAATTTTGTCTCTAACTTTGCTTCGTACTCTGTCCTGACATCACTAACACTACTATGAACCTGGAGGTTGACAGTCTCGTCGGTATGGAGATGACTCATACTGATTCTGTTTTCACGTAATTCACATTGTAACTTTTCTATAGTACTTTGCAATGTAAAGTTGTCATTTTTAATTTCTTCATTTCCACCTCAAAGTCTTTCACTGTTTCTTCATACATTTCTGTTTTCTATCAAAGAAAAATAAGACAAACATAACCCCTCGGAAAGCAGAAAGCATTGATATAGTTAAAAATTAGCCACTCTAGCTTGTATTGTTAGGCATACATCATGAATGTATGAATGTATAACAGATATACAATACTGTAAACCAACTTTATTTGTGGATAGACTCTTTCGCCATTCTCTTATCAAAACTAATTATCGACTATAAACTTTCGCCATATGGACTTTAGCTGAATATTTGGCATTAAAATAACCATTTTGGGAAACAAGCTCACAATGTTTAACTTTCACGATTATTTTGTCCTCACGAAATACGTAAAAGTTAATTGCACATGAATTTGGACCAACTCAAAAATACATCTTTCCAAAAAGTGTTTAATTTTTTGGAAATTTTTTTCATTCCTTCATCTTGTGACCGTGCAAGTTTTAGGAGAAAAAGAATCAACCCCTATTTTTTAGTGAAAATATATAAATCTCAACCTTTGTGGTGTGATCTTTTTTCCAGACCTGGAAAATAAAGAATCTCATCCTTGAGTTTGAAGTTTCTAAGTCTCCACTGCAGAGCAGGGACAGATGTTATTATTCTGGTGAACCCTAATGGAGTGAATGGACGATCACAAGATATCAAGATATTACATGTGTTTAAAATATTACCTCTTTACTTTCTTGTTCCTTAGTGTTTGAACAATCAGCTTTTCTTTCAAGTTTTTAATTTCTGTATTCAAGTTTTCAATTTCCTGTAATTTTGTCTCTAACTTTGCTTCGTACTCTGTCCTGACATCACTAACACTACTATGAACCTGGAGGTTGACAGTCTCGTCGGTATGGAGATGACTCATACTGATTCTGTTTTCACGTAATTCACATTGTAACTTTTCTATAGTACTTTGCAATGTAAAGTTGTCATTTTTTAATTTCTTCATTTCCACCTCAAAGTCTTTCACTGTTTCTTCATACATTTCTGTTTTCTATCAAAGAAAAATAAGACAAACATAACCCCTCGGAAAGCAGAAAGCATTGATATAGTTAAAAATTAGCCACTCTAGCTTGTATTGTTAGGCATACATCATGAATGTATGAATGTATAACAGATATACAATACTGTAAACCAACTTTATTTGTGGATAGACTCTTTCGCCATTCTCTTATCAAAACTAATTATCGACTATAAACTTTCGCCATATGGACTTTAGCTGAATATTTGGCATTAAAATAACCATTTTGGGAAACAAGCTCACAATGTTTAACTTTCACGATTATTTTGTCCTCACGAAATACGTAAAGTTAATTGCACATGAATTTGGACCAACTCAAAAATACATCTTTCCAAAAAGTGTTTAATTTTTTGGAAATTTTTTTCATTCCTTCATCTTGTGACCGTGCAAGTTTTAGGAGAAAAAGAATCAACCCTATTTTTAGTGAAAATATATAAATCTCAACCTTTGTGGTGTGATTCTTTTTTCCAGACCTGGAAAATAAAGAATCTCATCCTTGAGTTTGAAGTTTCTAAGTCTCCACTGCAGAGCAGGGACAGATGTTATTATTCTGGTGAACCCTAATGGAGTGAATGGACCATCACAAGATATCAAGATATTACATGTGTTTAAAATATTACCTCTTTACTTTCTTGTTCCTTAGTGTTTTGAACAATCAGCTTTTCTTTCAAGTTTTTAATTTCTGTATTCAAGTTTTCAATTTCCTGTAATTTTGTCTCTAACTTTGCTTCGTACTCTGTCCTGACATCACTAACACTACTATGAACCTGGAGGTTGACAGTCTCGTCGGTATGGAGATGACTCATACTGATTCTGTTTTCACGTAATTCACATTGTAACTTTTCTATAGTACTTTGCAATGTAAAGTTGTCATTTTTTAATTTCTTCATTTCCACCTCAAAGTCTTTCACTGTTTCTTCATACATTTCTGTTTTCTATCAAAGAAAAATAAGACAAACATAACCCCTCGGAAAGCAGAAAGCATTGATATAGTTAAAAATTAGCCACTCTAGCTTGTATTGTTAGGCATACATCATGAATGTATGAATGTATAACAGATATACAATACTGTAAACCAACTTTATTTGTGGATAGACTCTTTCGCCATTCTCTTATCAAAACTAATTAGCGACTATAAACTTTCGCCATATGGACTTTAGCTGAATATTTGGCATTAAATAACCATTTTGGGAAACAAGCTCACAATGTTTAACTTTCACGATTATTTTGTCCTCACGAAATACGTAAAAGTTAATTGCACATAAAAAGTTGGTTTACAGTAACATGGTGAATAAGAATTTTCTTTTTTTAATTTAAACATATAATGATTAAAAAAGATATGAATACTGTACACTGTAAACCTAGATAATTTAGCGGGAATTTTGTTTTGTGAAATAGCCACAATTTGTATCATCACCCTTCAAAGACATTTCTCCAATAGCAATTGGTTAATTTGCCAGGTACATGGAAATATGTTTGTAAATCTGACAGAGTACATAAATGCACATATTTAGCAGTAACTGTTACATCATGGATGTTGCAGTAAAAAAACATGACTTCAATGTACAGCAGCTTCAAAGAATATGAAATTCAAGTTTATAACACAGATTTAGTACTGCTTTCTAACCTCAAGTTTAAGCGTCTCTATTTCCATTTCCAGTGATGTGCAATATTCCTTCAACTTAGCCTTTTCATCTTCCAAATCCTGCATATTTCCATTACAAACTGAATTTCTTCCATCTCTCCCCGTTCCATTTTCTCTATTTTTTCTTTTAGCATTTCACATTCCATTATAAAATTTTCCAGACCTTCTTCAGCATCTGCTTTTTCATCAACTAACTTAAAATTTTCACTCTTCAAAGCCTGCATTTCATTTTCAAGTTCTTTCAGTTTTCCATCCTGAGAATCAGGTTCACTTTCTGTCGTCTGCTTGTCAATATTTGTAAGCTTTTCTTGCAGATTTTGATTATTTATCTCTAATTGGTTAATCTGTTCCAGTAAAGCCTCGTTCTGCTGATTTAAACCATCTACTTTTTCTTTAAACTCATCAATGATGTCACTTGACTCCATTTCTTCTGTCAATTTATTTTTTGTAGTCTGCAATTTTTCCACTTCCTCTCTTAATGTCTCACACTCTTGTCTCAATTTTTCAGTTTCATGCAGATCAGATTCTGCATCCAACTCTCTTATCTTTTTCAGTTCTTCATTTTCGTTTTCAAGTTTTGTTATTTTCTGTTTCAGTTCGCTGTATTCCTCTGGCACAGTGCCATCCAGTTCTGTTATTTTTTTCAGTTCATCATTTTCGTTTTCAAGTTTTGTTATTTTCTGTTTCAGTTCTCCAAATTCCCGTGGTACCATGTCATCCAATTCTATTATCTTTTTCAATTCCTCATTTTCATTTTCAAGTTTTGTTATTGTCTGTTTCAGTTCTTTGCATTCCTCTAGAGCACTGCTTAGTTCCTGATCCTGAGAATCTGACCTTGACAATTCAAATTCTATCTTGATCCCTCCATCTCTTCCAGATTTTTCTAACCGTTCTACCTCAGATTGAAGCCTGCTACATTCATTGGTTAAAATTCCAGTTTTTCTTCATATTCTTGTTTCATGTTTTCCATCAAGTCTACTTTCGACTTTTCATTTTCATCCAATTCACTAATATTTTTCAGTTCCACATTCTCACTTTCAAGTTTTGCTAATTTTTCTTTCAATGCCTCACATTCTGCTTGTACAATCTCTAATTGGCTATGTTCATCCGAAGTTTCAAGTTTTGCTAATTTTTCTTTCAATGCCTCACATTCTGCTTGTACAATCTCTAATTGGCTATGTTCATCCGAAGTTTCAAGTTTTGCTAATTTTTCTTTCAATGCCTCACATTCCATCTGCACAATTTCTAATTGGCTATGTTCATCTGAAGCTTCAAGTTTTGCTAATTTTTCTTTCAATGCCTCACATTCTGCTTGTACACTTTCTAATACCTGGCTTTGTGCCGCTGACATTTCCAAACCATCCCTGTTATCATCACTACTCTTTTCAGAATTTTCTAATCTTTCAACTTCAGATTTAAGCCTGCTACATTCACTCCTTAAGAGATTTATCTTCTGTTCATACTCTTGTTTCAATTCTTCCATTGTTTCGTCCATCTTTGATTTTTTTATCATTGTCCCCGAGTCATCGCTTTCATTTTTATCAACTTCATCTACATTCTTGGTCTCATTGAACTCCAATTTGCTTTCTAATTCAGATAATTTACTTATAAAAACCTGTTTCTCATTTTCAAAATCCTGTTTTATATCTTCCACAAATTTTTCATATTCAGCTTTTAAGTCCTCCATTTTGACATCGTCAGCAGGGTCGTTGTCATCGTTATGGTGATCATTTTCCAATTGGTCTTGAAGACGTGTGATGTCTAACTGCATACACTCTTTCTGCAATTCAAAATCCTCCTTCAAAGCCTGAAGTTCTTCCTGCTTTTCCAACTTCAATGTTTCTGCTATTGACTGGAATTCCGAGTACAACGAATCTGGATCTACAAGATATGAATTCTGACCTTTCAACTCTGTCACATCCAGTTTTAATTGTGATATCTCCATGTTCAAGTTCTCAATTGTTTGTTCATATCCTTCCTTTAGATTTTTAACTTCTGACTCATGTTGTTCTTTGTTTGAGTTCACCACTGCCTCCATGTGAAGTTTTACGTCCAAAACATCGGTCGCATCAATTGTTCCCTCTTGTTCTGTACTTTGTAGAATTTCAATCCTGGATTTCAGTGTTATAATTTCACTCTGTAAGTACTGTTTTTGTTCATCATGTTTAGACACTAATGTTTTTATTCGTTTTTCACAATCTTTTTTAACTCCTCCATGTCCTGTGCAGCATTTTTGACTTTTTCTTCGTATTCTTTCTTTACTGTTTCTAGTTCTTGAGAGTTAAATTCCTGCTTACTTCCACTCTCCTCTTCATTTTCAGAAATTAAAACACTTATCCGTTGTTCATAATCTGCCTTCTCTTTTTTTAGTTCCTCCTTGTCGGACTCTGCTTTCTGGATTTTTTCCATAAAATCCGACACAGTACTGTCATACAAATCTGATTTCTGAAAAAAAAAGGTTTTACCTTAGTTTAAAAAATTACACAAAACATAAGAAAATGCAAGATCAACTAGAACGAGTACTAATGTAATGATGGATGCATCATTACAAATAAGGCGCCCAAACGAATAAAAATCAAGAATTTTAAACTTGTAATATTCTTTTCATTTTGAGATTTAATTTTATATATAGAAGTAGTACATGAATCCAATTGGTTGAAATTCAAACAATAGGCAAAGTTGATTGACATCACCTATACCCAATATCACAACCTGTTGTTTTGATGAGCTAATGATGTGTTGATTTTAAATTAATCCAAGCATTTACCCATGTAATGTCATATTGATAACTAAATGCAGCTACTCTATTGAATTGAATAATAAATCATGCCCCAGGGATAACTGACCATTAGTGTTGCTTATAAAAAATATTTAACTTGAGAGCTTTTGGATATGGATCAGTGATTACTTAAGTATCCTTGACAATGAAAATTCATGCTTATTGTTTTAATTCTTAAACAAAATGATAGCAACCAGCCCATGAGGAAAAACTATAGTTTGAGGGTGGGGATCTCAAAGTTAGTACCTAAAACTACCTGTCCCCACCCTCCTATTGGAATGACCATTTGGGTTTACTTTAGTATCACTATTCAACTTTTAAAATAGAACCGGAAAATATATAGTTTTAGGGTGGGGATATCAACCATTTAAAAGTTAGTACCATGTCCCGCCTGTCCCCACCCTTCATCAGGAATGACCCCTTGAGATTTGCTTTAGTATCATTCTATTCAACTTTTCATGTAGAACCAGAAAATATATAGTTTATGGGTTGGGATCTCAATCGTTTAAAAGTTAGCACACTGCCCCTCCCATCCTTACACCTCCCGATACCCCCCGGGAAAATATTGTAATACAGACTTGTACATCTCGAGACACTGATCATGAAAATATATGGTTTTATAGTACAAAACAAAGTATAAATGGCAAAATTGACAATTATTGTTTTTAAGACCCCGCCCTCCTGCCCCTCCCCTAATAACCCCATGGGCATTTTGGCTCGGCCTCTGGGGAAGGAGATGGGTATCAACCTTTATGTGAAGTTTGGTTAAGATTGGACCAACGGTCTTTGAGAAATTGGTTGGACAAGTTCATGGCCGGAAGAAGAAGAAGAGGAAGAATAATAACAATATTAATAATAATAATAATAATAATAAATAAGAAACGGTGCAAAAACAATAAGTCGCCAAACTTTGTTTGGGCGCCTTAACTATCTCTTGAGAGCCAAATACCCCCCAACATTGACCTCCAGACCTTGACCTTTGACTTATGCAAATAAATATGGTATGCGGCACATCGTCTCATGTTAGTTTACATTTGTGCCAAGTTTGACCAAAATCCATCCATAGACATGGAAGATATGGAGCAGACACGATTTTGGGACGGAAAACCAGACGGACGGGCAGACAGACAGACAGACAGGGTGATTCTTCTATACCCCCCTAAACTTTGTTTGTGGGGGGTATAATAATTGCATAGGTATAAACTGAGTCGTGAAGGTATTTCTAAATCAATAAATAATTATGTATTTTAATTTTTATTTAACTTTTATTTTGATATCTGAATGATATAAGAATAGTTATACCGTAAATCTGGTTATTTTCACCACATTTTATTTTCGTGAATCATGTATGTGTAGGAGATTTATTTGAGAGAAGATGAATTTGTGTGTCAGTCATCAGGTATTGACTAGCAATATAGATTTAAGCTGAATACTTTCTATACGGAGGTATGTTGGATAAGCGAATGAATAAGAACATCAAAATTACATTCACCATATAAAACTGGATTTATAGTAATTGAAAAACCAAAATTTGCTCTATACAAAACAGAACTGTAATACAGATATAGAAAACAATGAATAAACAGTAAAACCTTGTTTACCGGTACTCTGTCACTTTGCTTATCACCACATTATTCTGAGGCCCCAAACTCAATTATCATCAAACACCTTAATAATGCCAAAATATGACTAAAAAATTTGTTTGGTGATGAAATGAGGTTTACTGTGTATATCTGACTAAGAGGAGTTTCCAGAAATTAATACTAATGCACTGCAGTGTGTTTATGACAAGGGACTTTAGTTGAGGTTCTTTTCATACAACAGACTGTTAGACTATACATGCTTTAGTACAAGGGCAAGGTGCATCAGTTTTTGAAGTCTCATCTGAAGGACAATGACTTTATTTCTGGATGTCAAGTGAAATGCCAAGTTACTATCTATTTTCAATGCAAGCCTAAGATCCGATCTGATCAGAATTTAAACATTGAGCTTATCATTATCGCCTCGCTAACTTAAGTGTCAGAATGTTTACCATTTGTCTTGCCAAAGTTGTCAGTGTAGGCCCATAAACATTAATTTTTTGGGGGCCATTGGCACAATGGCTTCTGGATTGAACACCATATAATATACAAACTAATTAAATAAAGTAACCTCTTGCATTTCTTTCAACTTTTGTGAATACATATCGTCAGAGAGAGACTGTCGATGTGATATTTCTTCATTGATGTTTTTCAGATCTGAAATCTCTGTAGAAAGTTTTTCATTCTGTTCTTTCAGACTTTTTATCTGTTGTTCATATTCCTCTCTGTCGGGATCTGAAGACTTTGAAGAAGAGTTGTCTCCCTTAGGCTTATCCGTCTTTTCATCTCTGATATTGGTCAGCTCATTCTGGAAATCTGACAGTTTTGTGCTCTGGATTTGTAGTTTATGTTGTAACTTATACACTTCATCTGACATTATGTTTCTTTCTTCCTTAAGTGTCTTCATCTCTGCCAGCATTTCTGAATTAGACTTCTTTAAAGCCTCTGATTCCTTTAAAACAAAACAAGAGCTATTGGTATGCACTGACAAATCCCTTCCACCCAAGTTAGTTTGAACAAGTTATAAATGAAATTTGATGCCATTTCAAAACTGTCCCCCAGACGAACCCAAACTTGGAAATTGATGTTTTCCCAACCATTTTCATATACTTTAGAAATAACTTTCAATTTGTTGTGGTTTACAAGGTATAAAGAAGTGGCAATTCTCATAAAATTGTGATAGAATAGCCACTTCCAAAATCTTGTTTATACCCCCTAAACCACAACAAACTGAAAGTGAATTGAACAGTGCCATTTATCCTTTCGGGATGTTTAGCCATGCCTTTTTGATGTCATTTCATCCTGTCTACACATTTAGTCCTGCCTGAAATCAGACTTGACAAAGGTTGAAAGGTCATGCTAGTTTACTGAAATGTAAACATTATTCTTGTCAGTAAGTTTATGTAGGAAAAAATCAGTGATTGTTAATGCATGTGTATAAAACACGTACCAATATAACAGAACCGGCAAAACATTCAATGCAAAACCGTGGATCAAGCAATATACTATTCATAAATGTAGCAACTTTGCAGCAGACTATAATAATAGTCTATGATAATAGTACTATTACAGAACAATCAGAAATATTGAATGAAATAAAAAATTTCTATCAAAATCTTTTCTCAAACAGAGATGAAAGCATTCTTGACATAAACCTTCATGAATTATTTAAAAATAAACAAATACCAAAACTAAAATCGCCCATTAAATGTAGCATAGAAGGAGAACTTTCTGCTTCAGAGGTGTTAAACTCATTAAAAACAATGAAAAATGACAAAAGTCCTGGAACCGATGGTTTTACAGTGGAATTTTACAAGTTTTTTTGGAAAGATTTGTCTGGTTTTCTTTTAAGATCTTTTGACTATAGTTTTAAACAAAAATGCTTGTCACAAACACAAAGAGAAGGCATTATTACTTTGTTGCCTAAAGGTAATAAATCACGTCAGGTTTTGAAAAATTGGAGGCCAATCACACTTCTCAATGTAAGCTACAAAATATTATCAACATGTATTGCTCAAAGAATAAAGAGTGTTTTAGAAAATCTAATACATGAAAATCAAAAGGGTTTTCTATCTGGTAGATTCATAGGAGAAAATACTAGGTTATTGTATGATTTGTTACAATTCACTGAAGAGAAAAATATCCCAGGTCTTATTGTTCTTATAGATTTTGAAAAAGCATTTGACTCCGTTTCTTGGAAGTTTATTGATAAAACATTAGAATATTTTAACTTTGGAGAGGATATACGAAAATGGGTTAAAATTTTAAATTTTGAAGCAAAGACATGTGTGGTTGAAAATGGTTTTTCATCAAATTTCTTTAAAATAGGTAGGGGATGTAGACAGGGGGACCCAATTTCACCATACATTTTTCTTCTATGTGTTGAAATAATGGCCTTAATGATAAGAAATAACAAGGACATAAAAGGAATAAAAATTGGGGAAAAGGAAGAAAAACTTAGCCAATATGCAGATGACACAACAATTATACTTGATGGATCTGAAAAATCTCTTAAAAAAACACTTGACTTACTAGATCAATTTGCAAAGTACTCTAGACTAAAACCTAATATTGAAAAAACATTTTGTATATGGATAGGGGCAAAGAAATACTGTGATCAAATACTTTGTCCTGATCAACCCCTTTCATGGAGTAAATCTGAATTTCCAACTTTAGGTATCAAATACACATTAGAATTAAAAAATATTGTTATGTTAAATTTTAAAGAAAAATTAGAAGAAATTTCAAAATTAATAAACATGTGGTCTAAGAGAAACTTGAGCACTTTAGGTAAAGTAACTGTTGTTAAGTCAGTCCTGGTTCCTAAATTAACCCATCTCTTTCAAAGCCTCCCTTCACCAGATGTTTCAATCTTGAAGAAATTAGAACAATTAATATTTCAGTATATATGGGGAAATAAAGGGGACAAAATAGCTAGACAGAAAATGATACAGGATTATGGAAATGGGGGATGCAGAATGATACATATAGGGTCATTTATTAAGTCTTTGAAATTAACATGGGTTAGAAAAATTCTTAATGAAACACAGCAAGAAGTTTCATGGAAAAATATACTCTTCCAAACTCTCTCAATTGATGAATGTAAAATGTTTCAATTTGGGGATAAATTTTTTAACAAACTGAGTAGAGAATGTAAAAATTTATTTTGGAAAGAGGTATTTCTTAACTTACACGACTTCATTCATACAATACATATAAGTCAAAAACATATTTTATATCAACCTTTATGGTATAATAGTAACATACTCGTAGGAAATAAACCGGTGATGTATAATACATGGTATGAAAAGAGTATACATCTTATATGTGATTTGTTTGATGATACAGGATGGTTTATGGATTATGAATCTTTCTCATTGAAGTATAATATTCGACCACCCATAACTATATTTCAAGGTTTAAAAATGTCTATAATTGAAAAATGGAATGTTCTGAAACAACAAAACACTTGTATTCGTCCCTATTGCCCTGAATATATATATTTAATCAGATCAAATGAAAAAGGCAACAGAAATATTTATGATTCATTTATTAAGAAACTGAACATTAAAAGCAAGGCAGAACTGAAATGGGAAACAGATTTGGGAATAAAAAAATCAAATAACTGGTGGAAAAACACATACATTTATTCCATGAAATTTTCAAATGACATAAAACTTAGATGGTTTCAATTTCGCATTAACCATAGAATTATTAGTACCAATAAATTCCTATTCAAAATTGGGATTACAACAAGTCAGACCTGTACTTTCTGTAAACATCAACAAGAAACCATTTTGCATATGTATTGGGGATGTCACATTATCCAAAAATACCAGAATGATATTTTTCAATGGCTCAAGGAGAAATTAAATATAAACTTGAATATTGATTCCGAAACTGTTGTCTTTAGTAAGAAAGGGAAGAAATATTCAGTGTTTAATTTAATTTTATGCCTTTGCAAATTTCATATTTACAAACAAAGATTGAAGAATTGTAGGCCCATTATTAGTGTTGTACAAAAAGAAATAGAAATATACTACAGACAAGAAAAATATATATACTATAAAAATTGTGATTACAACAAATTTCAAGAAAGATGGTCAAACTTTAGCAGATTATTTGATTAGGTATAATGTTTTGTTTTAGAGCAATACTTTAAAATCATTTAGATTAAATGGCTCAAGTATATCAACCTTTTATTTACCCCCCCCCCCTCCATATAAACTAAACCAAAAGATAAAATAATATATAGTGAAAAACACCACAATTGTTAAACACTCATCACATATTTGATAATGTTATTTTATATTTATTGTGTGAAGTTTACACAATTAATTTACAATTACCAATAAGTGAGACCTTTTGTATAGCCCACCTGTCAGTAGTGTTTTAGTGGCATTGCCTTTTTGGCATTAAACATCTAAATAAAGGCTTTATTTACTACAGTTCTAGGAAGTTGTATTTAATGCTGTCATGTATAAAATATCTGATATGAAAACAAAAATAATATTTTTTTTTTTTTTTTAAATTTAAGATCTATTTCATGATGAGCCTCTTTGATAACTTTTTTTCTATTTATTTATTTATTTACTTGTATCTATTTATTTATTTATTTTTATTTATCTATTGATTTAAATTGTATATATACATGTATATAGTTTTTGTAACAAGGCTTGACATAGAGCTGTTGTATATGTAGATATTTGCCTATGGTTTAACTGTTTGAAGCTTGATTACATGATGAGACATATTTCAAAATGCTCAAGAAATTTATGTGGAATATTATATAGTTAAATCGTCTTTGATTATGACTTATTTATTCAGTTTAATCTTTTCAAGCTTCAAACAACTGAGGCATTAATTTGTAAATAAACTAGCTGTGAGAGAAAATTTCTGATCCAGTATGAATGAGTGAGTGAAAGGTGTATTCGTTTCTATATTTGAAAAGCAATAAAAAAAAAAATAAAAAAAATAAAAACTTTGCAGCAGACATGAAATACGATGCAAAATGATTTGACCTTTGTCGCACATTGCTAAATGTAGTTCATGACACATTGTATTATGTTAGTGTGTACACACTTGTACCCAGTTTTGTCAAAATCCATTGAGAAATTTAGAAGATAAAGAGCTGACATGGAAAAACATAGATTCTTAGATTTAATCCTTGTGTCCTTGATTTTTGGCCTATATCACAAAACATGGTCAATTAAAGGTGCACACTTGTACAAAGTTTTGTCAAAATCCATTAAAAAATGTACAAGACACAAAGTGGGCACAAAAAACAATACAAACAAAGTAGTTCCATTTGTATGAAGATGGGTGAATGTGTCTTTTGACAAATAGTTAACCCCCCCCCCCTCCATGAAGGTCCAGTTCATTTATAAAGTTACCATAGTGAGTTCCTGAACTGCATCTTGTAGTATAATACATTCTTGTTCACGGTAGACCTGGTCCTCTACCATTTCTTTCTGAAGTTTCTCAAAATCTTCCTGAAGGAACTCATGTTTGTTTTGTCTGAAAATAAAATGTATGTCCATTATTATATAGCAACTCCTCCTCAGGGATTGTCCCAAATAGGAAATTATTTATAGAATTTTATTATCCTGTTTTTTGTATTTTTTATGTATATTTCAATATTTTTTATAACAGGTTAAAACATGATTGTTATAATGAGAAAATTTTTAAAGTTTGCCTCAAATTTTTCAGTTTGACAGTTCAAGCCAGAGATGATAAAGGTTTTGAATGTTATTTTTTGTGACATCTTCGACTTAGCTCATTTCGCAGACTACATGTATTTTCTGCATCGTGTGGAGTCCGTAAAACTATTCCCAGTGCATAGGTGTGGGATGTTATTTGGTTTTTTGAAAAATATGTGTGCGTACGAATTCTTCTTTAAATCCTTTCTGTCTTGACAGCAGTTTATAATTATTATAAAGTCGAACCTGCTTTGAAAGCCACCTCTTTATAAGGGCCACCTGCTTATAAAGGCCAGCAGAATTGTACCCCAATTGTTCTCTATTCATATTACGGTATTTATTATTCTCTTTGGTGGCCTTTATAGACAGGTTTGACTTTACAATAATATTCAGAAAACATTTAAGGCCTTTATAATATAGCTTAAACTGCAATGATGGGAGCATCTAGTCATTGGAAGTGCCATAAGGAAGACTTCACCATGACTGCTAAGCTCATTTTTTTCAGAACATTTCTTTCTCAGTCATTGCCATGACCCAATCCCATTCTTAAATAGGCAACTGTACAACACATTAGCCCATTATTAAATACTTAACTTTTATCCAGAAGTAATGTATACTTACAATTCTAGATATTTTTTGGTCTGTGGTTCTGGAGAAACAAATATACTTTTGTTATCAAAGAAACTGCGTCTGGTTTCATCAAGCTTCGGACGAGTTGTTATTCTGAAGCTTAGTGTTTCTGTGTCCTCAAGCAAGTCTCTGGGTGGTGAAATGTCTTCTATCATGGGAAGTGGGTTGTTTTTAAACCTCATTTCTTCATTTTAAAAGAAAAAGAAATTGATTATTAATTATATTATATTGCAGACATGGTCTTTGACCCAAAGAGACTTAGAGAAGAACCATCGAAAGAGAGCGAAAAGGACTGAGGCAACAAAAGTAGCAACAGGCAGAGGAAAATTGAGTGAACTTGTTAACGGCCCGATTCTCCTCACGGAGAGATGGAAATAAGAAGGCACAGTACTAGATTAAAACAACATTGACCTGTCTGCTTTACCTTTCATTAGGAATATTCATATATGATGATCCACAGTACATAGGTATTGTTTAGTTTTGCAGTTAATACACAATGCATGTTTTCCATGTAAAGGAAATAAACACCTGGGTTCCTTATACATAAATGTACTTGTCCATAATAAATATTTAAACAAAGGTCAAGCAGACAGGTCAAAGTTGTTTGTCTATACCTTAGTCCTTACTTTATTTTATTGTTCATCAGTATATTATTTTCTCAATATGTATACATGCTTTATCCATATAAATGTACTTCACAAATAGCTTTGACATTTTTAAGTTTATCATGCTGAACCCCAAAAATCATTTTGCAAACTTTTACATCTTGAACGCAGGTTATGCGTTAAGCTTGTACAATGGTTTTTAAGGTTAAACATGATAAAACGGTAAAATATCACAGAGTTATTTCTTATAATATTTTATATACCATGTAATAATTTGCAATAGTATAAATTTCTGTATATAATCTTAATTACATCATATTAAGTTTAGCAAAATATGATTGTGGAAAAGTAGCCAGAATAACTAATAAGGATGGACTGAAGGACGGATAATGCTTTACCATAATAAATCCCATTTCTGGAATCAGGCATATAACAATAAAGAAATTCATGTACATACCAGATGGTGGACTTCCTACAGACATACGGTTCCTTCCAAAGTTAAGTGTGTTTCCAGGACACCAAGTCAATCTACGCATTTTCTAAAAAACATGAGTAAAATAAAAATATAGAAAACAATATACTGTATTGTCATCAGTTTTATCTACAATATAAACATACATATGTAATTGGTGTATCGCCGGCCATGCCTTTTATGTTCCAACACTGGCTGCCATCACAGTACCAAAGCAGCGTCATGGCAACAAATGACGTACTAGTGTCAGTGACGTCATAAATGGCACAATTCAGGCCGAGTTTTCATTCTTTTTGTGTGTAATTTAAGCATGCCGGGCCTTTGTCGGAACATTGTAGGCGTGGCCAGCAATACGTCAATTAGACCACTACAAACAAGTTAAATGTTATACATGTACTCTAGCCAACAGACAGACTTAAAGACATTTTGAAAATACTCACAAAAGAAAAATTTGTGAAAAATTTGTATTGACTTTTTTTTCCCCAGTACAAATTGAGGAAGATAAGGCCCTTTTCCATTGGAAATTAGGGCCTGTATTTCACCTGTTAATGGATGCTAGAATAGAACTTTCAGATCCTCAATACTGTCTTTTCTAGTCCTCATCACTTGTTTTAGGGATGAAATTTTAAAAACTGTGAAAATTGGCAAAGTGATTATGAAAAGAAAACCCATAAGATTTTGAATTGTGAATAAGGCAGAATATCTGCCCCCTAAAAATCAACCCCCATAAGCCTTCCCTTTTTACTATAAATCTTACTGTATTTTGTGGTTTTTTCACTGGCTGGTTTCCTGTAGTTATTATAATTTTCTTTAATTTTTCTATCAGTTCTTCTTGTTGTCTCTGTGCTGTTTCTTTTTCATCAGTTTTTTCTGTAAATCTTCCTTCTCAGCTTGTGATACTGCAATACCTTTCTATATTAAGTAAAATATATATAATTATAAAACAGCTTGGAAAAAACCTTTGTTTTACAGTTTTTAAATTACTATATTGCTGTTTCAGTAATGAACCTTTCAGTGCCTGCCCTGAACCACACAACTATAAACAGCAACCAGATAAAGTGTATGATGTAGTCCACATCTATTGATGCACTGGCACTCATTTTTTCTACAGCAACTATTTCCTGGAACCAGTTCTAGATCAGAAACAGTGGCACATCATAAACAACCAGTAAACCCATGTATAGTGTATATACTTGTTTATTTGTTTTTACTGCAAGCCAGAGACTCCACACTGTACACATGTATGTAGAATTTCCTTAATGTGATGTTTGTTTGCAGATTTTATCAAGTAATAAAATACGGTATATGCCCTCTGTTACCATCAGACAGGGAAGTCATTATTTCTTTTAAATTTTTCTTTATTTTCTGGGGCCTATGTGGCCAAGCGCCAGGTTACAGATCACATCAGCTCTCATTACCTAGGCTTGAACCCCAATATGGAAAGATCCAAAAGTGAGAAACATGTCATTTGCTTGCTTGTTTCCTCCAATATTCATGAATTAAACACTTTGATATACATGTAAATGAAAGTATTTTGACTCTGGACATTATAAAGTCTGCTTATGTAAAAATTTAAATAATTTGATCTTAAGGCATATAAAAAAAGATTAAATATTGATTAAAGAATTTATAAAACATGCTCAAGAAAAAAGTATTACAGTAATTTTACAATGAAATTTTTGTCTACCTCATCTACAAGTTTCTGTAAGCGTTGAAGTTCAGACTTGTATCTCTTCAATAACGCAGCATCTGATAAACACTCGTTGACTTTTGGTTTGTTGGTAATTGTTTTGGCTGTTGATGCAAACTAGAAAAAAAAATCAGAAATTATTTACTGGTACAATTTTAAGTACAGAGGTTTGATGGAATTTTCCAAAATTTGGAAAATTTGTGAATCATTTCAAGTCAGCAACATACATGTAGCAGTCATTTTGTCAATTTCTGTATTGCGATATGACAGCTTGATACAGATATTTGTGATTTGACATGCTGTCTCTTCTTTATATATAGTTCTGTAGTAGAACAAGTAAATATTAACAACTAGTTTCAGGTTAAGAACACATGAACAGGGAAATCCTTTGGAATACACATTCTAATATCTATATTGAAAGTGACAATGGATACTATTATGGCTCCTAAGCATATATTGAAAGGTATTTAAAATTTTTGAATTCAAACATAAACAGATTAACAAATTTTTATTTGATATTGTGTGCAGATATGATTCATTTTTCTGCGATTAATTACAATTCTGCGCCGAACTCAACATGTACGCTCTCCCCAAGAGTTGTAAGATTTTTCTTTGAAATTAAAAAATCTTGTGAAGTCTAGATGCAACCCTGATAAGGCAGTGAAACTTTATGATTCATTATGGAACACAATACAGAAGATGGATGATATTTAATGACTACTTTCAACCTCCTTTTTGTCAATGCACAAGAATTCGTAGCAGTTATTTTGTATTTTTGAAATTTTAGAAAAGTTTTATATCTCCAGGTACTGGTAATCAGCTTGTCATACCATTAAGGAGTTAAATTATTGCAGGAGTCAGTATTTGCTGTTATCATCAAATGTGCCACTTTCTTTTCTGTGAATTCAATATTATCAACTCACCCGTAATGTACTGTGTGATTCCTCTACAGAAGCTGGAGTTATAGCACATATAATGGCTGTTTTAGAGTTACCACCGAGGGCATTCTGTAGAATCCTTGTTAGTTTAGAGTCACGATAATTGACATGCTGATTTCTGTAATAGAAAACAATAGCAGTCAGAAGATAACATAACCTGCCCACACATCTGTATATTTAACCACTGCATGTGGCAGTAATTAAAAGTTTTTCTCAGAATAAGATGTACATGGCCTTGACCTATGCACACGTTTAAAATTTAATAAAAATATGATATATAGA
This sequence comes from Anadara kagoshimensis, assembly GCA_021292105.1. Taxonomy (NCBI): domain Eukaryota; kingdom Metazoa; phylum Mollusca; class Bivalvia; order Arcoida; family Arcidae; genus Anadara; species Anadara kagoshimensis. The sequence goes on from CM037859.1 coordinate 57,719,967, forward strand.
AATCAGCAAAAATTCTTTATAAAATATTTTCTATAGAAATGTTCAAAATGGCCCAATTTAGGAAATTTCAGATTTTTTAGTCAAAATTATTAATATATATAATGGAAGGTAAAAATAGAGAGGTCAGGAAAAAAGAGTAAAAAATTCCATTGGTTTAAGACATATATATATATATGTGTGTGTGTGTGTTTGTTTTTAACCTATATATTTCATAAATTGTTGGCCCCAAGACCAGTGGGTTGAAAATCAACTTTTCAAGCCGTGAAAATGGGGATTTTGTGTAATAAACATAATTTAAAAATTTACCCGACGCCATCACTAAGTTTGCTGATACACTGACTGAGATAAAACAGACTTAAGTTGATATGACATCCTTCTCGCAGTCTGTCTCCTGTGTTTTCACCTGCTTTTTCTGATCCTGCTAAATCCACAAAATTCTGAAAAAATAAAAATCATATATCATATTTAATATACATGTACTATTGTTGTATTGTGATCTAAAAGCAATGAAGTGCTGGAATAGTAAGTACACTCAAACCTGTCTATAAAGACCACCCAAGGGAACCAGTAAAAGTGACATTTATGGGTAGGTGGCCTTTATATACAGGTTCAAATATGAATAAAGAACAATTGGGAGACAATTCTACTGGCCTTTACAAGCAGGTGGCCCATATATAGAGGTGGTCTTTTAGGCAGGTTGGACTGTACCTGTTTACTACATCCAATACCTTATTACATTTAAGCAGAACTATTATACATGCATGTACTGGATTTGAAATCACTTGTATACAATGCCAATTCTTGGAATAATTAACATAGAATAGAACTACAGTTCCACACAAACATTGGTACCACCTAGAACACCCCATTTATTTAGATATTGGGAAAAAAGTTTTGAAAGATGCAGCCTCAATACAGTTTGACTTACAGATCACACAAAATGTGTACCTTGCCAAAATTCATAATTTTTTTTTACAAAAGTTGTCCAAATTAGGCAGTGCACAACTTTGATATACATGTTAACACTACACAAAGTTTGAAAAATATAGCTTTAATACATTGAGTTTTACAGATTACACAAAATATGTACACCACAGGGGAAAAAAAAAAGGGTAAGACTTAAGTCCACATAGAAGAGAACAACTGAAAAGGAAAGAAACACCTGCCGGATGGACTAGCTGGAACACAGCAACAAGAGGCCCATGGGGCTGATATGCTCACCTGATAACTAATGGCTAGCTGATAGATTTAAAAAAAAACAACATAAATACTAAACCCCAATGACTTTTTTCTTTACATCATGATAACCGTTATATCAATACCTACAACATTCTAATATACATGCCTATACAACAAGTTAATAGTTTTCAAGATAATAAACCATTTCAGTATCGTTTCACATCTGTGACCTTTACCTTTGAACCCATGACCTTTTTCTATACATCAAAATGATCGTCGTATCAATACCTACAACATTCTAATATACATGCCTATACAAAAAGTTTATAGTTTTCGAGATAATTAACCATTTCGGTATTGTTTTGCAATTGTGACCTTGACCTTTGAACCCATGACCTTTTTCTATACATCAAAATGATCGTTGTATCAATACCTACAACATTCTAATATACATGCCTATACAAAAAGTTTATAGTTTTCGAGATGATTAACCATTTCAGTATTGATTCGCATCTGTGACCTTGACCTTTGAACCCATGACCTTTTTCTATACATCAAAATGATCGTCGTATCAATACCTACAACATTCTAATATACATGCCAATACAAAAAGTTTATAGTTTTCGAGATAATTAACCATTTCTGTATTGTTTCGCATCTGTGGCCTTGACCTTTAAACCCATGACCTTTTTCTATACATCAAAATCATCGTTGTATCAATACCTACAACATTCTAATATACATGCCTATACAAAAAGTTTATAGTTTTCGAGATAATTAACCATTTAGGTGTTGTTTCGCATCTGTTACCTTGACCTTTGAACCCATGACCTTTTTCTATACATCAAAATGATTGTTGTATCAATACCTATAACATTCTAATATACATACCTATACAAAAATTTTATAGTTTTCGAGATAATTAACCATTTTGGTATTGTTTCGCATCTGTGACCTTGACCTTTGAACCCATGACCTTTTTCTATACATCAAAATGATCGTCGTATCAATACCTACAACATTCTAATATACATGCCTATACAAAAAGTTTATAGTTTTCGAGATAATTAACCATTTCGGTATTGTTTTGCAATTGTGACCTTGACCTTTGAACCCATGACCTTTTTCTATACATCAAAATGATCGTTGTATCAATACCTACAACATTCTAATATACATGCCTATACAAAAAGTTTATAGTTTTCGAGATGATTAACCATTTCAGTATTGATTCGCATCTGTGACCTTGACCTTTGAACCCATGACCTTTTTCTATACATCAAAATGATCGTCGTATCAATACCTACAACATTCTAATATACATGCCAATACAAAAAGTTTATAGTTTTCGAGATAATTAACCATTTCTGTATTGTTTCGCATCTGTGGCCTTGACCTTTAAACCCATGACCTTTTTCTATACATCAAAATCATCGTTGTATCAATACCTACAACATTCTAATATACATACCTATACAAAAATTTTATAGTTTTCGAGATAATTAACCATTTTGGTATTGTTTCGCATCTGTGACCTTGACCTTTGAACCCATGACCTTTTTCTATACATGAAAATGATCGTTGTATCAATATCTACAACATTCTCATATAAATGCCTATACAAAAAGTTTATAGTTTTCGAGATAATAATTATAATCAGAGGTAAAAAAAATTAGGTCATGACCTTTACAATTGACCTTGACCTCATTTTGAAGATACTAACAATAAGATGTCAAAACTAAAAACCCCATGTCATTATCTGGTCAAATAGTCAAGTTATAACAATTTGAAGCTATTTTACGATTTTTTCAAAATTAAATGCAAAAACGCGTAACCCATTTTTCTACTGAATTTCACAAAATGAACAAACTATAGGCTTAAGACCCTAGAGAAGCCAAATATCACATCAGATTTTTTCTCCAAGCAATACTTTCGCAGAAGAAGATTTTTTAAGATTTTTGCACCCCTAGGTCACCTTGACCTAGTTAGGGTAGCCATGGCAATGCCACGAACAAATCTGAATTGCACCAACCCAGACATCCTTATGACCAAGTCTCGTTGAAATCTACAAAGTACTTTCAAAGGAGAAGTCGAAAATGTGTGTTAACGATGCACGCACGCACACACTCACGCACGCACATACACACGCTGCACCATGCCATAAGCTCACATGACCTTTGGTCAGGTGAGCTAAAAACAGCAGCTTAGGATAGGCAAAATTACAAAAAATAGTGTTGTGGCCTTATGCACCTTCTGACCAGGAGAGTAATAAGGTTAAGGTAAGGAAGCTGTGATGGACAACCGATCAAACCAAATAACTAATGAACAAACCAATGCTGACATCTAGTCAGGGCTCAATTGATAATGTGGTTATACATGTAAGAGTTTGAAATAATTTTACAAACCAAACGTACCAAATGAGAAACATTAACAGCACTGTCATCTTCTCCAGTTTTTCTACTTTCTATAACCTGGTGATCAAATAAAAATCAAATAATCAGAAAAAAAACCTTGACAAACTAAATTATTAAATTAAAACATTTTGCACAATGTATACAGTAACTGCTTTAATAATGCAAAGTGTGACTTCAATCAACCTAAACCAAATTTTACATTTAATACTTATAACTGAATTCCATGATTTTGTAATGATGCAATTTATGTCAGGGGCCAGTTGCACATAAGATGATTAAATTTAATGACTCTTAAATTTAATCATCTTATGTGCAACCGGCCCCAGAAATTGATTACATTTAATAAATAAATGCATTGGTATTTGAACAGTATGGCAAACATAAATGTAGCAATAAAACTGGCAATTACATCAACCACAGTCAAGTACAACTGAACAACTTACAATCACAATTGAATGAAAGAGTTACGTTTACATGATGTTAGGTTAAAATTGTAAACAGTCTGGTAACCATGGTAACTGAAAGATTTAGTTGCATGTATAAGTACATTAGTTTATATATTTTACATGTAATATTATGTATGTAATGTTATTCTTAAAGTTTCAAAGATTTCTCATTTTTACTACTCTACATGTACATGTATATGACCACAGTGTTTGCTGATGGACCTACCATTCTGAGTATACAATGTGAGCGACTACTTCTGTCATTCTGTTTAGTTTCAGCCATGGTCTTCTTAGCTGTTAATATAAAGATAATATACAATACAGTTTACAACATACCATGTAATATCCCATAATAATTAAGAACTTATTGGAACACACTACAGATGTTATGGATGGATGATAATCTTAGCCTTAACAGCACTTCTTAGACAACTCGCTGTGTTCAGGATGACCCAACTAACTAGTTTCTGGATTGAACAAGGAGACTATGTTCAATAATTTGATTAGCTCTATTTTTTAAACTCAAAGTGGGTTTCAAAACTAAGTGGCCAGTGGAAATTCCAAGTAGCCAGGCAATCTTTTCTTCCAAATAAAGGAAAATAAAGGCATCTTTTAGGTATGGAGAACAAAAATGCACATTGTAAAAATGACTTACAATCACTTACATACATCACAGTGTTATTTATAACTATAATGATGATGTAAAGTGTCCATTATATTGCCTGAAATGGTAACAGTACCATGAAAGTTCTGTAACACAGAAATAATATCTGTTCTCTAGTCACAGAAGTTCAAATTTAAAGTGGACAAGCTGACAACCATTTACAAATTTTAGGTTGCCAGAGACAATTCCAGGTCGATTTAGCCACCATTTCAGTAGACAAAATTGAGGGCTGTTATGCCATCCATACATAACTATACAAATTTCTATTTACCATAGGTTTATATATAATCATCATATCGAATTGAAATATTGAAGTTTCTGTAGTACATGTATTTGAAAGTGGATTCTTAACTTAATAACTTACATGTAAATGTATGCAACAAAAGTTGTTTTTCTTGACAACTGGTGTGAATTTTTTTTTAATTTTTAGAAAAAATATCAAAAATGTTGGAAAACATTTTTCTTCACACTTTAACATTTTACTCTTTTCAAGATAAAAACACTTTTTTTAGCAGATAAACACTCAGCTTTAGAAGTGATGTTTTCAACAATTTTTAAATATGTGTAGAATTTTAATCTGTAATGACAAGACCAGTTTTGAACATGTGTAATAATTAATGGAGGGCAGCGTAGTTATAGCCTTACCTTCTCCAATCTTTATGACATCATAGACATCACTTGAAGTATTAATTATTTCTTCTTTAAGTCCTCTAACCTCTATGTTACCATCCTATATCAAATTATACAAGTACATATACATAGAACTGAATGACTTAAGTAAAGTTTCAAAATTTGTAAACAGTCAATACCATCGAATAAAGGTAGTTTCCTCTGGAGAAAAATGACTAAATTTTCCCAATTTGACCACTAAAATCCCCCAAAACAGTGATATAATAAAATACTAGCAAATTTAAATCTAGTTGCCCTTACTCACAAAATGTGAAATATTGTCACCATATAACATCTTTACAATGAGGATTCTAAGCTATTGCAACATATCATTATGCAGTTTACTGTATTTCAGAACTTCAAACTTACCCAATTTAAAAGGCAGAAGGTAGTTTTTAAAAAATGTAAAAATAAATCACTGATCATGATAATAGTAATGTTGAACAAATGTACTTGTAGTTAATTTCATTATACATGCATATTAAAAATTTAATTTAAAGTTAACAATAAAATAATACCCTATGATAATACCCAGTGATTGCAAGCGGAAGTTCTTCATATCTTTCATTTATATGTTTAAATGTACATTGTACAGTCCACTCTGACTTAAAAGCCACCATTATATAAGGACCACCTGCTTATAAAGGCTAATAAAATTATATCCCAATTGTTCTTTATTCTTATTATTTGAATCTGTATATAAAGGCAACTTGCCCATAAAGGCCACATTTACTGGTTCCCTTGCATGGCCTTTATAGACAGGTTTGACTGTATATAACATTGTTAAGAACTATGCTAAAAAATTAACATGTTTAACACACAAATGTATAACAAAAAGAACATACATGTAACTTCATAGATGTGCCTAAGTGGCTAAAGAGTGGAGTGTAATAGGTTATAATGGTTCAAAATTATTCACGATTTTTTCACCCATAAATATTAAAACTGTCCATGTTTGGATACAAGGGAAACAACAATTTCTATAGAAAACCACAACCTTTCACATGCGAAAAATTTTCCTGATTGGTGAGACTTGCTTTGATCTGTAATCTGGCTCTTCAGGGCAAATCGACAACTAATGTACCTAGTGGCCAAAGAAACAAGAAGACAACTTACTATTCACTGTTGTTGTCTATTCAAATCATATATTTGGTATCAGAATATACTTACGTTATCTTTTATGTAGAGTTGCTGTTCTTCTGATGGTTTAGCCAGTAAATCTGTTAACTTTTCATTATAAAGCTCCAAGTAAGAAACTCTCAGCAAAAATTCTCTATCTTTGGTCTAAATTCATAAAAATTATACATCTGCATTATTTTGTGTTCATCACAAATAAACTTCTGTATGCCAAAAAATATAAGTGCGTTTCCGCTAACCCAACCAACTCTTAATTTTTTATGCTTACCCTAGGGTTAAAGTTTTTATGACAATATTTTGACAAGCACCGTTTTTCTAAGAGCATTAACGGAAACACATATATATTTTTCTTTGGTCTTAGAGACAGGGTGTGATTTAAACTTTCACAAAGACCTGTAATTTTTCAGTCAGACCTAAAACTTTTCATCTATCATCTAGACCTGTAAATTTTCAGCCTGACCTGTAATTTTTCAGTCAGACCTGTAACTTTTCATCTATGATCTAAACCTGTTAATTTTCAGTCAGATTTATAACAGTCAGACATGTACATTTTCAGTCAGTTTCTGTAATTTTGAAGTCAGACCTGCAGTTTTTCAGTCAGAAAGACAGTAATACCTTTATCATTGCTTGTCTCAGATTATAACTTGGGGCTGTGGTAACATATCAAGAGAGACTAATAGACAAATCCATGCACAGTGAAATGTTGATTCATTGCCAACATTTGTTCAGTCAGATTTTGGTGTATTAAATAAATGGACTACAGGAAATGCTCAATCTTGCATATAATTACTCACGCAAATGGTGGTTTAACTCCAATTCAAGTAAATCAAGTTCTCATTTTTACTCAGCGTAAGAAAATAGACTCTGGTATTTTTAAAAGTTGGAAAATGGGTCAAAACGAATTACCAATTAGAGATTCACACAATCATTTAGGCATTATTCAATCTTCCAAACTAACATCAAATTTCAGAACACAACAGGCATGTAAAAAAGGGAAAAACACATTCTTCGCAATCAACTTTTCCAAAGACATCAATCCACTAACTTCGGCGAACCTATACCAGAAAGTTATAATCCCATCAGTGCTATATGGATCAGAACTTTGGAATAACTTAACAGCTCATGAAAGAGACTCTCTAAACAGACTTCAGCGATTTATATTAAAAAGCATTCAAAGTTTTCCCACCAGAACGAGATCGGACATGGTAGAGAGTATGCTGGGTTTTCACAATTTATCAGCCGAAATTGATAAGCGAAAGCTGTTATTTTTTAACAAACTGTCTCAATTGGAAGACAATCAAGTTTCTAAACAGCTATTTTTAAAACGCATACCAAATTCATTGCAGATAATACCGTGAAACACCTTGGATTTATTTCAGATATCTACAATGTTATGGAAAAGTATTCTCTGGTGAACTATTTCGACACTTTTGCTAACAATGGACTTTATTTAGAAACTTCACAGTGGAACCTATTAGTTAAATCTACAATACATGCAAAACAGACTGAATGGAGGTTACAACGCATAGACTCTGATCAAGACTTTTGTCGCTTTAAAGCCATATATCCCAAACTCTCATCATCAGTATGGACATTTGCATCCAACAGACAGGAACTTCATATTGTACGCTATATTGCAAAATTATCAGTAGTTCCCAGGCAACAAGCTGACAATACTTGTGATTTCTGCGACTGTCGATATCATGACCTCCTGTCTCAGGCATTGTGTTACTGTTCTAAAACAGATCACCTGAGAAACATATTGTTTAACATATTGTTAGATAATTTTGACATCCATCTATCTGTAGAAGTAGCTGGATATGACGAGGAAACACTCACTCAGTGTCTTCTAGGTAAAGAAACTGAATTTAGATTTCATAACACAGATGATAAGAAATTATTCAAATCTATCTGCTTCACTTATGTCAAGGCAGCATCTAGTGTCTACGTAAAATGATATACATTGGTAACATTTATTATACAATTATATCATATGTACATTGTGTATATATCTTTTCATTGCCTTAATTAATAATTATGTTTTGTGTTGATTATTTAGTGTACCTGTAAATAACACTATATGTATCTCTATAATGGAGGAAATAAAGTTTGAATTGAATTGAATTGACACTAAATCAAGGGAATTTTATCAAGAAAAACTTAAAAGAAATATAATTTCAGACTTCAAATTATTGTTGTGATAGGCAAGATGGCAAAGATATTGAGGGGCATTATAATGCAGTTTTTGTGAACTAAAGAATAATGGGTTTTCAAATTTCGAAATTTTTGGTAAATAAACATGGTGGCAAAGTAATTAAGGTACATTTTAAAGATTTTTATAGAAATTAAACTTACATCATTCAGCATACCAAATATTTCTTCAACAGACAGAGACATAATTCCTGGGTTCAGACGGTTTCCTGACATTGTAAATGTTTTACCAGATGAACTCTGTCCATAAGCAAATATAGTTCCTGTAACAAAACACATCATTCAATTTATTGTAAAATCATCCCCAAAATCCATGCAATAAAATTCATATTACCGGTACAGATGTGTAATATTACTCATGTTCCCTTGGCTGGTTTAATGACGTCATAAGATTGTTGTAACATATTTAACATCATATTTTATCTAGAATGATGGTTTTACAGCCATTTTGACTTTTCTGTAATAGCCGAGAAAACACTTTACAGATATAAAAAAATCGAGTTTTCTTATATTAGACAATAAACAGAATCTTACATTCATGTTTATGTAATACTTATTATTTAATTTATAAAACTTCCTGAATAAAATGTTTGTGCAACTTGGACAAGGTTCTTTGCATCAAATTTTATTCAACTCGTTTAATAAATCCAATATTACATAATCACTCATGTAAAATCAACCATATAAGGCATTAGAAAGTTATATTGCACATCCAATCTTAATTTATTTAGGAAACCCATGGGAACCAGAATGCACAAGTTCAATTGCAATTTCTTATTCTATATGATGTATGATTCGCATACAAAATTTTAGTTCAATATTTGCATGCAATTAGAAAAAAAGTCAAGAAAACTACTATTTTAAAGAAATTTTGTGATAGCCAATAATTTCATAAAAAATCTGTGAACTGGAATTTAAACTTGATCTACACAGGTACCTCATAATGGTAGACTCATATATCAAATATGTTTTCAATATCTGCAGTCATATAGAAAAAAGTCTGGAACCATGTAGTTCCTGTACACATCCCCAAACTAATAGCCGGGTTCAAATTTATTGCAATTCAGCTAATAAAAACTGCAGCTTCCTCAAGTGTCTCAAGACACAGAAAATGATTAATCCATCTCGGGGTCCATGAATCTGTTTTAACTTACCATGGAAACCAGCTACAGCAGAATCGATGATGGGTTTACACATGTCTTCAAATATAGAATAAGTGTCTGTGTGTTCATCATATACCCGATCTGTAATTAAAGTATGACAAGAGATAATGTTTAACTTAACAAATGATAACATGTAGCATCCATTATCATTTATCATGGGGTGAGAGTGGAAGGGAGGGGGAGGGTAATATTGTTGAATGCATTATAAATATAATTTTTTTCAGTGTACATTCCGAGGGATACAAAAATAATATGATTGTGCTTTTTGTTAAATAAATAAAATCACAAAACCGCAATATTTTAACCCTGGGAATATAAATAATTTATTTAATGATTCAACAGAAATACAATTCATTTACAAAAACAGGTAAACTATGGTGTTAACTATGATACTTACCAAAGGTATAGGCGGTCCCTGCCTTCTTGTTTTTATCAAGTGGTGCTATCACATTGTCTTTTACTATCCAACTACTGGCCAGACCAGCCTGTTGTTCCCTGTGTTAGAATAAAAGCTCTATATTGAAGACTATGTACCACAGTTGACAACCGATAACAAACACTTAAGTATAAAAAATAATCAATATAATATAGTAACCTATTACTACAACAAAAATCAGTGATTGTGTTAAATTTTTTAAAAACTACCTTCTGTCTTTTAAATTGGGAAAAATTGAAGTTCTGAAATACAGCATGACATGCTTTCAATAGCTTAGGATCACGATTGCAAAGATGTTATATTGTGACAATATCTAATATTTTGTGGGAAAGGACAACTAGATTTAATTTGCTAGCATATTTAACTGTTGTTTTAGGAATTAGAATTTTAATGATCAAATTGGGAAAAATGGGTCAAAGACTCAATGGGCCGGGTTGCCATTAAGTCAGGTGCACATCTTCAATATATATAGAAACATTCTGTGAAGTTTCAAGGTTTTTGGTTGAAAACTGTAGGAGGAGTTGAGTTCACAAAGTTGGTACCCTATTTTCCCCGCCCGCCCGCCATTCACACTATAAACCGGATTTGCACTCTGTGCAACCCAGCCAAAAATTTGTAATCTTCTGCCAGGGGAAACGACCTTTATTCAGTAGTAATTTTAGGCAAACAAAATGTAATATTTATAGATATTGCATGTTACCATGTTATGATACACTAATAAAATAGGATACCTACTTGGCTATCAATGGCCTAACTCTGATGGCCACCTTGATGTTGTCCATCTTGGACCTCTACAATATAAAGAAAGAACAAATTTAAAACACTCAAACTGCCCTTAAATTATTTTGATATTTTGGCTTTAGCATATAAATTTAGTTTGAACAGTTTACTTAAACATTACAATTAAATCTTTAAACTCATCAATTGAAACAAAATTGGAAATTTTGTCGAACCAAATTGGCAAAAGATGTTAGATTTTATGTGAAGGAATGTGATTTTGTCATACATTTGTTAAATTCAAAATTTGTGAAAATTACTAGTGGAAATTCCAATTATTTTCTTTTGTTTGGGGAAGAATTCCAACTTGTGCACTAGCACTAGGAACGTCTCTGATTTGAGTATCGATTATGTGGCTGACAATGTGGTTTGCTGTTGTACCATGTGATACCCCTTAACATTTATGCAGAACAATTATTTCCATTTGATGTGAAATCATATCAACTCATTTTTCCACAAACCCAGCATTATTCAGGGAATTTGTGATGTAAGTTTTCCAAAATGTCTACACAAATATTAAGGGGTGTTGATCACATGGTACAGAAATAATACTAGTGGAACACACTGCTGATGCATGTAGCAAACAAGATCAGTTGTGACCAAGGGCTGACAATTTATTATGTACACTCAAGTTAAAGGTGATAGCAAAGATAATTTCAAAGAAAAATGAATATGAATTATTCAAAACTTTTCTCTCCTAAATTGACCAACTGTAATCTTGTTTACAACACCCTGAACCGACTTCCTTGAATATTCGAAGAATTTTGATTCAGATGCAAATGTTCCATTACCTAACTTTAATGAGCTATTCCATTTTTCATCCAGACCATATCTATTTCTTTTTTCTATGGAAATTTTAGCATTAGCCATTAGGGTAACTCTTTTATGGAATTTCAGGGTCATTCTGCATATCAAATTTTACAAGAATTCCAAAGAGATTTATGGTGTAATTTTACTGGAAGTTTTTAGCAGTAAAATATACTGAAATTCTGTTGTCATCTGGAGGCGATAATTCTGGAATAGCCCAATTGAATTACTAGATCTGCATCTGAATAGGTAAAAGAATAAATAACTGCACTGGGATTCTCATTATGAATGTTCCTTATTTTTTATATTTCTTAGGACTTGATCTTGAATCGACCATTACTTATTTTGCTTTTCGGGTTATATCTGCTCGGCTACATCATAACGAGAAAAGATCACTTTTTATTTTTACTGTATAGCCTAGACTAGTGTGGGTCAGACAACTCACTGACAAGTGCCCGTTTGTTTACACGTGGTGATTTTCATGGATAAAGATGTTGAATAAACGGTTTCAGTAGCTTCAAACTTTTAAAATAACTCAGTGTCAGGCCTGGGCGCATTTTGGATGTTACAACGATAAATGATCATTAAATACTTAGCTTACATGAACCCAACTGTCCGTCCTATTGTTGATCAACAGATTTGAACATTAGCGGCTGAGATTTGATTGGTTCAAATTCACTACTCGGAACTATCGGAAGTACTGTTCGGAATGTCTCGGTGAACTCTTTTATCTAGGAAGACAGAAAAGTCAATACTTAACGTACATCAAACGGACCATGCTGCATTTTAACCTACCTTAAACTGTTTTATTTTGGTTTAAAATGAAATATTGCCCAGAAATAGCCGTTTTGCACGCATCACTTGCGTTAATAGAAAAACAAGCGTGTTCGTCATCATGGACATTGGAACCAAAGGTCTCTCTCTCCTCTCTGTCTCTCTCTGTCTCTCTCTCTCTCTGTGTTTTAGCTGTTTAGTACTGTAGTGTAAAAGGGGGGGGGGGGAATGTGAGATAAACAGGTTATATATTAGTCCATTTACCTGTAATGTGGAGACAATTTTGTTTTTGAGACATTGTCAAATGTCCCCACATATAAGGTTTGTAACCCCACTCCATTGAAAATTGTGTTTTACTATGAGAATCAGTGCGTTTGTGACAGTGAAGTATGTTTAATTTCCTAAGAAAATCCAATAAAATTTAATATGTGTACATCGAAAGTGATATCCTTGGTGACGTTTTACGTCATATGCCGAACATGATATGCCATTTGCCAGGTTTTTCAACATGTTAAATCCCCATAGCGCCAATGTTTTACTCTGTGTAGAAATATTCTACACTAATCAAGGATGCACTTACACGAGATTTTCTGTTACAACTAGATACAAGTAAGTGAAAAATGTCAGTCTTTGTGCAAATTAATTTTATTTTTTATTGAAATAAAGTGTAATTTACTGTCACAAACACACCGGCTCTGATAGTAGAGCATTTCATACTGACTACTGTAGATAGACCTTGGAATACAAGATGGAGGTTGTTCAGACTTCTAATTGTCTCCAGATTAACAGCTACATCATCATCATCATCATCTCTCTCTCTCTCTCTCTCTCTCTTTGTGTTTTATTTGTAGACTTTGAAGATCATTGATAAATCATTAAATAATAACTTTCATTTTTTTCTTACTAGGATAAAAGAGAGAAATTGATTAGATTGCAGAAAGTGGATACCGGTAAATATGTCAAAATTTTGTCAGCTACACTAGGTGAAATAATACAGGGACTAGAAGAAGACAATACTAAGGACCTACAGGTAGTAACATACATGTACTAGATTATGAACACTGCTTGGCTTTATCAAAATTGTCACATGTACACTTAGTGTAATATCTATATTATAAATGTGTGCATTTTAAAAATTAATGTATGGTAAATATTGCCTAAATTTCATTTCCAAAAATGTCTTGCGGTTGAGATCTTTATCAGATTTGGCAAAACACAGATGTAACCTCTAATTATTGCCACAAGTACATTGCAAAATTGCAAAGATATAATCAACTATATCAATATAAGTGAAATCATGTTTACTGGAATGTGAACCATGTGTTCATTCATTTGTTCTTTCTTTCATTCATCTGCACATTAATTCATCCATCCATTCATCCACCCACCCACTCCCTCCCTCCACCCTCTATCCATCCATTCATCCATCCGTCCGTCCATCCATCCATCCATCCATCCATCCATCCATCCATCCATCCATCCATCCATCCATCCATCCACCAACCATTCATTCATTCATTCATTCATTCATTTATTCATTCATTTATCCATTCATCCATCCAGTCATCCTGCCACCCTTACAACTATCCAACCATCCATCCACTCCCTTGTTCCCTCCCTCCCTCACTTCATCCACCCATCCATCCATCCCTCCCTCCCTCCCTCCATCCATCCATCCATCCAAATATTCATTGTAATGTTCCTTTACAGGAGTTATGGAAGCATCAGTTATATAGCTTGATATTGTACAGAGTGTTGTTATCAAATTATGTGATAGAGACAGATGAAGATCAACAGAATTTGAGTCAGATTGATATCACATGTAGGATATTGCCTGACATTGGGATATCACTATTTGTGGAGCTGATAAAGGACCTTGATTTGTTCAGTCTGTTCATCAGTGTAAGTGCTATATTTACCTGTACAATTATTATACAGTATTTACATTTGTGATGCGTTGTTGTATTAAACTCTTGTTTGAGACCAAATATAATTATACTCCTATAACTACAATTGTTTTAGTGATGTCACTCGTTTCGTGCTTATGCCTATATGTGCGATGTCATCGATAGGCTGTTCCAGTGATTGAAAATTTATTTCAGGATAAAAAAAAACAAACTTAGACCTGCAAAAAATGTGAAATGTAAATATAACCATTGAACTGTCTGGAAGGGTGCTCTATAACTTCCATTGTTGTGCAAAGCAAACTAATCATAATGCACTAGTGTATGTTATTTAGTTTGCTTTGCGAGGCAGTTGAGGAATAGCACTATAAACATCATTTCTAGACCGTTTAATGGGTAAAACATGTATTACACATCACAACAATTGTCTTTTTGTTCTAGATCTGGGGTAATAAAATTAGTAAAGTTAATGGCATATTGTAAGTACAGCCAGTGTTCAAAACAGGTCCAACATTTCCACCAGTCCTTGTTATTAATAATTTCAATTTTTTTATTGTGGTATATAGGAACTAGACCATTGAAAAGTAACCAGTCTTTCCCAAAAGTTGCAAGTCTCTTATGTGAGACTGGCTGTTATTTCCCAACAATGGGACATCTTATGTGGAATTAAAGAAAAAAAGTTATATCTTATGTGTGGTACTGTAAAAAAATATAATGGGGAAAATTCACTACAATTATTTTTCAGAAAAAATATTGGTTCGAAGTTGAGCACTGTTAAATAATTCAGAAACTCAAAAATTTTGATTTTGACTATCAGGAATGGTAACATAGATTACTTATGCCACACTTTTTTACTATTTTTGCAATGTTCATTCTAGGATTTTCAGATGGGACCATTTTTTAAAAAAAAATCCTCTAAAACACAATAACATCAACATTTTGTGCATTCATGTAATGTTGAATATAGTCCACTCAGGCCTGAACAATGGGATCATTCAGCAAAACAAAGGATCATTAGCCCCGTGGCCTGTTCTAGAATCAGGGTTAGCGCTGGGCATCGCCGGTGTTGCCAATTGCGATTTTTTCATTAACTGGCGATAAATACCGGCAATTGGCAATTTTTTTGGCGACAATATTTCAAAGTTCACCAGTATCTTGGTCACCTGTAATTAATAGGTGATAACACATTGAAGCCAGTGACAGTTTGGCGAGTGTCACTGAATAAACAAAGTAATTAACCACTGGTGTTAATTACTATGAGTTGATTGAGATCACCGTCTTATTATCGGTAGGTAAATCTGTGTAATATCGTTCTGAATGAACAGAATTTATGTAATTATCTCCCTTGAATATTCTATATTTACAGGCTTTACAGGAGATAGATACTGCTGTGTCACTCAGACTATTACATGATTGTATAACACATGTATTAACTGATCCGGTGGATTGTAAAGATGTTCAATTTGCACTACTTACGTTGGATTGGGTAATCTCACAATTATTGATTACAAAGGGAGATAATTTACCACTTTCTTATACAACAAATAATGAACCACTGCAAATAACTGACACAGATCAGTACTCAACTATGACAGGAAGTGGTCATGCTGGACTTGTCACTTGTATGAAAACTCTCTTAGAATTTTTGAATAAGGAGATTGAAAAAGTCAATGAGGTGATAGAAGACAAAAGGAAAAGCTTACAAACTTTGGGTTTTAGTTATTTCAGTCAAATTATATTTTTGGGTATTTCTGGAATTTTTGATTTTGAACAAATTGTATTTTGGAGTAGATTAAATTTGTTTGGTCATCAGGTATTAACTCATTCTAACATTAATATTGGAAACAAAAAAGACAAATTGTATGGAAAACTGAGTAATGATGGAACAAACAGTAAAACATTAGATGTTGATTATGCTGGTTTTCACACATTGAAAACAGAATTTTCATGGCAACAATGGAAAAATTGCCTGATGGGTCTTTTAGGTCACAAAAGTCAAATTCTTAAAGAACTTGTTAAATCTGAAAAATTGTTGGAGAAAGAAATTGTTTTGTGTGGATCTCCAGTATCGCTGACCACCACAAAATGCTGTGGAACAGACCACATTGTTCTATGTAACTTCAATGTTTTGGTGAATGCATTTATAAACAGTTTTTCTGAAGCAAAAATCTGCTTAGAATTTTCTAAAGAAGAAATTTTAAAAGCATTAGAAGACGTTGTTTGTCATGACAACCCAGATGATAAACTAAAATGGACGGTTGCAGCAGTTTTATGGAGAGTTGATAATCGGTTACCTGGATACAAAGGTAAGTCATCATTTTAAAGGTCTTAATGAAAAAACCCAACATTTTTAGAGTAGTTGTATTTAAACCCCTATATAGGAATCATCCTGTTCCATCTGCCCCAATATGGTCTCCACTCCATATCTTCCATGTCTATGGCTGGATTTTGATTATATTTGGAACAAATGTAAACCAACATGAGGCAATGTGTTGCATAACAAATTTTGGAGAAAAGGTTAAAGGTTAAGGTCACAAGAACAAATATTAGAAATAACAGAATAATAATAGAATAATAATATTTTTCCTTGTTATTAAAAACAAAGAATTAATGAGCCATTATGTTTTATTTTTAACCACTGATGACAAAAATATATATTAAGCACTTAGAAAAATCTTTTAGCTGATAAGATTTTAGCATTTGTGTCATGGAGATATTGATATGATAGATCTCCTTACTTACCATGGTCCTTTGGATGAGACCATAAACCAATGCCTCGTGCCACGGCATCAGACTCAAGAAATACCTCACTGCACATTGCCCTTAGCACATTGCAAAGGTATCAATTTCTGTCACTTCACCTACAGATGGTGATTTCTTGATATAAGTGAAATAATCTTGACATTGATGTAAAACTCCATTCTATCAATCAGTCTTAACTTACCACATTCCAAGCAAACAAAATGGTATGATGAAGTAACAAGACAAGGAAAATTTATAACAAGAATATATATTAAAAGTAATTATATTTATCCCCACCTTTCAAAGAAAGAAAGGGATGTTAAATTCAAAGTTCCATCCTTCCAGAAACTTCTTTTGTGCAGTAATTCTCCAAAATTTGAAGCACTTTTTGTGAAACTACAAGTATGAGCAAAGCAACATTTATAGGAAATGGCGAGATGCCCATTTTATTGCCTAGACTGAGAGTTGATGTGCTTATTTTCCTGAGAGTTATGACCCCTTTGATTGTAAATCACCCTACTGGCAGGGGATCCTAATTCACTGAATTTGCTAATTTTTTCATTTTGTCTTAGATGGTGTAACAAAGCTTGTCTCATCCACTGAACCAGACGTATGGTTTAATGAACAGTAAGTCCATTTACATTTACTTTTACCCAAGACTTGAAAGTGGGTAGTGACTGTTCTTTCGCCAAGCACTCAGCATTACAAAATGAAAATCACGGTTCTTTCAGATGGGAACTTAAAATAAATGAGGTCCTGTGTCACTGTGCGCCTGGCACGATAAAGAACCCCATTGTATAATGCCATCAGCGCAATGCACAGGCAAAATTTCTGCACCTTTTACCTATAGCTGGCAATGTCTCGATATAAGTGAAATATTCTTAACTGGAAAGTTAAACACCATTACTCAACTCAACTCTCATGCTTGATAATCAAATATTATTGATATTTTGTCAGTATTTAAACAAAATACATGTATTCAAATTTTATGCAGGATTTGGGTGAAGAAAATTCTTAAATTTTAAGATTAAAAAAGTTGGAACTGTGATAATTTCTTTCCACCAATTAGTTTAGAACAGAAGATCAAAACTGCCAAAGTTTTCTTCCATCTTCCTATGTTGGAGATTTCCGCTTGAAGAAACGATGGAACAAATTTCTATCTTCACCTCCACGTGCTTATCTTCACCTCCTCGTGTGGGTTTCAGTGATGTCACAATCAAAGGACAATTGAATGACGTCATATCGTGGAGACATGACGTCGTCTTGCAGGAAAATGATGGTCATATTTGTTTTTATGTAAAACGTGAAATAACAAAGTTAGATTTACAAAGATCGCATCGATGTCGATGTAACTGATGTCGATGTAACTCGGCAAGCCTCGTCTCTGACTGAAATATTCAACCCCTCGGGTGAGATTTTCCTATCCTACATGGATACTCATGATAGATTTTATTATTCTACCACTGATGCTTTTTCGTATACAATGTTTGTTTTTTTTATTGTAGAGTTTTACATACTTTGAGAAGTAATGTTGATGTTTTTGGAGATGAAGAGTTTTTGTTACCAATGTATCATCGGATCACAGAGATTTCTGATAAGGGCTCTACAGAGGAATTAAAACAGGTAAGTTTAGCATGCAGTAAAACTTTAATTTATTGCCATGCACCATTTGTTTAGTCAAATTTTGTTGTTACAAAAAGGTTTGGTGATAAATCAAGGGAAACTTACATGTGTAAAGAAAAGTAAAACATACATGTAGTAGAAATGGATTTTGGAAAGTTTTTGGACAGTGAAACTTGAATTTATTGCCATGCACTATTTGTTCAGTCAGATTTTGTTGTCTATGTTTCCATTCCTGGTAGCCAAAATCGCCACTGGCTACTAGTTTCTGAGGAATTCTTTCAAAAAGTAACCTATTTTAGCAAATTTGTGGGAAAATACTTTAAAAAGGACTATATTTTCACAAATTTTGGAAATTTGGCTACTAATTATTTTAAATTTATGGAAACCTAGTGTTGTTATAAAGGAGTTTGATTATAAATGGAGGGAGACATTTAAGGAGAAACATAGCAGAAATAGATTTTGGTGCTTCAAAATACTGTGATAAGCAAGGTGGCAAAGCTATCAAGGGTCAATATAATGAGGTGAACTGTAAGTAACACAAAGAGCATCAAACTTCCATTTTGAGATCAAATTTGTGGAATTTTCGAATTATTGATTTTGAAAATAGTTTGGTTGAAATGAAAATGACAGAGTTATTAATTCCATATTGTGAGAAAACAGCATTCAAGTTATCAAACTTTTGCTGTACCTAGATACGGTAAACCAACTTTTATTCATGTGCGATTAACTTTTGCATGTTTCGCGAGGACAAAATTACCACGAAAGTTAATCGCCACGAATTTGTTTATGAAAATGGTTTTATTTATACCAAATATTCAGTCAAAGACCATATCGCAAACGTTGATAGTCGCAAAATGGTTTTGGTAAGAGAATCGCGAAAGTTAATATCCGCGAATAAAAGTTGGTATACAGTATAGTGTTTTTCTCCAAAGAAAATTTATGTCCTAATTCCTAATCTGTTTTTGTACACATGTACTGTCAAACCTGTCCAAAATGTCATCTTGATATAATTATGTGTGTATGTTTCCATTCCTGATAGCCAAAATTACCATTGGCTAGTCATTTCAGAAAAAATCTTTCAGAAAATAACCTAGTTTAGCAAATTTGTAAAAAAAAAATGCTTCAAAAAGGACCATATTTTTAAAAAATTTGGCTAGTAATTTCTGAAAAATTCTTTCAAAAAGTAACATATTTCAGCAAATTTGTGAAAAATGCTTCAGAATGAACCATATTTTCACAAATTTTGGTAATGTAGCTGCTAATAATTGATTTTGATCTGTTTTAGATTATTCTTAAAGGATTCTCACTACTGAATATAGAATTGAAAAACAAACACATATCTCATGTATACAAGACCTTTGGATGTTGGCCAATGTCCAGAGAAGAAAAGTTAGCCATTGAGGTTATGTCCACTCTGAATAAACTGACCAGTGATACAAACGATCAGGTAATGTAAAGAAAAAGATTGTTATATTGTTTCAAACTATATATATTATAGACATACGCCATTGGCCAGGCTCCAGTTTCACAATTATTCCTTAACTTAAATTTTCCTCAACTTACATCTAATAAATTTTGGCAACATTTTATAGCACTACAGATAAAAAGTCTCGACAACATAGAATGGTAGCTGAAATAAGCGTTGTCTGATCTTCAAAATGACACCCTAAATTTATAAGAATCAAAATTATTAAAGTTTCAAATTTGCCAGATTTAAGTCATAGAGCTCATTTTTAGCCCAACATTAAAATCTTACATCTTTCGCTTCCATGTTATATATTTTTTCAACATTGCAACATTTATCGAATGACAATATGCACAAACCATTCAAGTGTTAATTGACAGGATATAAGGTTAATAACAGGGTGTCTAAAGAAAAAAATTATAACAAAAAATACATTCAAATTTTAACTTTTTTTCAAAAATCTGTAAAACTAAAAATTATTTTGGTGTGGCCTTACTATTAAACATGCATATGTGCTCAAGAAGATTTCATAGTGACTGACAATTCATTGATATCTACATCTATAAGCTCATTGAAGATTTCATAGTGACTGACAATTCTGTTTCTTTCAGGTGTTCAGTGAAATCTATAAGCTTACACTACAAGATGCATCATTGGTACTAAATTTGGCAGTTCACAGAATGATTAACAGTACACAACAGGCACAGATCATTGCCAAGGTTTGTAATCTTTTTAAATATTGTAATCCATATGCTACTTAATTATTGGTAAAGAATAGTTTTGGTCTGTTAGCAGATGTGTCACATGCCAAATTTAGATGTGTACAACATTGTGTATGTCAAAGGTCAAGGTCACAAGGTCTTATCTTGGATTTGGTCCCTTAGTAATTGTTTTGGACAGGGGTATTTGGCTCAAGAGACTGTTATAATATGGATAATTACAAGTCCTCCGTGTTGTCTGGGAAAATGACTTATCAAAATAAAATGCTTCAACATTTTGAAATGGCAAATGCAGTACAGGCCTGTCAGAAGTTTAACATTAAGAGAACTGGCTAACAAATTAATAAGTGCTGGATTTATTACTATCTATCTCTTGTCTATAAGAACTACCAGTAACTTTATGAAATAGGACTACTATTTATTTTAATTTTGTGGAAACCTAGTCATAAAGTGAAACTATTTATTGATACGGAATTCTAGTGGTATAATGTTCCAATCAATTTTTTTAGTGTAATTGAGTTTGCCAGCGAACCACAGGATCAGTATCCGTTAACATTTGCGTTGAACATTTTGGAAAACATTTATATCAAAATTTTCTGAAGTAACATTATTTTTACAGGAAAACATGAACTGGTACCATTGATATGACAAACACAAATATTTAACTACAGTTTACTAGATGACAATTCGATCTCCATTGAAAATAATTGTCAGTGATGCACTGAAAAATTAAATCCAGTTGTCCTTACCCACAAAATACCAGATTGTACCATAATATAGTGTTTTTGCAATGAATGATACTAGCTATTGTCAGCATATCATAATGTAGTTTGCTAGATCTCAGAACTTTAATTTCCCCAATCTTAAAGACAGAAGGTAGCTTTTAAAAACTAACAAAATCACTGATTGTTCCGCAAAAATGTTATGGGGTATCACATGGTACACTGACGAACCTCATTATAGCAGATTTCTTTTCAGTAGTTCTTTACAGATATTATGACATATCATGTGACATATACATACATATTATATACACAGTGTGTATGTACAACCCTCAGTATCAGGTCAAGTCCTTTTTTCGTTGCCATATCACTACGAGAAAGCGGGACGAGTACTGATACAGCTACAAAAAAAGGACGAGACCTGATACGAAGGGTTGTACATACACACTGTGAATATGATATTTTTATCTAACATTTCCAATTAGGTTATTTAAATAATAAAAAACAATACTTTATGTGAAAAAATTACATTTTACCACAGAAAACCACTGAACTATGTTATGACATTTGTTCTTCATTCTCCCTAATGACTTAAAAATAAGAAAGTGCACGTGCACTTTACCGCCAATGTTGTATCACCACAGTGTGGTGATACAAGATTCTGTATCATGCGTGTTCGATAAAACCTGTATTTCGTCAAATCAGATAGAAAAACTAGTCTAATGTTAGATAAAATGAATTATTCTGTTTGTAGATCTGTTCACTGCACACTGTCTGTAGACTGGAACACTCGGAACATCCTGGGCAGACATTGTTAGGTGTTAGTCTACATAACCTGTTAACAACAGACACACTAACACAGAAAGAGCTACAGAGTGTTATATACTTTATACAGGAAATATTCAAGGTAGGATGAACTGAACTCTCTCTTACCCTTATGTGAATGGGGCCAGGGTTCTTGCAATTTATGTATTGCCGACCACACCTTTTTTGTTCCGACACTGGCCGCCATCACTGTACCAAAGCAGCGTCACAGCAAATAATTAAGTACTAGTGTTGGTGACGTCATTGAATGCCACGATTCAGGTCAAGTTTTCATTCTTTTTGTGTGTAATTCAAGCATGCTGGACCTTTGTCGGAACATTGTGGGCGTAGCCGGCGTTCTGTCAATTTTAAAAAAAAACATCATAATAGCCAAAATTGTGAAAAGATAACTCTAAATATACTGGTTTTAAGGTTGAAATTTTCCAAAATTTTGAAAATTAGCAAATTGATTGTGAAAAAAACCCAGTTTTTGAATTGTGAATGGGGCAGAATATTGGCCACAGAAATGACCCAGTTATAGTCATACACTGTAGGATCATTAGGATGCTGTATTAATAAACACAGCACAAACTGGTTCCACCAGTGAAGGCCAGGGGTGAGTGATTGGGTTCTGTCAAAATTATTCCCTGTTCACTTGGCATTGTTGTCTGTCCATCTTTTTTTCTGTCTCCCTGGTCATCTTTTCACTGGTGAACCAAACAACCGACATGATTTGAAAACAATCCATCTATCGCAATTTCCATTCAAATTTAACACAGCTCCATCATGTTCTGATCTTCATGTTGTTTTGGCTTACTAAAAATCATATGATCATCCCAAGATGAAAAAGAAATATCTGCTATCCACCATTGCACGACTGATGTCCTAATTGGTATAAATTAAACAATCTTGACTGGAGGGTAAATACAATTACTGTACACATTTATCATTTTTATTTAAATAGGCACATCACACAAAACCAGCTTCTGAAATGTCCGGAACTGGAGAAAAGATTTCACCATTGGATGTTACAGAGTTCCTACAACTGACAATCCTGCCATATTTAAATGTAGTAAATCTCTACAGACCATCTCAACCAATGAAAACTACTGTTGCTTTGGAGATAGCAAAATATGTACTTCCTTTATTTATGGAAACTGACAGTTTATTGGCCAATGACAATGACATAAAAAAGAAAGTGATTGGTTGCATTTCTCCAATCATGATTTGTGTTTGTGAACTTTTTCATGAATGTGTGATACTCTGGGAAGATCATGGGAATTTAAATCAGCAGTCCAAAGTTCATCTTCTGGAAAATCTGATTCAGTTTGTACACAATTTAGGGCAGATTTCTCAAGACATTGGATACAAGTTGTCAGGTAATTATATTTATATGCGGTAATTAATGGAGTTCTGAATGTACCACAAGATATTGCGTAACATTTATGCAGATTTATTGTATGCATTTTATCTGAAAATAGGGGTCTGTTATCTCTCTCTTTCTCACCTTTTTGTGAATAGGGCTGGGGCCCTTGCAATTGCAAATTTAAGCATCATTACGGCTAAATTGTGAAAAAGATAAAGTGATCAAAACTAAAAAATACCGTCTTAAAGGAGAAGTTTCCAAAACTGAAAATTGGCAAAATGATTGTGAAAAAACCCCTTAAGATTTTGAATTGTGAATACCGTAGAGCAGAATATCATCCCCATGAACAACTCAGTGAGAGAGCTTAGAAATCACATTATTTGGTGTTTCCTCATAATAATGATAATATATCCCCAGGAAAATGCAGCTGTCACAGTTTACATAACCTGTACCTAGAACCGAGTTTTCCACAAATTTTAATGTACAGCAAAACTTCATTGACATCATTTGTTCAGTTAAATTTTGGCATTATAAAGGGGTTTGGTGATAAACAAGGAATTTATAAAAGGGGAAAAAAAACAAGTGGATTTTCGGTACTTAAAACATAGTGTTGTTAAAGTGAGGTGGCAAATTATGGATGGGCATTAAAATGTTTTACTGTATATTACATGACTCATGGAAGAACTCCATTTTTAGCAAACTCTAGGTTGCATAGATTAAAGTTTGTACATTGTTGAATTCTGTAGCACAAGATGGTTACATTTGGTTGTATCCCAATTGCTCTTTATTCGTGTTACATGTATTTGAAAATGTATATAAGAGCCAGGTGACTTTTACTAGTTCCCTGAGGTGACATTTATAAACAGGTTTTACTGTACATTCATTGAACATATCATGCCTTGTTATATTTTGTGCTAGATAGGATAATTGGCTCAACTGTCTTTAGTGACAGATTTTGTGTGACAGCGAGTTTTAAAATTTTATATTTTGGATATTTTGATAGATTCAGGTATAGCAGGACAGACTGATACTTTAGATTGGACAGTTGGACTTAGAATCATGAAGATTTATTTGACAAAAGATGAATACATACAGGTATGGATTATACAAGTACATGTATGTTTTACATCAAGGATATATTGCTCACTCAGTGTGACTATGTCATAACCCTATTGTTGCTGTGTCATAACCCAAGTGTGGATGTGTCATAACCCTAGTGTGGGTGTGTCATAATCCAGAGCTAATATGGGTGTCTCAATGTGGGAATGTCAATCTCATTGTTAGTCGGTGTGTCATAATCCAGTGCTAGTGTGGGTGTCTCAGTGTGGGAGTGTCATAACCCCAGTGTTGGTTGATGTGTCATAACCAAGTTGTATGTGTGTCATAATCCAGTGTTAGTGAGAGTGTCATAACCCAAGTGTTAGTGGTGTGTCATAACTTCATTGGGTGTGCTCTAACACCAGTGTGGATGTGTCATAACCTTACTGTGGGTAGATAATAAAAGCAGTGTGGTTATGCCATTACTCCAGCATGGGTGTTAATATCTCTAGCATGGATTTTTCATAATCCAGTATGGGTATCACTCTCATAACTCTAGCATACATCTCTCATAACCTAGTTTGTTTAGTGAGTTCTTTTTAGTTACAATCTCTTTACTTACAGAACTATTCATCTTAGATAAGAGAGAATAATAATCATCCCTACAATTCTTAAATTCCTCAGGAACATTACCAGTAATACCATCATACATTGCTCCTTTTCTCTTTTCTAGGTTTGTCAAGAATTTTCAGCCTCACTTATCAAGAATGGTGGTAAGTGTTATTGTCCAAAAATGATTCAAAAAAATAAATTTTAAAAATTGTACTTTTCTTTCTGTAAGATTACATAAATAATCCAATATATGAGTATAAAATTTCTGTATTTATCTTTATTATTATTCTTGAAGTGACATATGTGTCATAAAATCATGAAATATCATGTTCAATTCATGTTCTGTACTAACATGTCAGACTTAAAACCCATGCTATCCTGCAGCACATGTGTTCAGTTCGACAACTCCAGTCAGTCTGACTAATGACAATCACCAGGTTAAAACTACAACTCCTTTGTCCCAGATAATAGACTTAATTTGCATAATAAAATGGTCAAAGCTACCTGACTGCAATACAAGACAGCTTTGACACCTGTGCCTGAAGAGTTAAGTAACTTTTAAAAAATATTCCACCAAAACAATTAAGTTTGTTACAAAATGATGGTGATGCAGGTCCATACATGTAATTGGTCCTGTTGTTGACAAGCCTGATATAGCCCTGATCATTTCTATGTTGTCTTTACTAGAATCTGAAGATTTTGAAGATGGACTTGTGAACATGCTTAGATGTGTGTCTTTGAATGACGAGTTGCTTGGCACAACAATAAAGAGCGTCGAAGAAATATTTCAACAAGAGGGGGATATCTTCATCTCATACGAAAGTCTAATCTTCAGCCTTGTTCAGGTAAATGCTTGTTTAAAGCAACACCCTAGTTGCACTAGTCTATTGTTAAAGTCTGCTGTTGGATCCAGTTAGATTCAGTAGAATCTTTCTGAATAAATAATAATTATAAATAGCAGGAAAGAACTCAACAATCAACCAACTCTGTGGGGAAGTTTATTACATCAAGTTTTATGGTGAAGATCTTGATTTAATTAACTTCTAAATGCAGTCTGTTGATTGTTGTGTTCTGGTCTGATTTTCTTCAAGAATGCAGAATTTGCGGAATTCAAATTTTGTAGCAAGATATTATTATCATCTTATTAAGCATATTAACCTTGGTCTAGGAATAAATATGGAAAAAACAATAGATAAAAGGGCCAATACTGTATTAGACAAACTTTATCCTTACAACTGGCAGACATGCTTCATTAGCATAATGAAATCTGATTGGCTGATCTACATCCATTGTTAATTTTTTTAATTGAAAATTTTCATAGACTAAATATAAATGTCTGCATATAATTATTAAGTATACAGAAATCTTATTGTTAAATCTGATGTAAGACAATGGATACTGCTGCAATCTGATTGGGTAGTTCTTACAGTTTGATAAATCCTGTAATATTGATCAGCATATGACCTACCGGTAGTTTTAACTTTTATGCTTATTGAATGATCTTTTTGTAGGTTTTACCAAACTTGTTGACCCAGGAATAGTTATGTTGTGTAGACTTTATTCAGATGTTGTTTGATAATTTTTTGTAGGTTTTACCAAACTTGTTGACCCAGGAATGGTTACTTTGTGTGGACTTTATTCAGATGCTGTTAGAACATGAAGCTGTTAATGTCATATACAGAACTAGACCAAACAGTGTAGTACCAATGATTAACTTACAAGGTAGATAACTCTTTCTATAATTTTGGGGCCTCAGTGGTCAGGTGGTCTAAAGCACAGGCTAACAGATCACAGGGCGTCTCAGCACTTAGGTTCAAATCCCAATTTGGCACACCTAATTTGAAAAAAAAATTTCATTTCACTTTTTTGGTCCAAGCACTACTAATGAGGAATTGTATTCTGAAATGGCCATCTAGTGCTGTAAAATCAACAGTGATAAAATATGTAATTTTACCGTAATTAATTTTATTATTCATACCACATACATACAGAATGATATTGCAAACTTGCACTGATATATAAATAGAAATGTGTGTTACCAAGAGCTGCTTTCAGAATTTATTAAAATCATTTCACCAAAAAACTAGTAAGTCTTTGGCACAACATCTTGAACCTGTGGCAAACAACCTTACAATATTGACTGAAAGTGACGACATGCACTTGTGCAGTCAGTCAGTCTTGAAGGATATGTTCACCAATGTGAATGTGCACACACACACACACACATTCTTAAACAAGCCTCTGACAGACTCAAAGTCTAAAATAGGTGCTGTATAGCAATTAAAATTCTGATTCTACCATCTTTTTCCCTTTAAGTCACCAATTTGGCAACTAAAAATTCTGTCATCAAAATCATACTTTGGCCATTGCAAACAGAAAGATTAAATTAAGCAGTGAGGATTATTTGAATAGAAGACTATTTAAACACAATCTGATAGTTTGTAATAAAAACAAGACAACATTTCAATGATATTATATACATGTACAAGAAATAAAAACACAAAACTGTTTTTGTTAAGAAGTTTTGATTAAACGTCTTTAGTTTCATTTTTGCATCTAAAATTGTTGATTGACACTCAAAAAATTGTGATAAGGAGCCATACTGACTACTAGATAGAAAAAGGTCACCTCATGCCCTGTTCGGTTCAAAACAAACTGACATATTATTACTTTTTGTTTTAATTTCAGATATCAACATATCTCTACAGCTGTCACAGTGTCTGCATGATTTCCTGATGTTGTTGTCGCAGTCTACCCTTCAGTCTTGTAACAGTGCTGTTAACCATTGTGTAAAGGTCTATATCACTGTGATAAAGGTATACAAATATATCATAATTGATTGAATGGAGCTTTATGTTCCAGTCAAGAATATTTCACTTATATTGAGACGTCACCAGCTACAGGTGTAGTGGCAGAAATTCTTACCTTTGCAGTGTCCACAGGGCATTGCAGCAGTAAAGATTCATTAATGCACCATGCCTGCTGTGACACAGAGCATCAGTTTTTAAGGTCTCTTCTGATGAACCCCATGAATTTCATTTCTACATGCTGAGTGCTTGGTGAAAGAACAATCACTACCTATTTTATGTCTTGGTCAGAGCTGGTCTGGGTTCAAACCCACAACCTCTAAAATATGAAGCGAACACTCTTCCAACTGAGCTACCAAAGATATATGTAGTTCTACAGCCATTTCTAGAAAGGAGACTAGTATGGTAAGGCATTGTTCCTTTTCACAATTTACCATATTTATTTTATTTCTATTTTAGGAAAGAGTTCTGGCTAGAACCGACACATTACAACGCGAGTGTGCAATGTATCTGTTGTCAGAAGTCTTCCGCCATGCATGTGCAGCAACCAGCTGGATGTCACAGAGTTCATCAGAATCTATCAGTGTTGTTCTTCTTGATCTTGTTTGTATGTTCCAAGAAATAAATAAAAGCTTGAGCACCAAGAAACAGAAAGCAATACTGAAAATACAGAGGGAAGCCATATTGAATGACTCAGCACTTTATATATCAGATGTAGAATGTAGGGACATGGTTTTTAAGAAGCTGGAAGCTGAAATAGCATAGAATTGTTTCTTTTGAAGTTAAGCTTCATTGTTCTAAAATAAAAAAAAATACATTCAATTTATTTTGTCTGTCAATACATTGCACAAAATGGCTTCTTTCATAGTACTGGAATAAGTGTGCATATAAGTGTCAAATGTTCAAAGATATTTTTGGTTTAGCTAATTTTGCAGGCAAGCCAAGCCAATCTTCTTACAACTTTTGTTGTATTATACATATATAGTGAATATCCAGTGAAAATCATAAATAAATAATGTTAAAATATTTTATTGGTGTTGATAGTGGTGTTGCTTTTTGTATCACAGCTAAACTAACCTTAAACACAATGCTTATACATGTTGTTTTACACTCCTGAAAATTCCACTTATATCGAGATGATACCAGCTAAAGAAGAAGTGACAAATTATTACTAGTATCTTTGCAGTGAACTGTGATAAGGGCAACGTACAGGAAGGGTCCTTTGGGCATGCCACACCTACAGTGACATCAATGTTTAAGGTCTTCAGAAGTACCCCAATGATTTTCATTTCTAAATGCCAAGTGCTTGGCGAAAGAATGGTCACTACCTTAAAGGTTTGGTCAGACCTATCGTGGGTTCAACCCCCCCCCCTCCCCCAAAAAAAGTTATCAAGGTACATTAAAGGGTGAAGTAATGATGTTTTACACCCCAGTCTGAATATGTTCACTTGTATAAGGCAGTGATTTCTTGGAGGGTAGAGGAAACGTGAGTACCCAGAAAAAAATACCACCCTTTTTGTAAAGTTATTGTATAGGCAAACAACATTGACCTGTTCTCTTGACTTTTAATTTAAATATGCCCCAGTATGTTTTTTATTAGGAATACAGGTGTATATTTCATATACATCATTGCAAACATATATTGTTTATATATTGAGGTGAACCCTAACACTGCCCATGTATTGGATGAATATCTCTAATGAATGCTCAAACATGTTGTTTGCCAATAGCTGTATATTCATCTAGTTTGTGACAATCACTATTAATTTTTAAATCTTTAGTCGAGTCCAACCGGGTATCACCCCCTCGACCTCACTTATGACAACATCACACTGTCAACTGAGGTTCTGAAATGCCCAGTTAAATTCACACCCTTGACCTAACACGACATTCATGCAGGTGACAAAAATGTGACATAGTACTCCAGAATTACATGTATATGTTAAGAAATAAATCGAGCAGAAAATGGGAAATTAGTTGATATTTTGTAATGAAGTAATGGAGTTTTACATCACCGTCAAAATTCTTTCACTTGTATGACGTTGTCAGCTCAGGGATGGTGGAGTGCAGGGAGAAAACCTTCAGCAAGGAAACTGACAAACTTCCATACACTAGGATCTGTCTTGTGTGGGATTTGAACATACTGTTGGAATCCTTGTTTGGGACAGCCAAATACTCTAAACAAATAAATTTGAATAAAGATCGATATTTTTCACTTACTTGTACCTAGTCATAACTGGATATATATATATATGCTCATCCATGATTAGCCTAGAATATAATCTGCACAGGGTAAAACGTTTAGCTTTAGGGATTTAACATGTTGAAAAACCAAGCAAATGACAGATCCTGCTACGTATATGAAGTAAAACATCACCAATGTTATCACTTTCAATGTAAACATCGTCATTTTCGATGTGGCAAATGGTGGCAATGAATTGAGGTTTTACTGTATTTTAACTCACTCTGACAGTTTGTAAATATATTACACAATGAGTTGCACCAACTGCCACACAGAAATGTGGAGGTTTTATATCTGTTGGATATGAAATCGCATAACTTGATGTTTTAACATAAAAATGATGTTTCCATGAATTTGCATTGTAAATGTCCCTATTGTTACCCTTTGAATAAAATTCTCACAAAGCAGTTTGTTAACTTGCCAAGGTACAAAGAACTATGTCTCGTGAAGTTGTTGAGGTCGCTGAAATTAATTACTGTGTACATGAAGTATGCTTATGACAATAACAGAGGTTTGTTTTTGTGCAAAAAACTACTCCAGTATGAAGTGTATCATTTCAAGGTCACATCCAAAAGACTTTCTGATTTCATGGTTAAAAAATATTTAATACCCATTTTCAAGTCAGGGGTCCTTCCAGGAATTGAACCATAGACTAACCCAATCTGACTTAAGAAGTACTGGGTAGACTCTTAATCATTAGAGCTACTGTTAAGTCTTCAAGATGGTTGGCTGGAATGGTTATTTATGCCAAGATTATTTCACTTACACAGTCACAGAGGTACAAGAATCAGTTCTGGGCCAGAACTTCTTGAAAAGTGAATGTAACATTTCTGTCATGTATTGATTGGTTGTATAAGTAGAGTGAAGTAACATTTAACGACCAAGTCAAGATTCTTTCACTTGTATCAAGGCAGTAAGTTCAAGGATGGTGGAGATAACCAAAGTGCCCAGACAAAACCGACCTTAGGAAAGCTAACTGAAATTTTTTATCACACTAGAACCTTGTGTTTCAACCTAGGAGGTCAGAGTCACTGTGATGCATTAGCTCAGGCTTTAGACAATTTGGCCGCTGAGGTCCCCGATTGGATTAGTGATCTAAGCTGTATCTTCTGGAATGGTATATGTAACATCTGTGCTGTATATTAGTTGGTTGGTAAGTTGGTGTGTTTAGGTCCAAGTCAAGACACATCCAGATGATCAACTATGGAATGCTGGAGGAAACCAATTCCAAAGTTCCTGGAAAAATCATTGACCTTCCTCAAGTGAACTGACAAACTTTCTCACAAAAGAACCTGATGGATCTTATAATATTACAAAAAGACATGTACCGTAATAATTTTTAATTTTAACATTTATTAGGTATAACCTCATTTTAAGTTAACCCACATTTAAAAATACAAATTTTACAGACCATTCACACCCCTAAACACAAAGACATAATGTAAAATGCATGTATTACAAAGATCTGTCAACCACACCACCTGTTCTTACTATATAGAAATTACACATCACATAGAGACATTCAGTACTATAATGTTACATCTGTCAACCACACCACCTGTATTTACTATATAGAAATTGCACATCACACTGGGACATACAGTCTATAATGTTACATCTGACAACCACACCACATGTACTTACTACATGTATATAGAAATTGCACATCACACAGAGACAAACAGTATTATGATGCTACATCTGTAAACCACACCACCTGTATTTACTATATAGAAATTACACATCACACAGGGACAAACAGTAATGTGATGCTTCATCTGTCAACCACGCCACTTGTATTTACTATATAGAAATTACTACTTCTGTCAACCACACCACCTGCAATATCTATATTGAGAATACACATCACACTCCACCAATGAGACATATAATTCTATTAATTCACATGTAGATATAGGCAAACAACATTGACCTGTCCGCTTGACCGTTAATTTAAATATTTACTATGGACAGGTACATTTATGTATAAGGAACGCAAGTACATGATGGAAAACAATATTACTATTTTAAGAGTAAACACCTGTGCTATGTATATATCAACTGCAAATCCTACCTATATATATATAGCGGATCCTTCTATACATGTATATGGATATCTCTAACAGAAAGGTCAACTGGACAGGTCAATGTTGTTTGCCTAAACATGGAAAACATAACAACAATGCTAATTTATACATGTGATCATGATTTCCTAATTATTAAAAAATGTCTTCAGCAATAACTGTTGGACAAATCCACAAGACATTTTTAACTATTATTATCACTGTTGTTACTATAACAAAATGGTTTTAAAGACAAACATGAAAATTGATATTTTTGTGTGTGTGTACATGTATGTGTGTGTGTGTGTGTTTAAAAGGTAAGTTTTAACTAGTAAGTTATTTGGTTACATGAAATTACTATACAGCAAAGAACAGATCTCTTTAATTTATCATGAGTACGGGTACTTCCAATTCAGTGTGTGTGTCTGTGTTCAGAAATAAAATGTGTAAGTTTACAGGTTAGGATTGTCGAAATTACCTTGAAACACACTAAATAAATTCAGAAATCTTAAAACATTAAAGCTACAAATTCAAACCAAAGAACATACAAGATTACAGTCAAGAACAGTTGACAAAAAAGATGCATTTTTGGACAATAGAAAAATTGGAAAAAATCAGTATCATTAAATTTGTAAGAGTGGACAGAGAGAATGGACACAGAGTCCGAGACATGACAACACATACAACAACATAAAGAAATGCTAATTTCCTTACAATAATAAAAATCACAAAACATAAAAATGATAAATATGTGTACAGATGAGTTACATATATATGTAATTAATAAATAAGCACTACTCTAAATATATATGATTAAGATTGAAAGAAGAGAAACCCTTCCCATTATATATATGATAATACATACTAGTATATATATATATATGATGAAGTACAAAAAATACCTAATGTAATGTACCATAAATGACTTCTTGCATACAAGTTAGCTTATTAACTGATAAAATGTTGGGAAGGTCTGCAATGCTATGGGGTCTCTGTTAATTTTTACATGATTTTTATGATATAAAAAGATTATGAATGAAAAGAGTAGATTAAAAGAATTTTATGTCTCGGTCAAGATTTCTTTCACTTATATTAAAGTGGTGAGATCAAGAATGATAGAGTAAACAGAGTGCCCGGAAAAAACTATCAACCCTTGGTAAGTGAACGGACAAACTTTCTAACACTAGCATTTGTCCTGATTGATATTCCAACCTAGATTGTGAAGGATGCTGTCATCTGTAAACACTAGCTTTAGATCACACGGCCACCATGGTGTGCCAAGTTATTATTTCTAAGATGTGATCTTAAGTGTGGTTCCTAAACCCTGTCTATAAGGGTATAATTTGTGACAAAATAGAAGACCATTAGAATGTAGATGGGTATACATGTATACTGATAGATTTTGTATGTTAGTTTGAATTTTATGAAAATAACAGATGGCAGTAAATATTAAAATTAAAGTAAAACTCTTCATTTGAAGCATGTTGTGACATAGGATTTTAATTTTGATTAGAAGTTGTGGGGTGTTTGAGTTAACTAATTTCAAAAGTATGAAAAACAAAACCCACTGAGAACAAATGGCCAACAATGAAAAATGGTAAACAATCAAGTTATAACTAAAATGGGACGCCATTTCAAAATTGTCTCTCCAAAAAATACCAAAAAGGAAATCCATGTTTTCCCAACCATATGCATGGCAAAATATGAATAGCCAATAACACATTTACTCCATCCAAAAATTGATCTTAACATCTGTTAAAAAGTTTTTGAGAAAATAAGCAAACAAAATATTGATAGAAAACATGCAGTAAACACTATACATATACATGTATGTTCCAAACACTTTGATTGGGGACATAATTATCCATTGTAATAGAGAAAACAACAAAGTTTTAGTTATAAAATCAATCAGTACAAAACCAGGGTACATTACACTTACAATTAACATATCACCAGCCACACATTTTATGTTGCGACACTGGTCTCCATCACGGTACCAAAGCAGCGTCACAGCAACTAATTACATACTAGTAGCAGTGACATCATTAAATAACACAATTCAGTCCGAGTTTTCACTCTTTTTGCATGTAATTCAAGCATGCTAGGGCCTTTGTTGGAAGATTGTGGGCATGGCCAGCGATCCGTCAATTGCTCATTCTATGAGTATGATGAGTTTCAAACACCTTACGAGCTGGCCGTTTTTTTTTAACATCTATATATTATCATTATATACACATTATATATATTAAATATCTCTTATATACATATATTAAATACCATCAACATATCAATATGTATTACATACAAAACAAAAAACATGTAAAATATATCCCAACATGACATCGATATTCATGATTTAAGGCACATTGCCGATTCATCAAAACTTCATTTCAATTTTTCGCATAGATGATATACTGTAATTCAATTAGAACAATGTTTATAAATCAGCACAATATTATGTTTGACAAAAATGTCTTTTTTTATAAACCAACACAACATTAATTTTTATCAAAACTTCATTTCAAATATATTCACATACATGGAAATGATAGTTACATCAACCAGACCACTGTAACATGTATATATACATGTATTATATGTCATTATACGAGAAATATGGATATACAGTTCACCAAAATTGGCCATTTTATTTTTAAAAATCATCACATAATTCCATGTTTTACAAACATGTCTATATCAAAAATTCAAATCTGTCCAGATTATAAAAATTGTTTCAACTATTATAAATGTATTAATTCTCTGATTGAACAGTAATCCCCAATTGACACTTTGCCCGCCATGCCTTTTATGTTCCGAGATTGGCCGCCACCACGGTACCAAAACAGCCTCACAGCAAATAATGATGTTCTAGTGTCAGTGAGGTTATTGAATGGCACAATTCAGGCCAAGTTTTCATTCTTTTTGTGTGTAATTCAAGAATGCAAGGCCTTTGTCGGAACATTGTGGGCATAGCCGGCAATCCGTCGATTCAGTACAAACAAAATAAAAGACAAAAACATGATAAGAAAATAATAGAACTAAGTCAGCCTCTTAAATACAGGAAATTTATACTTAAACATTGCTGAAAATGACCATTGGATGTTTAAAATATTTGAGTTGAGTAAGAAGAAGGGAGTAATGGTATTTTATGCCTCAGTTTTTTTCCCTTATATAGAGGCAGTCAATTCTGGAATGGGTTATAACAGGTTTTTTTATAAAGGGATCTAACATGCCTGTAATATTTGGTGTTAAACACTGTAGGTTTATATAACAAGTTTGGCTGTATAAGTTTACCAGGGAATTTTTAAGAAACCCATATAGCTTCAGATGGAATGTGTTATTTTAATGTTATTAATTTCCAACAGAAAAGTAGACCAAAGATATTTCATCAAAACTATGCAAAATTGTACAGTCATTTACTAAAATTTATGATACTAAAAAAATTAAAATAAAACTGGAATGTATGTTACGTTGTATAAAAATATGAGTCACACAACAATGTTGTCATAGTTACTATTAACATATTAATGGATTTCAATAATCTACTTATATTTTGGGTTATAAGAAAAAAATCAACATTTATGATAATTTTTACAAAAAATTCTTTGTATAAAACTGATGATACACGAGATGCTTCTAAAGTAAAAAATAATTATGAATGATAGCTCACATTATTAAAGAGACGATGCATGAGATGGTTTTTTTCAAGAGAAGTAATTATGAATCAATTTTATAAATTTAACATCCAAGTTTGAAATATGAGTAACAAACATTTTTTGGCAGTCATTCTTTTGTGCCCAACTTTATTGTTTAAAAAAAGAAATAAAGACAGACATTTTGGATATCATCAAATCTTTTGATTATCATCTAGAACATGACAGAGTCAACAACACTCATTTTTATCTTAAATGTATGAAACCTTTTAGGTGATGTACATAAAATAAATGTGTTGCACTTTTCCTTTTATAGTACTTTTTAAAAAAGTCAATGGGAAATGATTTTGCAGTCAGAGAGTCGGTACTTTTAACCTTGCAGAACCATCATCTGACTACTAGCACATGTAGCATAAGCAAAATGAATTTAAAAATTTCTCTTCATGATTTTAAGCACTGACTGATTTTTTATGAAATACTGAAAATTAAGAAAATAACAAAAACTATTTTTCTTATAAAAGCTTGTCAAATAAAAAAATCTAACTTTTGAAAAAATTTGTAACAAAAATGGATTAGTAATCATGTTCATGTAAATTTTGGGGAAAAAACAAAATTTAAAGCTAAACAATATAAAAACTATAAAACATTTTCATAAACTTAAAACAAAAAATTTACAAGGCGACTGTAAGTTATTTTGTGCATTTAAATGCAATGTATTCCTCAAGGAATGACTTATTTCTCACCTAAAATAAAACTTAAAGGACACAGTCACTAATTCATCTCAGAATATCAGGCTGATATTCCATCAATAATACCAGATGATGGATACAATAAGGAAAAAGATAAAAAAAACAATGCTTGCAAAAAATAGTAGAACTAAAACTTCTATATGTATGTTACTTTGGAGTAGGCAAAAAGGGTTAATATATTTGGATGGAGATATTATGTTGTCATCTTGTGTTTATCTCATGAGGAAGGACAAAGGAGATAAAAATATAACAGTGTACTTTAAAAGCTTTCAGAACTCTTTACTAGATAAAACACATTTTACTTTTCCATCAACAGTTTAGGACAAAGGCGGTTCCCTGCTGTACCATGCAATCAACATCCGTAATGTTTGTTGTTTGTGTGGGATGTTTTGGAAAACGTTTACCTCATCAATTTAAAAAATTCACGTTGTTTTTACACGGAAAACCTAAACTCATATGATTCAATATCCAAAAATAATTATTCTGCATAAATGTTATGGGGTATCACCTGGTTAAGCAGCTAACCTAAATAATTAAACTACATGATTTTCATTCACTTATTTAAACATATGAGCAACTTAATTTCATGATATGCATAAAACCAATCACTCCGCCAGTAATATCACTGAGATTCAATTTTTTAACATCACTTTTGTTGTGACACTACACATCTAATGGATTTCACCACATGATCAATACCGCTTAACACTTGTGCGGGATGTTTTGGAAAATGTTTACGTCACAAAAGAGTTCAACTGATATGATTCCATATCCAACAGAAATAATTGTTCCGTGCAAACTTGTGGTATCACATGGTACAATGGCGAAATCCATAGTATTATCAAATCAATATATTTAATGTACATGACTGTATGGTTCATGAGGAAAATCTGAGTGAAGTTCAAGGACACTTGTGACTCAGTGGCCTTTATAGACAGGTTTGACTGTATACCCAAACGAAGAAGTTACAAGTATATCAATGCTATATTAGTTATATATTTTGTCTGGACTAAAAGAGTAAAAAGCTGCTTAAAGGATGAAAATGATGATCCATAGTTTCGTTTAGTTCACAACCGCTATATTTCATTATTTCATAAAATATGGAGAACAAAACTGTTACAAAATCTGCATAGCTCATTTCCACATCCAGTACATCAAAATCCCAAGTCTATCATAATCCTTAAAATTAGACCTTTGTCTCCATCACTTATATTCACGCCCTGGGCTCTAACCTCTGCTAGAGGCTTCATACAGACAAGCTACTGTAGTTTTCTTTTTACAACATCAATACAACCAATCCCCATCAGTACAAAAACATTATCATAATCCTTAAAATTGGACCTTAGTCTCTGAGATTTGTATTTATGCCAGAGGTAAACCCCAGCTGGAGGCTTCATACAGACAAGCTACCGTAGTTTTCTTTTTACAACAGCAATACAACAAATCCCCATCAGTACAAAAACATTAATATAGTCAAAATGCATAAAGATATAAAACCCAGACATAAATAAACTTATTTATATCAGATAATATACCAGATAATACAATAAACCAACTTTATTCATGTGTGATTAACTTCAGCATGTTTTGAGAACACAAAATAATCAAAAAACAAGTTATTTGCCGCAAACTTGTTTCTTACAGCTTTTGTCCATATCGCAAATGTTAATAGTCTAGAAATGGTTTTGGTAAGAGAATCACAAAAGTTAAAAGCCATGATATGGTTTTGGTAAGAGAACTGCAAAAAGTTAACAGTCATAATAGGGTTTTGGTAAGAGAATGGCAGAAGTTAATAGTTGTGTTATGGTTTTGGTGAGAGATTCATGAAAGTTAATAGCCATGAATAAAAGTTGGTTTACAGGTCACAAACAAGATCATTTTTAAACTCTTCAGAATAAATTACATCATTAAATTAAAACATAACAAGTATAAAATATTCTCCAGACCATTTACAAAACCAGAACTAAGCCGTCAGCTTCGTCCACTCGTTCCATCTTCATGGAGTAAAACAATTGCACATGCACCGTAATAGAAAGAACCTCTCTGAACTTTCAACCTTCTTTACTAGGAAAATAAGACTCGTCTTCTGATCTAGCGAATGTTGAATTTCGTTGTCTGAAATGTTGTGGGATAGCTGATTTCTGTACATGTATCAACTGTGTATTTAGAACTTCACAATCAATCTGCATCATGCCTATCTTTCCTGCAGGGGGTTGCATAGATTCTGAAATGATAATATTTACAGTTATTCATGTAACCTTGTGATTTATTAACAATTTCTGCATATCATGTAACCTTGTGATTTATTAACAATTTCTGCATAGATAGAAAGACAATGTTGACATTTATCATACATGTATCCTTATGATGTATTAGTAATTTCTGGATTTTCCAAATTTTGATTAATTTAAATATTATACTGATAAATTCTATTGTATTCATATTATTTGTTTATCTTTTGTTTCTCCTATTGTTTGTTTATTATATTCCCTTTGTTTTAATATTGCATATTCTTGATATATCTGAGTATGTGTCATACACATGTATATGTATTTTGTTTTTAATACACATTTCAAAATGAGAGAGAGAGAGAGAGAGAGAGAGAGAGAGAGAGAGAGAGAGTTTATCACATATCTTAAACATGGGTTTAAAATCATTTTAAGGAAAGCATAATGTTGGTGTCAATCTTGTCCTGCTAAATTCAATTTTTTTTAAAATTTGGTAAAGGATTTGCATTCATTGTGAATATCGTGTGTGTGTGTGTGTGTGTGTGTGTGTTTCTAATTTACCATTAAGTGCCACTGCTGGCATCATCAGGGACATTCTTGGTCTCATAGTTTTATTATGAGCTACAGCAGGAACTAGGAAATAATCCTATATAAATAAACACAAATTCAAACATCATTAAGTAAGTAAATAATGATAATCCTTACATAAATGTTACAGTATTAGTGTGAAGTCATTAATTTAAAATTCTTTGACTTGTTTTTGTATACCAGTATTCACATACAAGCAAAAGAATATCAGTATCAAATGGAAAGTTATGCAAAAGTCATGCTTATATAACAAAATCTTCAGTTATTTTTTAAGTTGAAATTACAGTAAGACTTGTTATGATGCATATCAGTATTCTTGCTCGGTTATCAACATTCACAAAAAATACTTCTTTTGTGTGTTTTTATAAGTTCCCCTTAATTTCTTGTCACACTTTATGGCACTAAAATTTGACTGCAGCAGAGTAAACAAGACTCAAAGTGACTTTTTGATTCTAGGAGCCAGCCTGGCTCCTTATATGAAAATATTAGGCACCAATTAAAATTTGTAAGCGCCAATTTAGACTTTAAGCAGTTTTGGCACCGGCAATAAAATTAATGTGATTTTATCCTAAAAATAATCTAAAAACACATTATATACTGTATAATATCAATCATTTATTATCAATCAATCATCAGGCAATGGATATATTGCCTGCTTTTTGGGAGCATCACATGTACTTGCCTTGAAAAAGCTTATCAATACATATTGACAGCCACTTCCCAGCCATGATTACTGTTCTATTCAGTACACTTTTGACATTTCATACATACATATAGAAAGATTCCCTCTATAAGTCAAAAAGCCGGCTGAGGAGTGCCGGAAACACTTTGTCATGATGTAAAACACAAATAGAAAAACGGAATCTGCCATGATCGAGAATTTTGAACCTCCTGAAGAGCAGTCGCCAAATTGGCGACTTATGAGTAAAATTTGGTTGCCAATGGAAAAATTTGATTGCCATGGCTCCTAATTTAGTCGCAACTTTGAGCCCTGGTAAAGTGAAGTAAAGCTGTTTTAATCCCAAATCAAAATTCTTCTATCTTGAGGCAGTCAGCTTTATAACAGCAGAGGCAACTAAAGTAAGCAAGAGAACTTACAAAACTATCATCATTCAAATCCTGAGAGGCACTGTGATCCATCCATCAGCCGACATTCAGCCAAACCTGCCTAAATTTTGACTGAATATATGCTGGTGGTGTAAAAAATTGATAAATCCAAAAGAATTATGTAAATTTTACACGATGTCTTTACTTACCTCATTGAAGGAAAGAACATAGAATGTATCATTCCTTCTAGATACAGCCTTCCAGAAATCTCTGTCCTCGGAACCTTGGAATAACTGTATTTGATAATTATACTCAGCATATCTGACAAAAATTAAAATAAATTGCATCTAAATTAATACAACAAACATGACCCAAATTGTTGTTAATGTTACAATAATTAATGTTTAGCTCTTGACATTTTTTTTTCAGAAAATACTTCAATCAATCTACAGTCTGTCATTCAGATTCCCAAAGCAAAGATTTGTAAACAAACTAGAGCAGTCTCATGATAGACAAATACCCCTCATCCCAAAAAATTGCTGAGTTGTTATTATATTTTAACTTGTGACCTTGACCTTTGACCCATGCACCTAAATTTGGTACCCAATTGCAACACTGTTGAGTTTAATTTCTAGGATTTTACCTTGACTTTGACCTAAACACCTAAATTTAGTTTACATATGTGGCAAGATTGATCAAAATCCATCTGTGGACATTGAAGATATGGAGTAGACACGCTATTGGGCCAGACAGCCAGAGAGACAGGCAGATTACTATATAATCCCAATTTTTTTTTGCTTGGGATATAAAAATAATATCTAGTCCTTAAACCATTACATTCAAGTTCATGTATCTATGGTCTTTCTCATTTAAACCCGTTATATTGCCATCAGTTCGGTGAGTGATGAAACATTGTCATCTTCCAAAAATGTCTTGATCATCAAAAATTCATCATTTGGCAAACTACACAACAGAATTACAAAGCTAATAGGAGAGACCCTGTATAGCCACTGACAAAGAATTTTAAAAATAACACATCCAGGGGATATTACATGCATCTTATCAGGAACACCATGATGTTTTGCCAAGAAAGAATTTCAACCATCATCTTTAGTTTTCATTTTAATCCCCAAAGCCAAGTTTTTTTAACTGGATTTCACAAGCATAAAGTGTGAATTTTCTTAAAATCTGTTTGGAAATTTTATTGAAACTCTAAAAATGAGGTTGTTCCAGAAATATAAGAGATAAACATTCAGCACGCAGAGAAATAATGGTTCTAGACAAAAGTTATGTGGGAGCATCATGTGAGAATGACGAAACCTATTTAAAATATCTTGAGAAGTGGAGTAGAGTAATGGTATGTTCATTACAGTCAGGTTTCTTTAACTCATATGTTGACTGTCAATGAAGAAAACCAAAGTGCCTGGAAAAACACATCGACCTTCAGAAAGAGAAATGACCAATTTTCTCATATCTTTCCGAGAGGTATTGGAATTTAGGCAGTAAAATACACTTTGATCCTTAGGTGTGTGCTTTAGACCACTCTGACAGCCATCTGTCTTGAAGAGAATTACATATTTTAAATACCACAGACAGGTTAATCTTGTTGTTATTGTATAGTCTTACTTTTGTCTCAATCTATGTTTAGCCTTCATTTTCTGTAGTGATGCTTGTAATGGTGACAATTTCTTCTGTTTTAGTTTATTTTTATTCTTTTTAAGGGCTGCTGCTGTCTTTGTTTTCTCATGTCTGTCCATCCATCCTGCTAACTGTTCTGCCAACCTGCAAATTGAAGCAAAAAAACACTTTAAAATTTTAAACTAGAGAAGCCAAATATCACATCATATTTTTTTTCCAATCGTCGCTTTTGGAGAAGATTTTTTTTAACGATTTTTGCACCCATTGGTCACCTTGACCTAGTTATGGTAGCCATGGCAACCCCACAAACAAATTGCACCAGCCCATGGATACTTCTGACTAAGTTTCATTGAAATCCGACCAGTAGATTCAGAAAAGAAGTCGAAAATAAGTGTTAACGATGCGCTCACACATGCACTAACGCACACATCCACATACACATGCTGCGCCATGCCATAAGTTCAAATGACCTATGGTCAGGTGAGCTAAAAATAGCTTAACAAAACTTTTAAATAACGAGTGGCAATTGTAATTGGATGCCATTACGAAGTCCCCCAAATGAAGCAATATGATTTTTCACTTGCAATATCCTCATTCCAAACTACATCACTGTATCAAGGACTTTTGTATTATGCTGGATAAGCCAACATTTTTTCATTTCCCCATGGAATTTCGAGATAACGAGATTCAAAATATGTCCTCTGTCAAAAATGGTTTTCTTAGTCGATAAAACACATATGGATTTTATCACCGTGCTATACATGATATATATA
Source organism: Anadara kagoshimensis (assembly GCA_021292105.1). NCBI lineage: Eukaryota > Metazoa > Mollusca > Bivalvia > Arcoida > Arcidae > Anadara > Anadara kagoshimensis. The sequence goes on from CM037859.1 coordinate 57,763,427, forward strand.
ATAGCTTAACCTACCTCATGGATTCAGTTCTATTAAAATATGATGGACACATATAAAAATCATACAAGGTTTTATTTTGGAAATCTGGAACATCCATTGAGTGTTCTTCTATAAATTTTCTGATTTTCTTAAAGGAGTAATCTAGATAGTTTTTCTCCATTGTAAAATCATTTTTCTGCTCCAATGCCATGAGTTGTCTCCCTTTGTGAACCAGCGTCTGCGGGATTAATTCTTGTTTACTGTTATGATTAGTCACTATAAAATCACTGAAATACAAGAAAAAGGTTCGTTCACAAATAATTTCCCAAAAAGGGGAGTCAATTATTAAATAAATATTAAATTCCAGCTCATTTTTCTAATTTCCGGTGGCTAAACCTTACGGGGGTTCAAAATTATGTATTGTAACGGAAGGTCCAGGTCCTTTTGCCAACATTTAATCATTTCAACATTGAAAGGTCCATATGCAATTATGCATTATTATTAAGAGCAGTATTTTCTTGGTAAATAATTGCAGGTCAATCAAGGGTCCCATTATAAAATTAAAAGGTCCTGAGGAATTTTGAACCCCTGTTTTATCAAGGACTGACATCACATTTAAAGTAACATTTTAAATATGATACACTGCTACTCACAAGGAAAAACTCTGACACTAAAAGATGTTTTAGGTTTTTTAATTTACATGTATATCAGCTATACATATACAGTGGTCCCTCATTCTATCACCCCTAGTTATATAGCTACCAATGCTTATCACCAACATTTATCTACTATGTAAATGATTTTGTGTTCAAAATCAATTTATTTATTTTTTTACAAAAAATATGTAGCATGTATGCCAATTGCTTTCAACATGTTCCAAGTAAATTAGCATTTTTTCTTCTTCATACCTTTGTATATAAACATGTATTATAAAATGTAAAAAGAAAGAGATATTAAAAATACTTTTAAAGTATTAAAATGTCTTTCTTTTTAAAATTGTTAGCAAAATTCTAGTCCAGTGTGGGCCTTACATAAAAACTTACCTAAATGATGTTAAATTTAAACTAAATAACACAAATATAGCCATCAAACAGATCTTCTTAGCTGGTGAAAATGGACTAGACTTCTTCAACTGCTCATTCTGGAAAAAAACAACAAAACACACTAAGGATTAAAATTCACATGCATTACACTGCTGTCCACAAGTGGTTATACTAGTACATGTTTCAATTGCTCATATCATTATAGACTGAAAATATTAAAAAAAAATGTTAAAAACATAATTCTGCTTAAGCTGAATGTTTTCAGCTAAAATAGTGCTTTTATTGTGATAATAATTTTTCTCATATTTTATATTTTTCCCCAAAATTTAAAACAAATCTAACAACTTTCCTGCATACATTTAGATAATTTTCAGAGTCAAGATTAATTTCACTGATATTGAGGGGGTCTGCTCTTGGATAATGGAGAAAACCAGATTGCTCACAGAAAATCACAGATCTTCATCAAGCAAACTAACCAATTTTCTCACACACATCTTTTCCATTGGGGCGGAACCCAGGCAGTGAAGTGAAACGTGAAAAAATGCTGTTTGCTTTCCTAGTAGCCAAAATTGTCACTGGATTCCAATTTGTGAGAAATTCTTTCAAAATGTAACATATTTCAGCAAATTTTTGAAAAAAAGACCTTACTTTTTTATTTTCACAAATTTTGGAAATTTGCTACTGAAGATTTTAAATTGATGGAAATCTCGAAATGTATGAAATTAGGACATGTTAAAATATGCAAAACTAGTATACACATGTAGACTTAATAAATGTACCTCTGATTGTAAAAGTTCTAATTTCTTCTTTAAGTTGATATTCTCATGTTTTAGTTGCTGATTCTCCATATTATATTCTTTGATCTGTTCTTCAAGACTTGTCAGGTACTGTAAGAAAAATAAAACTTCAAATAACTGGGTCAAGTTTGTATGAAATGAGTTTTCTATGACCATTTTAAAGTTTCTTATATGTGATTCAATTTAGCTATTCTAAACTTGTCAGGTCCCGGTTTTACAATCATTCTTAACTAGGTAATTCCAATTGACACATTTTAAATCTTAACACTTTTGTTACTTTTTAAGCTATTCTGGGATTTACAGTGTGATTTTGAAGATCACTTCAAGTTCAAAACACTTGTATATAATGTTTGTCAAAAATGTTAATTTGTAGTTCTGAACAAGATTGCCAAAGTTAGCTAAATTTAAGTTAAGGAAAATCTTAGTCAAAATATTATTGAAAAACTGCAGACAGGTAGTGTAGCTAAAGGCAAAAATAAAAATTCAAAAATAACTGGCTGAAGTTTGTTTAAAAAAAAAATTTCTATGACCATTTTAAGTTCCTATGTGATCAGTTTAGAAGAAAAATAGTTTACCAAATAACCTAGAAGTACAAGTTTTGAATTTCTATTGATATTTAAATTATTTAGAAGTATAAACAAATTACCTATAAACAATATAAAAAAAAACAAAACACAACCATATAGGTAAACAACATTGACCTGTCCGTTTGACCTTTCATTAGGAATATTCATATAGGAGGGTCCACCCAATAAATAGGTAGTGTTAAGATCCAAACTAATACATATACAGTACACAGGTGTACTCTATGAGGTGAGTATATCTCATGACTGATGTATACAGGATAAACACCTGTGTTACCTATTCACTAATGTACTTAGTGCCTGATAAATATTTAAATGAAAGGTCAAACGGACAGGTCAATGATGTTTACCTTAACCAGTCCATGTTTAGAGCAAAGTAAACACATAAAGTGCATGTACATGTACTAGTGATAGTAGCCCGGGTGTTCAGGAATGGTAAGCACACCCTGTCACAATTACAACTACCCTTGGTCTATTTACAAAAGGGTTAGATCGGCCCCTGTCTACTAACCTCTTTCTTTCTCTTCCTTGATAAACTAGCAGATTCTCTATTCTTTATCATTCTCTGTTGTCTCTTCATTGTTTTAATCTGAAATCATCAAAAATAAGATTGTATAGATTCAGGACAAAGTAAGACAAAATGGTTACCTAGTCTTCCATCCAAATGATACATAATTCACATTTGTCATGTCTGTGTAATAATTTTATATCACTACATAATAAGCAATTGTTAACCAATGATTTCTTGATCATTACTGTTTTTCATAGTCAAGATCTGTTTTCAACAGATTTCAACAGAAAATTGAGTCAACTAAATTGTAATGACATTTTCATATAAAGTAAACATTATAAATTGTAAAATGAACCAAAACAAAACTTAAACTGTCAATGAAATTACTCCTGATTTTGACAACTTCAAATTAAAATCATTCTGCAAAATAAATATGCAGGTGCACAGGTTCTTATACAAGAACCCTAATTGAGTTGGCAAAGTAATCTGGGGGCATTATAATGTGGTTTATAATGCACTTACATCATTATCAACATTTATGATGGAGCTTGGTTGAATGTTTAAGGTTGCAGGTGATGCCACATGGATTGGTTTTACAACTTTAGTGGACTGTGTGGCTGGTGGTTGAAACTTTAACAATCCCTGGTCTGTTAATCTCTGAAACTCTTCTGGTGTCAAAACTAGTGGTTTACCAGGTTCTAAAATCAAAGAAATCAAATAACATGAACAACAGGGCTCAAAGTTGCAACTAAATTAGGCGCCATGGCGACCAAATTGTTCCATTCGCAACCAAATTTGACTCATAAGTCGCCAATTTGGAGACTGTTTTTTCGGGGTTCAAAATTCCCCATCATGGACAATTCCGTTTTTCTATTTGTATTTTACATATTGACAAAGTGTTTCCAGCACTTCTTAGTCGACTGATGATTGATTGATAATAAATGTTACAATAATACAGTATACAATGTGTTTTAAATTATTTTCAGGATAAAATCACTTATTGCTGGTACCAAAAAGTCTCAAATGGCACCTAAAATTTTCAATTGGCTCCTTATATTTTTATATAAGGAGCCAGGCTGCCTCCTTGATTCAAATAGTCACTTTGAGCCCTGAACAAGATATAAAATTTTACAGCAAGATAACATATAAAGTGAAACCTGTGAAAACAAACATCAGAATAAACCAAAAACCTGTCCAAACTGAACTACACTAGTTCCTATAAAATCTCGAAGTAAACCAAAACTGAATTAAATTTTTAGAACACACCATTAAAACTGTATGTTAATTTAACCCAAGTAAACAACTTTTCTGTCTTATCTAAAATGTCAGATGCTACTACAAAACAAAAGAAATAAGAACAAGACAAATTCTACTGTAGACAATTATTGAGGGAACATTACAACATGATAAAACTGTAATAAGAAGAGTTGTATGAAGAAAAGCGAAGCTTGCCTTACACTGAATGCACTCTATCAAAACTTGGACACTGATCATGATTATAGCAATACTAACTGCAAAGTATAAAATAAACTGTACTTTTCTTTATATATCAATTTAAAAAAAATACTAATTATATTTAAATTTACTGTAAATCTAACAATTTACGGTAACGTTTGTTTTATTTTTATTTATTTTTTTTTTTTTGCACTGACCAACAGGTGAGGATAGGAATATCTTGAAATGATGATTTTCACGAAAAATTGATGAATACAAAAATTTGCAGATTTACAGAATTTAAATTTTTTCACAGTTTGAGGATTTTAATATACCGGTACCTGTTTTGGGAACACTCATATTTGTGACAGGTGACAGGGGTGCATGTTGTTGTACGGGTTTTGTTGTTGATGTAGTGTTGCTTAATGGTTTAGGCTGTATCTTGACTTTTGAATTCATGATGCTATTTATGTTCTGGACAGGTGCTGCTTGCAGATTGGTTCCAACAAGTTGGGTACCAAATACGATAGTAGGTTTGACATCTTCAGGCTCAGTAAGAACAGGAACACTTAAGTCTGGCAGTATGCAAACTTTACCGTCCTCTATGGTATACTGAAACGGAGATGATGGCGGACTCTCATTTATCAATGTTGTGTCAGTATGCATCTAAAAATAAAGGTAAGACCATTTAGATTGATATATCCTAGAAAACATTACTACATTTATATCAAAACATTATCAGTTTTTAGTATGTCAATTTTAAGGTTATTCAATGACTAAATGAAAAAGGTTTTAAATCCTGGTCAAGATTATCACACTTATATTGAGATACCACCAAACTATTTATGTAAGGTTGCAGAAAATAATACTAGTGCCTATACACTGAGCTCAGTGGCAATGAACAGTTATTTTATTTATTAATTTTTTGGGAGGGGGGTATTCATTTTTCAAATCTGAAAGGATCTTAGTGTGAAAGAAAGTTTGTCTGTACACTTGCCTAAGGTTGGTGATTTTCTCCAGATACTCTAGTATCCACATCACCCTTGAACTGACTTCCTTGATTTAACTGAAAGAATCTTGACAAGGGATGTAAAATTCCATAACTTCACATTCTACATGAAAATTACTTGATAAAAGATCAGTTTACCTCATGTCATATTTGTCAAACATCTATAAAAAGATATCAATCAAAATTAAGCAGGGGTTCAAAATTCCTTGGGTCCGAGGTCTGGGACCTATTAATTTTACATTTGGACCTTGATATTTAAATTTTAAAAGTCCAAAATACCTGCTGTTTTTTACAAGTATAATCTGACTGTTTTTATAAGGTAACATAACTGCACATGGACCATTCATTGTTGATACAGGTAACTCACTTTCAAAACGTCACGTGGGACCTGCACAAAATAAAGGAAAAAGGTCCTGTACCTTCCATAACAAATCTTTATTTTAAACCCCTCTTTAGGTTCCTCCTGGTACAAGTTCTACTACACTCACCTGTATAGAGGTACTGTCCGAGTTCTCAGAGGAGAAAGATGAGGCTGGTGACAATGGTTCATGTTTAATATCGGGTGAATGTGCATCATACTGGTTAATAACACCTGAAAGTCAAATACATAAATAAATACATAAAATATTAAACTTGAAAGCTCACAGCTTATGCCAGTTTCCGTGATGTTTATTACTCTCAACCAACCCTTATATGACCATCTTACTGATGACAGAGCAAGCCTTTAACTACCTGAATTTGAACTTTACACTTTGACAGATCCTAGTGTAGGAAAATTTGTCAATTAGCTTGCTGAAAATTCATGGTTTTCAGTGGTCTCCATAATCACAGAAATGAACGTCATAGTATAAATGAAAGAATCTTTACTGAGACCTATAATAACATCCTTCTATTCTATTCTACTCCAATGTCCACTCCTATTGGATAGGATGCGAGTTTGTTGAACACTTAAGTCCATTTCTGGTATTCTATTGAATTTACAACACAAGTACAGCAAATCATATACAAACAATATTTTAATTGACCAAAACCATTTTTTTATCTTGTTTTCAGATGATTACTGTTAATGTATCATATTTTCTAATCTATCCTACTTGATCATGTTATTATGTGGATCACCTTTGCATTTGACAGAATGTTTTAATATGAGGAGTGTCTTTTATCATGATCAAATTACCATGACAACAGCCAAATTTAATCAATAATAAATGTCTCACAAAAGCAAGTATTATAAAACACATTGATAAACTGTACCCAATTTAAAAAATAATAATTAAAAAATCCCAATTTTGGTAGGAAAAACCCTGTTCTAATAATTTTTTTTACAATGAATGCAAACACTTGTAACAGAAATGCAAAGCAGACATACACATAATATACACTGCCAGTCATCTATAAGTGTACATGTACTTTTATTTGTGATAAATTTATTTTCACTTATTTCACAGTAGAATAAAATTTTATATATTCGTGATCTTATAGTCAATATCAGAAATCTGGGGAGCAAGAATGAATTCAATATAAACAGGCATTTTACATCTGTACATCTATAAACTCACCGCTAATCCCACTGTCAGAACTGTCACTGAGTTCTTGCATAAGGTCATCATGTAAACTATTGCCCGACAATATCGGCAAACTATCTCCATCAAAACAGCTCTGAAAGATCATGAGAAATACAATAAATGAAATGAATAAATGAAAAAGAATCTCCCACAAAATGAACCCCAACTGGGAAATCCCCAACTATGTGCATGATCAAGATATCAACTCTACCCTAAGATTATTCCTGTGAAGTTTCATTAAGATCTTTAAATCGTTTTCAAGAAAAGGGTGGACAACTTGTTAGCAGAAGAAAAGGAGTAAAGACTCTTTTTGGGGGACAAACTAATGACTGCTGATGTACAAAAGATGCAACATTTTAGACATGGTATGCACATCAGTGTAAAAGAATGACAGAGTGGTTAAGGTCACTGGCACATGAATTGAGGGTGAGGGGTTCAAGCCCCAGCTGTGTAGAAGAATGACAGAGTGGTTAAGGTCACTGGCACATGAATTGAGGGTGAGGGGTTCAAGCCCCAGCTGTGTAGAAGAATGACAGAGTGGTTAAGGTCACTGACACATGAATTGAGGGTGAGGGGTTCAAGCCCCAGCTTGTTTTTAAGTAACACATTGAAAGGACATATTGTTTCAATTCACTTAGCTGATAAACAATTGGTATTGGTATTGGACTTTGTTAAAGGAAAAACCTCAAAATATCTCCCAGAAAACATCAATGGATAACTTTAGCTTATACATGTACAATGATGATGATGTCACCACAGACTATATATTATCAGTGTCCTTCTCTGATGGAACTTTAAAAATTTAGATTGATACATTTTTGGTTGAAAATTTAAATATTGTACTTTTTGCATAGTTTTGGTTTATTTTTTTACTTTACCAAAAAAGTTTACAAAACAGAAATATATTTGATCTGGAAGGGAAAAAATCAATCTTTATTTTGTAGTGGAGACATAAAAATCTAAACCTTAGGGGCAAAATTCTTTTTCATATTTACTTTAGCAAGCCTCAGTCTCAAAAATGAAGAGTTTTACCCATTAGATTGAGATTTCTATGTCTCCCTGCAAACCAGGCCGAGTTGTTATAACAGAGAACCTCATCCCTCAGGTTGAGATTTTTAGGTCTACCCTGCAAACCAGGCCGAGTTGTAATAACAGAGAACCTCACCCCTAAGGTTGAGATTTTAGGTCTACCCTGCAAACCAGGCTGAGTTGTAATAACAGAGAACCTCACCCCTCAGGTTGAGATTTTTAGGTCTACCCTGCAAACCAGGGGTAGATTGTACTTATTTAGTTCATCAAGAAGTGTTTTACATTGAACAATGAGACCGATGTCCAAAATCCATGCTCATACGTTATTTACACAGGTGAGCTAAAATGTCTTTATTTTTCCACAATGACGTTTTAATATCAATACATGTACTTATAGCAAACTTGTGTTACAGTAAAAAAAAAAATAAAAGTGACATCAATAAAATGAAAGCCAAGAAGACAGAGATGGTGGGATGGCGTGTGTAAAGTTTAAAGCATAATGTAGATAACCAGATGTTACAGCTAATGATGTGTTATCAACAACAAAACATCTGTGTCATCAAAAGATGTATTTAAATCAGCGTTCTTAGATCTACTGACAGCAAAACCACACTTAACAAGAATAATTTATGTATTTTCTTTGTATGTATTTTGTCTAGTGTTTTGTTTTACTTCTTTAAAGAGGAGTCTTTTGTGTTTTGTAACCCGCTAGTGTTCTTAGCTACTAAAAGGAAAATCACACTAAACAATTACTGTAAACCAACTTATATTTGTGTACGATTAACTTCCGCGTAGACAATATAATTGTTAAAGTTAAACGCAGCGAACTTGTTTTCCAAAATGGTTATATTTATACCAAATATTCAGTTTAAGGTCATATTTTGAAAGTTTATAGTGGTGAATTGGTTTTAGTAAGAAAATAAATATCAGCGTATAAACGTTGGTTTACAGTAACAAGAAAAGTTTATGTATTTTCTCTATATGTATTTTGTCTTGTGTTTTGTTTTGCTTCTTTAAAGAAGAGTCTTTTGTGTTGTGTGGCCTGCTAGTATTCTTAGATATACTAAAAGGAAAACCACGCTAAACGCTCTACAAGGACAATTTATGTATTTTCTTCATCAATATTTTGTTTTGTGTTTTGTTTTTCTTCTTTGAAGAAGAGTCTTGTGTGGCTTGCATTGCATTAGTACACTTAGGAGGATTTAAAGGTGTACTACCCCAGAGTCAGAATGCTGCAAACAAGCATACCACACCCCCAGTCACATAATACTGGCATACGCTCAGAACAATTTAAAATTTCTACATCACAGAGTCAAATTTTAAGTCTGGTCTGACCAAGGTTCTAACCCATGACCTCCTGTTCTCGAGATGGATGGTCTACCACTGACTGACCCACTAAGAAGGTTCTAAATAAAAGGGGCAGAAGCTGGGGTATATAAATACAACATGTACTCACAAGGGCAGGGGTATATCAATATACACAGGAGCAGGCTACAATTTCATAATCATTTCTTAATTAAGGTGTCATTTTGAAGATTATGTAAGCTCATAATATGGTATCTGTATTTAGTTTTGACAAAAATCTTTATTCATAATTGGTAAAGAAATTGTCAAAATTTGCTAAATTTAAGTTAAAGGAAAATCTTAGTTAAAGAATGATTGTGAAACTGCGTCAAGGGGTATAACACGGGACTCAGACTGCCAGTTGCAAATGTCGCAATTTGCGACACTTTTTATAAATTGCAACAACAAATCATCTTGAAATGGAAAAATATCCTAGAAGACTTAAAATTTGTTTGAAATTTGCGACAAAATATTTTGAGCCAGTGTGGGCCCCGTAACGATACATTGTACTTACTGGGAAGTCGTTCTGTAAACTGGAAACTAATTCGTCTGTAGAAAATTCTCCATTTAGTAAATCTGACAGGTCCATATTGGTAGAATCTGAAAAATAAAAACAATTTTATTAAACAATACTCATGACACTAAACTGGTACCATATACATTTTTCAGTTGCCTGAATCAAAATTAAATAGAGCAGTGTTTTAAGAGACATTTTTCAAGCTGTCTACACATACAGATAGTCCCATCAGAGGCAGTAAAGGGCCTTAGAAGCTAAGTTGTCTAAAATACGGCAAGTTAGACCAACAACTGACAGATCACAGTGCCTCACATCATCTATGTCCAAACCCCACATAGTCCTCCTAGTGCTTCAGTTCATTTTCCAAAGGTCGGCAATCAAATGTTCTCAATTATCATCAAGGAAGTAACTACCTCTATATAAATCCATTACAGTTGAGTTCGCTACAAAGACACCATGTAGCAGCAAAGCAATATATATGTAGCTAGGACTTGCCCCAAATGGTCAACTTTTAACAATGCAAATTAATGACATCATCATTATACAGTTCCTTTGTGATATCTACGTGTAAAAATAACTTGTTTGCCACTGTACCATTTGATCAACACCATTTAACATAAGTGCAAGACTTTTTGGAAAATGTTTACATCACAAATTAACAGATTAATGTTGTTTCTACTGGAAAACGTGAACTGCTATAATTCCATCTCCAATGGAAATAATAGTCCCTCACTAAATTTGGGAGATATTATATGATACAGTTATTAATTCCATCCGAAGGGGTTTGGTTTTCCACACTGCAAAATCCAGAATTTTGATTCCTTCAAAAGTGTATTGAATGTTATTAACTGGAGACCACTTAATGCAATTATTTCAATGTCTATTAACATATTAACTAGGTTTTTGCAACTTCCAAAATTTGTGAAAATATTATCCTTTTCAAAGTATTTTTTTTTGCCAATTTACTAAAATAGGATATTTTTCAAAAGAATTCCCAGAAATTAGTAGCCAATGGGAAATTTGGCTACTAGGAATGGAAACATTGGATTAACAGTGTTGTGACTATAATGGTTATGTAAAAAAAAAGAAGAAAATAAGTGGATTGTACCCATGAAATTATAAAACTTGTAACACCTTAAGATTTAACGAGACAATCAATCAAATTCTTTGAGCTAAAAAAAATCCAAATACTGAAGATACTTTCAGAATTAAACTATCTGACACCAAAACTCTGTTATGAATATCTATAATGCTCTAAATAAATTGTATCATAAAGGCTTATTCTAAATTAAAATGTCATTTACCATTGGTTACCTTGACGATTTAATAGTTTTACTGTATAAAAATATTAAAAATATGAGAAAGAATATCAATTATCTCAATACAAACAACAGATATATGGATATAAAAATACTGACTTTTGATTGGTCGTGTTTCAAGTGATGATAATTCATGATTGGTTGGTTACTTCAACTAGCTAAGATATCAATCAGTAAAATAAAAAATCAACTACAAATTAAAAATTAAAAAATCCTCCATAAACCAAAGGCAACGAGGAATGTTTGGCATTAATCTATCTCAGAATTAGATTACTTTATATCTGACCAAAAATACAGGATCCATAGAAATCATGACATCATTACATCGCCTTTTTGCTAAAACACAGTCGATTACCTTGGTAATTAAACGATCCAGTCCTGTTTTTATTGTGTATCAAATGCTTCTTGTTTCATTAACATGTGACATTTTAACTCAATATTTATTTGACAAAACTAAAGGAATGTTTATCGGTAACTGAATTTATATAAACTAGAGCATTCTCTTGAGAGATAAATACCCCGTCCCCAAGATTGCTGAGATAGACGGATGGACAGACACTAAATGTGGTATGCAGCACATCATCTCATGTTGGTTTCTATTTGTGTGAATTTGATACTAATTTATCTATCGATATGGTGTATATAAAGCGGATACAATATTTGGATGCACAGCCAGACGAACAGGGTGATTCATTTACACCCCCTAAACTTTGTTTGCAGGTGTGTGTGTGTGTGTGTGTGGGGGGGGGGGGGGGGGGGTGCATAACCACAGGCTGCAACTACTAAGGGTGTCTAGTAGCTATATGAGCTTACCGTCAGTATACTGAAGATTTAATAATGGCCAACTGAATAAACATCTCCAATAAAACTAGAGATAGTGAGCTATTTAATTTACATTGTTAGCTGGTTATAGTCAAGAAAACATTTATCAAAACATTTTTTAATTATGTTTTGGTCTAGACATCCAAAATGGTAACATACAGAAGTTATTCTTTTTTTGAAAACAAATTCCCATACCAGCTATGTAAGTCTTGTGTCAATGACGAATATTAACCTGTGTATTGATATCAGAGTATCAGAGTTGAAATATGTATAATACCAATCCTGTTAAGACTGCAACTGGTAATATTTAGGAGGGACTGGATCATTTTTAGGCAGAGCTAGCTAAACAAAACTATAGGTATAAATTATCCATGTATATTTGAGATTTTAAAGAAAATACAAATATTGCAGTCAGTGCTGTCTAAAATTTGACATGTTTTAAGGAGTATGGACACTGATGACTTTGTACAGTTAAACTGGGACAGGCTGGAGGCAATGTTATTACATATATAAACAAATCCTTATTTAGAACATGATCAGGTCAGATGTCTGGCTATTTACTGCTGATAATAATTATTACTCTTTGGCAGCACACATGGTATTAGAAAAATAGTCAATAGCTATAGAATATACATGTACAGTATTTGATTGTTTTATTTTTTAATTCACAATTCAGACAATCTACGAAAGTTTTTTTTAAAAAGTAGTTCAATAAATATATATGCTACTGTTAATGAAATGTATATAATTAAAACTTAGATGACTAGTACCCAAATTTCTAAAATTTGTGAATATAGCCCTTTTTGGCGAATTTGCTAAAAAGGATTTTTTTTAAATTCTCAGAAATTAATGACCAATGGTGATTTTGGCTACCAGGAATGGAATCATAGGAATTACTTTTCTCAGTCACAATTAATTTAAAATCAAGCGTTTTTGGATACCCCAACATATACTTAAAATCCTTAAATTAATGAACAATGATACTGGTAGCATCATTTACAAAACTGTTAAAAAAAAAGAGAGCTGTTCCATTGGGATTTAGTTCTATGATAGATGAAATTAAGAGATCTGTGGCCCTTAAATATTGTCTGACAAAGCATGGTTCCTAGCTAAGTTAACATGACTGGGGCAATTTCTGTAGTATGTTCCACAATGCTATCCCACAGTAGTTCTACCAGGACTTTCACACCCTTTTGTGAATCAGGCCTGTGAAAATAAACAGCATTATGAACAAAATGGTTGGAAAATGTCAAAATACTGTTTTTAAAGAGCCTTGGATTTTCCAAATTGTGAAAATTGGCAAAGTGAATGTGAAAAAAACATGCAAATTTGAATTGTGAATGGGGTAGAATAATAGCCCCAAATATGGCCTGGTGACAGCCCTGTTTACTCATGACAATCAAATAATTTCATCTGCTGTAATATGTAATTCCTTCTCTTTCCTTCTTACCAGTTCTTATTATGATCGTTACCTCAAGTTGGAAACACCAACAGAATACCTCGAATTTCAAACATCAATGAAATAGAACCAAGATTTTTCCATAACTTCATACATCATTATTACATTTCAAGTTCTGCTTTCCTATTATTGGTAGTTTGTCACTATTCTTTTGAATAAAAATTTAGATTCTGAATAAACTTTTTACTATAAAGTCTGCATCAGTGTACATTTAATGTAGACCCAATATCATAACATCAACCACCATCTCTTGACTGTTACATCATGTCTTTCATGTCTGATGCAACAACTTTCATTTTGCAATATTTCATCTGATATACAAAATACACCTTTCTCCATGAAAACAAAACAATACGGAAAATGATTCTGTATACATGTATTTGCCAACAAATCATGAAAATGGATCCCAGCTAAAAATATCAGAGTTCTTAAGTTAAGGCCGTCAAAATTGCCACCTGTGAAAAAGTACAAAAGCACAAACACACACACACACACATATTAGAATTCAATGTTACCTATCTCTCTATTTATATATACATGTATATGCACAATGCCTCCTGAATATGATCAACTGTAGCATATGGTAAATAAATATAAGAAGGGTGGTGTTAAATGGTTAATTTTCTGATTTTATAGACAACAAAATAGGGTAATTAGTATCATATTCTTCTCACATAAAATTATATATACCATAAACACATATATATGATATACAGGAGACAGCTTGCATTTTGTATCTCACTACGTAGCCAATTAGGATTATTTGTTGTATATATGCAACTTGCAAGTGATTTTCTTTCTAAAATACTTGCAAATTCTTGCCTTTGAAGTCATCAGGTTTTCTATATATTTATTAAAATATATCTATTTTTCACTTATTTTGAAAAATCACATAAAAAATTGATCAACTGTGAAAATTTATGATTTTTAAAGTACCTGCGACTTACTTGGAATTAAATATAATCATTACCTGTATAGCATACTTTTTAATAATCAGTCAGTTTTAAAAATATTATAACACCCATTCCGTACAAATACCACTGAAATTTATAGATTTTGATGGCAGTTGTTTGTTTCAAACAAATATACAAGACGCAAAATAAATAAATAATAATGTAGCAATAAGACATCATAAACATGGAACAGGAAGAAACAGGAATAGGTAGACAACATTGACCTGTCTGATTGAACTGTATTTCAAATATTCATTGTTCATGTACCAGTATATGTATGGACAGAGAATACCTGTACAGGTATATACATGTATTATGTCTACATTGCAGGAATACAGCATTGTGTATGTATAAATGCAAATCTTAACAATACCCATGTATAGGATGAATCGTCATATATGAATATTCCTAATGAAAGGTCAGACAGACGGGTCAACCTTGTTTATCTATATACTGTTATAACAATAAAATGTCACAAGGTTTCAAATGTTAAAATCAATATTTTTTAAGGGTATATTAACAATTCATGATCATGAGCTGCAGTGTCATATATCATACAGGTATATACAGGCATTCATACATATAATTATTAATATGTCAGAGAAAATCCAACATCAAGCTTGTATGAGTACAAGATTTTCTTAGATGGATAAGTAGTGGCCCGTTTCACAATCATTTTCCTTGGCTAAGATTTTTCTTAACTTAAATCTTGCAAAATTTCAAATCTCTATTATTTTGTTAATTTTCAAGATATTCAGGAATTTAAAGTGTCAATTATAATATAATTTCTAGATTAAAACGTTTGCATTTAGTTAAAAAAAATCTTCAGAAATTTTGGAAATTTTGCCAATAATAATTTTAAGTATTGTTAATTTAATAGTATTAATTGACATATAAAAATATGATGGAAAAAATACTATCTTTAATCAAACTGCCAGAGGTAATATAAAAATTATAAATATTGCATAATTGTTAATTGAGTCTTATGATTTTATCACACACCTTGACAGAAAAAATATACCTTTATTTTGTTGATGTATTATGATTGACAAGTTTTTAAACAAAATAATTACCAAAAGGCCATGGAAGTGGAATGCATATAAATGGGGACCAAGCAACCAAGGGCAAACTTGTACACATGGGTTGTCACTGTACATCATGATAATGTTTGTGTAGAACAATTATTTCCATGGGACATGGAATCATATCATTTTATTTTTTTCCCCTTAAAAATGATTTAATACTGGGTGTCATTAATTAAGTGGTGTTTATCCAGTGGTATAAGTGTAAACCAAAACAGAGCAAACTGACAATTAAAACTAGATTCCACTACTATGGTTCGTTGTAGCTTCCGTCTTTAAGTTTTAGACTTGCTAGTTGTTAAAACACATCATATATCAACCATTAAATGGCATGCATTTTGTTAAAATTGAAAGCACAGCTTTTAAGCAGCCAAAAGTCACACAAGAAATGATTACACTATAAACAAGGTGGCTGAACAAAGTATTACCAAAGAACAACAGACCAATGTCCTACCATACAAGACCCATTTCTAGAAAAAGTTGCATTAAAAAACAAGGTGTTCAGAGAACACTATCCCCCCACAGTGGTGAACATCTGAATTCAATACAAACTGAAACTGAAGTATAGATACACTATATTAGGTAAACTAAAAACATTACAGAAAAACCTGTTATATATTTTTATAACTTGAGTTCTATTTTCTATGTTTAAAATTTCAACAAAATTGGTACATAAATAAGGCTGTAATGTGCAATTATTGGTTTTTTAATATTTATAGTAATAGTGGCCATCTTGGATATCCTATAAGGCTGTTGAGCTATCCCATACCACTCACCACCACAATACATCAACTGACCAAGTTTCAGCTCAATTGGATGACTGGTTTTCTTTTAAATGCATGGAAATCAAACTATTCATGAACACACACAAAATCAACAAAATCGGTACATAAATTATTTATGATAAATAAGGCTATGATGTGCATTTATAGGTTTTTGCTAATTATAGTAACAGCGGCCATCTTGGATATGCAATAAGGTTGTCAAGCAATTCCACACCACTAACCACCACAATAAATCAACTGACCAAGTTTCAGATCAATCGGATGTACGGTTTTCTTGTAAATGCACGGAAACCATGATTCTGGTGAAAAAGTCTCTTTTTAGTAACGACGGCCATCTTGGATGCACAATTATGCTGTCGAGCAATCCCACACCACTCACCATCATAACAAATCCACTGACCAAGTTTCAGCTCAATCGTCTTTCAAATGCACGGAAACCATGAATTGGGTAAAAGTCTATTTTTAGTAATGACGACCATCTTGGATGCACGATTATGCTGTCGAGCGATTACACACCACTCACCATCATAACAAATCAACTGACCAAGTTTCAGCTAAATCGAATGTACAGTTTTCTTTCAAATGCACGGAAGCCATGAATTGGGTGAAAAAATCAACTGACAAAGTTTTAGCTCAATCGGATGTACAGTTCTCTTTTAAATGCACGGAAACCAATTGGGACGGACCTTCGCACACACACACACAGGGGTATTACTATATCCTCCCTCACCAATGGTGACGGGGAGATAATAACATGTGAACACAATTCTAAAATCAATCAAACAACAAAGTCTATTACAATCTGTATACTGGTGAGTTGTAAAACTTGTGCAAAATTCATGTGGGATTTCACACAATATGTCACAATTTGGAAACATTAACAAAGTCTCATCAACAGGACCTCGTGAAATTTCAAAACAAATAATTTAAATATAGAAAAATGGATAAGACTTTGAGAGGTTTGACCTAGAACATACTCTGCATTAGGCCTATGCCAAAATCAGAATAAAAACTTGTAAGACAGTGGTTTGCTGCTCTAAAGTCTTTCCAAATGGTGACACTGTCAGTCTTAATAGAAAACACAGATTTTTTAAAGACCAAGCACTGGGGTAGATCAGTTGGTAGAGTGCTTGCTCCATATGTGAGAGGTTGTGGGTTTAAACCCAGTCCAAATCTGACCCAAGAGTCGAGAATTTGAAAGTAAATGTGACTGTTCTTTTGTAAAGCCCTAGGGCCTAAAAAAAAAATATGTGTGTTTCCGGTAACGTCCCCCCAAAAAATAGGGTAGGTAGGTAGGTTTTTTTTTTTTTTTTTTTTTTTTTTTTTTTTTAACTTCCCACAGGTATTTGGTGCATGTATGAACTCGCGAAAGAGGCTTATAAATGTGATCCTTCTATATTCTAATATACTTACTTGAATTATAAGTAGTAATTTCAACTTCTGACATACAATATCTGGTTCAAGCTTCAACCACAGTGGACATATTTCAATATTTCAGAACAGAAAGTTTGCACATTGAGTATAAAAAAGTGTGTTAAAGACTGAAAACCAGGTTTTTTGTTTATAACAGGAATTATTATTAAAAGTCAATCTGATACGAGTTCCATAAGATGTTCAACAAACTGATTTCAAAACAGATCCCTCGTACCTGGCAGACCATCTTAGTATACAAAATTTCAGAACCCTTGTTTACTCACATTTTCATAATACAACATATGATTTTAATACCTTCTGTGGAATCATGGTATAAATGTATAAATAAAATGCATTAGAACTCCCTTTGTTTGTACAATATAATATTAGTTATCTGGTTTTTAGGCAGGTGATATGGAATTTTACAACCTTTCTGAATTTCTTATTTCCTGAGGCGCAGCCGAAGGAAATAAGAAATTCAGAAAGGTTGTAAAATTCCATATCACCTGCCTAAAAACCAGATAACGAATTTATCATTTTATTCAGACTTATTTTTTCAAAATTTTGTAGATGAAAAAAGATTACAATAAAAAGAAACCCGAAAACCTTATATTTGTAAAATAAAGTTTATGTTTTCTTTATCAATGAACATCAAATAACAATTTTAATGAAAAAATTAACAACGAATAATTTAATTTCTAAATTCTCTTACATCAGGCTGTGATACAAACACAGTGCAAGTGTACGCGCTCGTTTTTCATGTTATACTCCAATAAAATAACGCAACATGTAGCAACGCCGACCGTGAACTACTTTTACTCCCATCAGCTGGTTTCAGGGGTAAGAACGTCTCACATCAATTAGATCTATTTGTACTGTGTGATTTAATTTTTTTAAAGTTCGTTTTTTCACAATGGAATGAATCATGATTAAAAATATAAATTATATATGAAAACAATTGCCAAAGTGTTTTTTAATATTTTGTTTACATCGGTGATACAACATTGATCAGCATGCATATGTACATGTCCGTTATCGGCGATTTTAACTTGGGGATGTGGAAACAATATTCAATTTGAAGGAATATGACATGGAATATCTTTAAACATCAATTTTCAAGCTTTTTCAAGATGAGTTTGGTTCGGTTGAAGTGTCACCACACATGGCAACTACCATCATCGGTGCCGGCATTTAAAGCACTTGGAGGCCCTCCACATGTACAGGTCGGACTAAAATTAGAATGTGAATTTAGTGAGAGTTACTTCCCTTTCGCCGTGTATCAGTTACCAGGAGTAAGCGATGTCGAGTTTAATTTATTGATAATATCGGAAATTGAGAGCGCAAAATTTAACCAGGATCCCTGTAAAAAAAAATAGGGTCGGGGGGTAAAAAAAGGGTCGGTCGGGTTACCGGAAACACACATATTTTTTTTTTAGGCCTAGGCATTACAAAATAAAAGTTCTCTTGGAATTGGATGGGAACTTAAAATAAACAAGGTCCAGAATCCAGTGTCAAGGTAGAGTGAGTAATGGTGTTTAACGTCCCAGTCAAGAATATTTCACTTATATCGAGACGTCGCCAGCTATAGACAAAGGTGCAGAAATTTTGCCTGTGCGTTGTGCTGATGGCATTCTACAGATATACTTTATGACTTTTGCAGATGCACATACAGATTTCCTGTTACAACTAGGTACAGGTGAGTGAAAAATATCAATCATATTTATTTGATTTTCTATGGATTTAAAGAGTATTTCACTGTCACAACAGAGTGGTTCATACAGTAGAACATAATCTGCATCGGGCATATGCTGAAATTAAGATAAAAGCTTCTCCTACAATGGTCTGCTGTGCTTTCTTAATGGTCACACAATCAGTACTATAATTTAGACACAGATATTGACATAGGTATAAATACTATCTATGTCAAATAAGTGGATTTCCCTACTGTAAGCCTGACCATAATTTTTACTACAGAATGTTCAGCAACCGTCTTCTCTCAGCCGACAAACATTACAATTTACAGTCGTCAAAAGTTACAATTAGGTCAATATTCAATCATATTTACTTCACATTCAAAACCAATTAAAGTCGCCGATAATCAACACCAAACAACAGTGCAACGCCCGTCACGCAAGACGAAAATCGTTACCACAAAATGACAAACTAAAACAAAAATAAATACACACCCCAGTCATCATTTGACAGCATATTGTTGGAGAAGAATTTTCTGTCAACTTCGGAAACAAAATCTGCAGTCATATTGAGATCTTAAGGCGTAAAAATTGTCCTTTTAAATAAAAATTTCACTGTTATTTTTCCATTTCCATGTGTGTAAAATCAAAGAGGAAGTGTTTACTTAGTGTTTGTCCCAGAGTTCCCTAAACCGGAAACGGTTGTAATCTACTTGTTCTAAAGTTATAGTTTCCTCATTTTAATGGGACTACCATACTTCATAATGGCTTTATAGTAAGTTTGGAGAAATTATACAACCAATTTCTTTTGATAACTTACAACATAAAATATAATGATACCTTCTTCTTCTTCTTCTTTAACACTTTAATTACTTCTCGATGATAAAGATATTGTGTTCAAGGTATCATATTGAAAATATAATTTCAAATCTTATGAATGTCATATGTACTGACGATAGCAAGCACTTTATTTGGAAACATTAAAAAATAATAAAAGGACTGTTATTCGCCAAAAATGTGACATCATTGGAAGAATGTATGTAAATTTTATAGTTAAATTTTGTTACCCATATATTGTCAATTTGACATATTTTATTTATTTATTTATTTATTCATTTATTTATTTATTTATTTATCTATCTATCTATCTATCTATCTATTTATTTATATTTATATATAGGGTGTTATGTCCCAGTCATGAATATTTCACTTATATCGAGACGTTCCTAACTACGAATAAAGTGGCAGGAAATTTGACTTTTACAGTGCACTAAAGAAAATGTACAGGGAGGGGGTTTTTTAACCGGGGACATGGGGCATCTAGTCGAGTAGGCATTTTACGAACCTAGAAATGTTCATTCCTATGAAGTTTTTTTGCTGTTTTGTTTTCCTTATGGGTCCTTGAACAAAACTGACTTAGTTGCCCTTTGGGCAAATTTGGGCAACTTGCACAATATACATAAATCCAAAATGGCCGCCAAACGTCAAATTGAAATACATACTGCGATATAAAATATCTTCCAGTAGGTTGTAATATATCCTTATAGATGTTTTAAGGCATGATAAACCCATTTCTGGTATTAATTTTTACATACGGAACACCTAACTCGCACAATAAGCAATAAATACAAGATGACCGACGGACGCCACCTTGAAACATTGATTTTGTACAAAAACAAATTTATAATAGATTGTCATATATCTTTGCAAGGGTATTTAGCATGGGAAACTCAATTCTGGCATTAGTTTCACATTAAATACCATCATGTCTATAATGACCGACCATATGTGTCAAATAACTATTCACCCGTGTGTAAAAAATTAAACATTCCCTCCCTTTCTCCAGAACAGTTACAAAATTATGTACAGGATTATTTTTAGGCAAGCATGTCCTTGTGTGTTGCAATTATGATTTTGTGCCTTACATTGACATAACATGACAAAGAAGTTCTTGGGGCACCGGGTATCCTTTCACTATAACATGTAATGAGAATTGATCTTTGAATTTAAATCCGAAATGGGTTATTATCTCATACTGCTCAGGAGGATCTTGACTGTCGGTACCCTTTCACAACATTAATTAAAGGCGAGACAACAGAAAATGGTGTTTGATACAAAGTTAAAACTATAAGGCTTTGGTGTTCTTTATGAAGAGCCTGATGAACTGGCACAGTTTTCCCTACTGGCTGGCAATACAGAACAACAAAGAATGGTAATGGTTCAGATCCCATAAAGTTATTTGTTATCTTTGTTAACCAAGAACACCAGCTAAATGAGGAGAATCAGAGTTTGTAATTATGATGCTGTATCATAACCACTAAGAACATGCATACATAACAGCTCAAGATATCTCGAACGAAGAACATGTCCCTAAGAGCATGCACGCCTGGCAGTTCAAGACATCTTGATCCAAGACCATGACACCGAAAGCATGCATGCCTGGCAGTTCAAGACATCTTGAACCAAGACCATGACACTGATAGAATGCATGCCTGGCAGTTCAAGACATCTTGAACTAAGACCATGACACTTACAGTGTGCAAGCCTGGCAGTTCAAAATATCTCGAACCAAGACCATGGCACTGAGAGCATGCATGCCTGGCAGTTCAAGACATCTCGAACCAAGACCGTGGCAATTTTAGCATGCTTGCCTGGCAGTTTAAGACATCTCAGACCAAGACCGTGGCACTTACAGCATGCATGCCTTGCATTTAAAGACATCTCGAATCAAGACCATAGTTAGTTTCATTGATGTTCAAAACTTCTATCCTATTACTACATCTGTACATCACATCGTTATCATGCTTATACACCCAATGCACTAGGAAAACAAAAATATCTGTGTCGTCAATCAGCACACAAATGATATCATGACCTGTTTGTGCAGCCTAGAGAACATGGGATACCATAGTTATGCTGGATTCATCATGACCGAATCCACAATCGTATACATATTGCAGTGGTGTTTCCTCTGTCCTGGTTTCTAAGAATATATGAGATGGTATTTGTCGAAAAACAAGATTTTCTTTAAAGTGTATGGGTACCAATATGACGTTTTTGGATTGATGCAATGAAATCTGATGGGTTATTGCCATGTGATCAAGAGATGTGGTAGAAAAACTGTGAATAATTGTGATTGAGTTTTGGGTGAACGAACTCCACAAAGCGATTTGACTAGGGCTGACTTCATGCCTGTTTCAATGACAACTATTTTCAACCAATGGCAAAAAGGAACAGAACCGATTTCAAATGCAAGCAGAAGCTATGCTCAAACTGCCCTTGCTGTCAAAGAAACATGTTTCCAAGATCAATAACTGGCTTTGTTTTTGCATCTTGACAGCGTCGCTTTGAAACGAATCATCTTTATAGAGCTAATAATGGCATTATAAAACTCATCAGGTAGACTGGATTGTACTCTAATTCCATCTTTACATCCATTGAAACTGAATCCACCACATTGACACATTTTAAGCAATTGCCTTGTGACCTGTTTTTATTTATAGGGAGTTTGAATAAGCAATACAATTTGGTCATATATATCCAATAAACATCGAGGATTGAACTCTTTGAGTTATGGTCCGTATCACACTCAGAATATATTCATTCCAATCGATCCGAGAAGCAACATTCTACCTACTAAAACGATAGGGCTAGAGAGTCATGCCTTTAAAGGCTCATTTTTTTCCAAACTGGTTAACCAAGACAACATCCTAATAATCACTATGGTGCCGACATGCAAGATCCTCGACATGACACGCATGTGTTTATAGCAGACACTGATAAAGTTTACCAGCATATTGTACATGTCCAGCATCAAATAAAATTATTTGTTGGGTTTGTTAATCAGGAAACAAATAGTTTTGGTGGTAGACAGTGCAGATGTATTATTTTCTGCAGTCCAGTATAATTTATATGTGAAACAGCAGTTTCAAGTATAGATGTCGAGATGTTGCTTAATGGTAACTTAGGTAAGTTGAGTCATCAGAAGTAAGCCAAATCTTCACCATGCACTACCTTTTCACTTATACCACATGGATGAACATGGAAGTCTGAATTCTTAACGTGTGTCTCATAGCGGCCATTTAGGGTGGAAATAGTTAATCAAAATATCAAAACTATCATAAAACCAAAAACAAAAAATGAGTTCCACTGTTCAACTCCAACTAAACAATTTGTGGAAGGTTGTGCATTATCAGGGACAGATTTTGCTGCAGATTCCCTAAACTATAATACTTCATTGCATGGCGTAATGTATCAATGTTTATGTAAAAATCGAATCAATTTACTGCTGCCAAAGATTATGTTTATAATTTCTTATTAAAAGGATTAGTTCGAGCCACATTTATGACCTTTTAATCAAAACGTATCAAGATGCATGGTTAAGTTACACAGCATTGAATGTGATATGCTGAGTTACATCTAATTATAAAAACCCTTGTCTGGTCAAAATTGTAAAATATATTTTCAAAATGTCCCAAATGTTAAAAACAACAACGGAAATGAGTTCCTCATCCCTAAAAACATCTAAAACGGTATATTGCAAGCTATTGTAGAACAATTCTTACAAAAGATAGATTTTCAATATGGCGTCTGGCAGCCATCTTTGATATATGCAAATTATTCAATTTGCCCAATGTTGCCTCCAGGGCAACTAACCTTATTTTACTCTAGGGACCCTATAGAATACAAAACAGCAAAAAAACTTCATAGGAAAAAACATTTCTAGGTTCAAGTATTGAGTATATGGGAGTGTCAACTCGACTAATCGAGTTTTAAGGTCTTTTAAAATTACTTTCGTTTCTAAACGAAAGAAAAGCCACTACCTATTTTCAAGTCAGTCTTGTTCAGACCCCAGCCGGGTTTCGAAACCACGAGCTCCCACATACGAAGCACCCGAGCTTCCATAGTGGTATGAAAGAACGATGACAAATATACTCATTATTAAAACTGTATTGGAATTTTAAAAAACCCAAAAAACCTTAATTTGCCAGCTTCAAAGTTTTTACTTTTCTTTGGAATTGTGGTTTGGAGATGGATTGGCATGTTTGTTTTGATTTACAATCAATCTTTTTCATATTTGATTATCTCGTGAATTGAATATCATCCAAACATGTGTTTGTTACTCCTTGTCATATTTGGTAGTTTCTGTCATTTACTTGTATTGCGACGTGTTTGGGTTGCGTTGTCTGTTGCCAAGTACATATGTGATGACGTGGGAGCTAGGAAATCAATGACGGAGAAGTAGTGTTCCAAAGGGTATATGTCCTTGATGTATCGGTCATACTTATTTGAAGTTTTGTTTCTGAAAAAATGTTTAGGATTTCGTCTGTGTGATAAATTAAGAAAATGTTTTTTTACGAAGTATTATTTTTTAAATTCTGTTAAATAGTAACAAAAACAGCAGAACCCGTTTAAAAGTATTGGCATTTCCATTTCAAAAAAGAGCTATAACCAACATCAAACGTAGAATACACATAAAAATGGCGACGAGAATCATCATTCCTACTGTTTTTAAGCTTTTTTAATAGTATACAACGTTAACTTGGTTTTACAACAGCTAGAGTTTTAAAAATTTAATTGGTTTACTTTGAGAAACACAAAATTTAATTTGTTTACTTTGGAAAACACAAAATTTAATTTGTTTACTTTGGAAAACACAAAATTTAATTTGTTTACTTTGGAAAACACAAAATTCGTTTTGTTTACTTTGGAAAACACAAAATTCGTTTTGTTTACTTTGAAAAACGTCTTTCAAAATTGAAAACATAATTTAGAAAATTATAACTGAAAAACACGTACATATACATGTAGTTGGCAATTTTTTCAATGTATCAAAAAAAAAAACCAAAAAAAACAAAAAACAAAAAAAAAAAAAAAAAAAAAAAAAACGGACGAAGACAGTGTACAGTACAGACCTGTCGAAAGTTTAATAACACTGAGCTAACGAAAAGGCTTCGGAGCTCGACTATCGTTTAGCCGAGATATGGATATCCAGTGGCCTTAAAGCTACCGAGAGATAGACAACAGTTTATGAGGGACATAGATGAACTGTCGAGTCGGTAATAATTCGTTAGTTTAGGGTTAAACTTTTGACAGAGGACAAGAAAAACGGTATTGAAAAAGTTATTTACTTTGCTTTTGGGATTGTAATTTCAACATGGACCAGTATGTTTGTGTTTGATTATGTTTTTATCTTCTTTTAAACCACTGGATGGCTGATTTTTACTGTAATTCCATTAAGCGCAATTTAATTCCCACAGTTAAAACTATCAAGGCGCAATGTGTAAATAAATGTCATAACTTAAGTTTCTTTTTAATTTTTTAATTCCAGAAAATTAAAAAAAATTGGACCGGTATGTTTGTGTTTGACAAATATGACATATTTGGCACTTTAAACCAGGAAGTTTGAATTCAACAACTTTAAAATTTCCGTTTATAAATAAAGTGCATACAAGGTTTAAACAAATGCAATCCAATCGGTACAGTGCAGATCTGTCAGAAAGTTTAACATTACGTTAATGCCGAATCGACAGGTCTTCTCGCCCCTCCGATGATTATCTATATCCCCACAGCTTTTTCGACAGCAGTTATATATCTGCTATGTCTCTCTCAGCAGATTTTCGGTTATCAGCTATCCATATATGGATTACTAAGTAGTGGACTTCGAATCATTTTCAGTGTTAAACTTTCGACAGTTCTGTAACTCCATGGATACATTTGAATCTATAAATTAAAGTCGAACTTATTTATTTTCTTATATTCAACTGGAGTGATTTACGAAACACTTCAAATATTGAAATGCAGCAAGTTACATTGTTTAAAATCGGACGTAAATGACTATTGTTTAGCATTGATAACCAAACTCTAAAAATTTTGCTTAGGTATTGTTGAATTTATATGCACAATTCAAGTTACCGCTAGAAATATCTAAATTCAGAATTTTTAATTTTTTAATATTTTTTGAAATTGGAAAAATATTGCGCATTACAAATGGACTAATGATATTTATTATGCGCACTCTGATTTAAACAATATGGAGAAATCGGCGTACATATTTACTATTTTCCTCGTACTAGTATCAGTCTGGAATTTAGGATCCACGGAAACACTATTTGAAAAAGTGGTAAGTTCTCTTAATATTATTTCAAAATTTGATAATTGATTCATTTTTACAATATATCCGAGGTCATATTATCTTATACTGGGCAAAACGAAATTTTCTTTTATTATATTGTTCGAAATAAAATTTTCCCGTATCGGAAGACATTGGTGAAATAACACATACTAGTAATAAAATTATAGAAGTTGCTCTGATTTCTGAAATTTGAAATCGGTATAGAAATCAGACAATCCAGTGGTCACTGCCAGACTATAAGACTAAAATAAGTTCAGAACTAAACAACAATATCAATATAATAACCCCATGTCTGGGTAACTTAAAACTATAAAACCTGCCCCAGTGTCAGAGTCATTTCTTAATTATAAGATTTTCTTTAAACTAAATCCGACAAATTTATTTGAAATATGATTAATTTTGTTAGTTTTCAAGATATTCATGAACTTGATGTATCATATTGATGAGCACTCTAAGGTTATTGCATATATTCTAATTTTGTTTAAATTTTTTTCGTAGTACCATAAAATTTTGTCAAATTTTGCAAGATTTAAGTCGGCGAAAATTTTAGATTAGATATGATTGTGAAACTAGGGCCTGAGAAAAGCTATCAGTGTCCCGTTACTGGAAATTACGGAACAAAATATAAATGTGGAAAATAAAATATTGGGTATTCATTTAAAAACATTAAATATAACCCATAAAGTATTGACTTATGTCCATCTCTCCTTGTGGAGAATTGGGCCAGATATCTTTCTCCTCCAAGAATCTCTGTTGGCAGCTATTTTAGCAGCTTTACTCCATGTCCTTAGTCCAAAATCCGATCTTTCCCTTTCAACAATCCTGCGCCAGGTCTCCTTTGGCCGCCCTCTTCTTCCCTTTCCTTCTGCTGGTGTCCATTGCAGAGCAATTCTTGGATGTTCATCTGGCTTCTGTCTTAATATGTGTCCAATACCCATAAAGTATTAGTTTCCTGTTACTAGAAAGTCGGAACAAAACAAAAATGTGGAAAATAACATTGAGTATTCATTTAAAAACAATAAATCTAATACAAAAACTATCAGTGTTCCACTACTGGAAAGTCTGGAACAAAATAAAAATATAGAAAATAAAATATTTAGTATTCATTTTAAAAATTTAAACCAAGAAGTAAACTATTAGTGTTTCATTCTCAAAAAGTCTGGAACAAAGAATGAAGATGGAAATATTTTTTTTTAAACTTTATTTTAAAAATGAAAATTAAGAAATAAACTATTAGTGTTACATAACTGGAATATCCGGAACAAAGTATAAAGATGAAAAATAAAATACTTTGGATTGAATATTCATTTTAAACAATTAATCTAAAACATAATCTATTAATGTCCCATAACTGGAAAGTCGGGAAAAAATTAAAGGTTGAAAATACCTTTTTTGCATTCATTTAAAAACCTAAGAAATAAACTATTTGTGATCCAATACTGGAAAGTCTGGAATAAAATATAAAAGTGGAAAATAAATGTTAAAATAATGAAACTAAAAAATAAACTAAAAGTACCACATTACTAGAAAATCCAGAACTAAGTATAAAAGTGGAAAATAAAATATTTAGTTTTTATGTTGAAGAAATCATATAAACCAGGAAAAAATGTTATAAAAGTTAATTATCCAAAAACGTTTTTGTTGCGATGTCGTTTACTTAAAACCTAAACAGAAGGTGGTTCCTACCCTTCCGGAGCAACCGGCCACACTTTCCTGGCGAAAGATCATGTCTTTGCCAGCTTTCAAAACTTTTATTTTTCTTTGGGATTTTTTTTTATTTTAACAGGGATTCGTAGATAAGATTATTGCCAAGAACATATTGTTTTGAAGTTACAAATGCTACAACACCATACCCCATATATGTACAAACATACCAATCCATGTCCAAACTAAAATCCTAAAACAAAGTAAACTAGAAAAACTGTGAGCCACAAGCTCACAAAAATAGCCCCCTCCGAAAAATCCATCGGATCAAATTTTTAAATAGGAGGTGCACATCTACATTATATCACAAAGATTGTGTGAAAGTTTCATAAAAATCCATTGAAGGGTATAGGAGGAGTTGCGGATAAGAGATAGGTACCCTAAGGTGTAACGGAAGGACGGAAGGACACACGGACGGACGCCCCTATCACTATATACCCCCCACTTTTTAAGCGGGGGTATAAAAATGTTGAAACTTACAAATTCAAATAAACACGTGAACTTCCATCAGGGAAGTTAGTCCGAGTGATCCGGAAGTGTAAACGCCTCCTGTTTAGCTAGCTACACACCCACTTGTGTAATCAAAATTGGGAATGAAAGGAAGCTGAAACTATGTGACGTCAAGTAGATCTAAACATCATACTTTTCAATAATATTGTGGTGGCGGCCATTATACTATTTGAGGGCAACGCTTTGCAACGAGTTTTAGCTTGTGCAAAAGTCTCCATTTTGCCTGCAGTGTAGAAAAAGAGTCCAAAAAAAACAACAACCTACAAGACATTTTTTCACACAATACTGCATTACCTGCAATTCAATGTATTGAAGATTATCTTGTGTCAAAATAAATGGACCAATCAAATTAGTGATAGGTTTTAATATTCCAGATTTGAACTTTTTCCTCCAAAGCACCGGGTTTTGAAAAAAAGCGTTAAGATAAAAACAAACATGCAAATCCATGTCGAAATTACAATCCTAAAGTAAAGTAAAAATTTTGAAAACTTGCAAATTAAGTTCATCACGAGAATTTCCACCAGGGAAGCGAGGCCGGGTGCTCCGGAAGGGTAAGTACCTTTTGTTTAGCTAACAACAACCGTAAAGTGGGTATTCAAAATTGAGAAGGAAAGGAACATGCAACTATGGGGCGTCAAATATACCCAGAGTTTTTAGGATAAAGAGACATTATCATTTTCAAAACCAAGAACATATTGGTCCATCAACAAGAACAATGAAAAAACACTACCAAAGACGCTTATTTTGGCAATCGCGTTTCTTACAATTTTAACATGTAATTGTGTTTTTTGTTTGTTTTGACTTTTGTCAAGTGCATGTTTTCAGTAACAATTTTTTTAATTATACTCTGAATATATCAAAATCAATTAATAAAATAATTAAAAAAAACCCAAAAGTATTAAAGCATGGACCATTGAAAACCCTGCGACATTTTAGCACCAATTGACTACCTAAGTTCTCATTGAGGAAGTTTATTTAGGTTATTGAATTTTGTATAATGGTATTTCTGCGAACTCAATCTTTTAATCTTTAAGAACAAAACCGATAAGGAAGTTAAAGCCCTTCTGCGAATGTCTTACAAATCTATAAGTGGGTAGGTATAATAAACGTCCTTGACCTTTCTTTATACGTAACAACTAATGATGCGTGCCAACTTTATCATATATACTGCATTGAATGAAGGACGTCATTAACCCGTCTTTATTTTGAAAGGCTTTGTTTACAAGTGTATTATGTTTTAGATTTGTCCTATCAATAAGCAGTTTAGCTTTACAATAACGTCTAAGTATACATTAGGCATACATATTAAAGTGTCCTTGCAATTTGGAGTTAAAAGTGACAAAGAACTTCTGAGAAAACATTTATTTGGTGATTAAAAACATGTAATGCTTTTTCGAAAAAAACTTGTCAGACGATTTTATTAAGTTATAAATTGTGAATGAAATGACAAAAATAAAATTTCAAACATTAAAGTTAAACAAGTATTATGTTTGAAAATTTTATTGAAAAGAACGAATTTAATGGAAATTATTTCTTCACTTCATATATTGGTTACAGACCAGGTAGTTGAGTCACAAACACTGTAGGGGAGTTTCACTCATCAATAAGAATTTCACCGAAAACACCTCAAATAAAACTATTACTGAAACAAACTAAATAGACCCAGTAAGTAAGGATTTATCATGACCAACCGACTTAAATTTAAACAAGTTTTGACTGATTAAAATACTTTGTACAAAAATGTTTTATCATAAACCTTTGAAAAAAGTTAAACACGCGAGTTTCCACCAGGAAAATGAAACCCGGTGCTACGGAAGGTTAAACGCTTCATGTTTAACTAGCTACACCCAATCTATGTTGATATTACAATCCAAAAATCAGGGTAAAAACTTTGACAACTGATAAATTAAGTAAAACACGTGAACTTCCACCAAGGAAATGAGGCTAGGTGCTACGGATGAATGGCAAACCATGGTTAACTAGCTATACCCAGTCCCTGTTGAAATCACAATCCAAAATTCAGGACAAAACTTTGAAACTGACACGTGAACTTCCACCAGGGAAATGAGACCAGGTGCTACGGGTGGTAAGAACTTCATAGTTAACTAGCTACACCCAGTCTATGTTGAAATCACAAAAAAATCAGAAAAAACCTTTAAAACTGGCAAATTAACTAAAACATATGAATCTTCACCAAGGAAACAAGGGAAGGTGCTTCATGTTTAACTAGTATATCTAGTCTATGTTGAAGTCACAATTTAAAATTCCGGGCAAAACCTTTAAAAACTGGCAAATTAAGTTAAACATATGAATCTCCACCATGTGAAATGATGCCGGGTGCTACGGAGGGTAAGCACTTCATGTTTGATTAGCTTAAAACTACATGTCTCACAAATATGCACCAAATCGAGTTAGTATACTAACTTCTTTAATGGCACACAAAATGTCCTTAATATAATTGCAGATTGAATATTCAGAAAATGAACTTGGGAAAACATGTGATGCAAATAAAATTTCTGCACAATCATGTAACCATGTGATCGAGAACAATATAGCGGAACCCGCAACGGTATGTTTAGTTACTCAGTCCGATCAAGAAGAATATGTTGTCTGTGATAAAGGGATATGGAGATCACTTGGAACGACCACAGGTAAGTTACTGATATTCTTTCGGATGTATCCTCTATATAAATTTAAGCTATCAAAGCCACTTAAACTGAAACTTTGGCTAGGAATTTTTTGGCAATACTCACAAAAGATATATAGAGGAGGAGAACGTATTAGATGTGATAAAAGAATAGGTTACAAGTAGCTTTTAACCTGACGTTTCATGTCAGGTCCGTCATCTCTCTCTCTCTCTCTCTCTCTCTCTCTCTCTCTCTCTCTCTCTCTCTCTATATATATATATATATATATATATATACTAAAAGCGGTTAAAATACGACAAATTTTTTGTGAAAAATTACTCCAAAAGTTAAATAGACCAAGCTTTGGAAGAATAGGGTGTACTAATGAAGTTTTACGCAAATCAAGGTTCTTCCACATATACTGAAGCTTTCAGTTCTTGGTTGGTTGGTTGGTTGGTGAGGGGGGGGAAGTGCCAGGAGAAAACCCTTCGACGTTCGACAAACAATATTACAAGGATCCGCCAATTGAAAGAGGTAATTCGAACTCAGGCGGTTAGAGACGATTTGATCAGTAAGCGTGCACTTATGACCACTGGTCACCCCGATATCTAATTTAAAGAAGGTTACTAGACTATACATGTTATATGGTCAGACAACTGCTAATACTGTTATTGAAGTAACCAGACCGACCTTGGTTTATAACAGGAATCGTCAAGGTCAAGTCACATTTGTGCGATTCATACTGATAAGGCTGTTGTATCATTGCGTGTTATATTAAACAAAAACAACATACTAATCCATATTCGAATCACAATCCAGAAGCAAAGTAAAAACTTTGGAACTGACAAGTTAGGTTATACACGTGAACTTCCACCAGGGAAGTGAGGCCGGGTGCTCTGGAAGGGTAAGCACCTCCTGTTTAGCTAGCTACACCCGCCGTGCGTAATCAAAATTGTGTGACAGGAACATGGAACTATGAGACGTCAAAAATATCCAGGGCAATCCTGGACACAGAGACATCAAACTTGTCAACAATACTGTGATGACTGCCATAAAACTTTTGATATATAATTGTAAGGTGAAACGAACAATAAAAAACTTAGTCGAACTTGTATAACTGAAAGTTTGTTACTTAATATGTATACACAAGTTACATGTTCACATTAAAATGAAATAGTTGCAAGCTTGAAACTTATTAACATGCGTTTAATTCTTTAATTCTTTAAATTGGTACAGGGCAGTCTAGTCGAATATGTTTGTTTTTATTTCATATGTCTCAATAAACGATAAACGTTTTACAACGACCATGTCAAATTGGTCGAAAACAAGTGCTTACCCTTCCGGAGCACCCGGCCTCACTTCCCTGGTGGAAGTTCACTTGTCTAACCTAACTTGTCAATTCCAAAGTGTTTATGTTTGCTTCTGGATTGTGATTCGGACATGGATTAGTATGTTTGTTTTTGATTATCATTGACCAAAGTAATGATCCGTAGTCTCACTCTATGTTTATCTTTCATGTCTATGGTTACACTTTCTTGTCTCAGCACACGTTGACCACTGCAAGCATATATGTTAAAACAAACTACACTTATAGTCAAAGTTTACCGCTGTTACATTCGTTTCCATAGTTACAATTCTTAATACAAATACGAGTTAACCATTGTTTACGTTTTGTGTTCTTCTAAGTTTTTGGCTACTGCTGAGTGTATTTATCTAATTAGTGATTTCTAAAACAGTTTAATATTTTTTTACAGACGAAAGGCACAGGCACAGAGAGAAAAGATTTTTTTGGGTTTTAATTGGTGCTATTGTTAAGGTAGCTACCGTCGTTAGTAAAGTCGTATCCATTGTATCTACAGTGTGTAAAATATTTTGTAAGTAACAACCACACATTTCTAGTTATTCAATCTTTTATTGATTCATTAATAGAAGTTTTGCAAACTATGTAGTTTTATTTTTATTTTTATCTTACAGTAATAATAAATAAAGTAATGAAAGAAAACGACAAGGAATATCCAGTTATGACAAACCGTAACGAAAACAAACAAACCAGACCAGAGCAATTAAACTTAAATCTTCACCTTTGTTCTTACTTACGCGGTGAAAGAGGTTTTCAAACCCACGCTGTATTAGATGCAATATTCAGATCATTAAGCCAGCCCTTTCGACAATTCCGCTGCCTAATCCCCGGGAAATGTTATACAGTTTTTTTTAAATTTTACTTTGATGTCTTAAAACAAGATAACATTTTCATAAAATGTATTTTCAAACACATTACGTTTTAAAATTATTTAATGTTAAGAATTTTATTAATAAATTGTAAATGTGAGAAATGACACGTTTCGCATTTAATGTTACATAGTTTGGTTATTGTAATTAAATGGATAACGAAAATAAATATGATTTTTAATGAACAAAAAAGTTAACAGTTTAATGCATTTATTTTTCAAAAGGTAAAGGTAGCGGTGGTGGCGGTGGTGGTGGAGGCGGTGGAACTGTTGAACAGAATAGTCCACCTGTTGTAACATGTCCACAAATCCAGACGGAGTTTGTTTGTCCTCCACGAGAAACTGGTGTAATAGTATCATGGTCAGATGCAACAGCAGAGGACGAAGAAGATAAAAAAGCTGGGTGAATACAGGACATTTTGAATACTTTGAGCATTTCAAAATTGTTTTTACAAAACTAATTACCAAATATCTGACCATCTTCGGTTTAATCGCAGACGTTCAACTAGGAAAGGGTATTTATTGTAGCTAGCTAAACAAGAAATGCTTGTCATTTCGGACTTTCAGGCCTTACTTCCCTGTTGAAAGTTCGCTCATTTAACATAATTTGCCAGTTTTCAAAATTTTATTGTGCTACGGAATTGTAAATTGAACATGGGTTTGATATGTTTGTTTTAAATTATACAATGATTATTTTTAATTTTAGGATTAACAATTTACTGAACTTTCACTTTAGATTATAATATTGTTTTGGCTCACTGCAATATGGCAAATTTAAATGCACATCTTTAACTTCCGGAGCACTTGGTCTCACTTTCCTTGTGGAACTCATTATTCTCGTTTCAGCGTTCATATAATGATATGAAACAGACTCTCGTACTGGTTACATTTCATCCTGCAATTATTTTCGTATTTTTCTGTTTTCTGTCCAACCTCGCAGCACCAGACGGCTGCCTTGCGCTGTTCCGTTCTATATTATCTATATAATAAGTGAATACTGGTTACTGTATATCTGGCACAATACTACCTCAGTAGCTATTCATAAGGCGTATTCTATCATAACCAAACATACCAATACATGTTCAAATCAAAATAAAAAATTAAAAGCTTTTCAAAATGACAAATAAATTTCAAACGTGTAACCAGCAAAGTGAGACTGAGTGCTACGGAAGATTAAGTATTTCTAGTTTACCTGTGTTTTATGCTGCATATCATCAAAGGAATATTTCGTAATAACAGAAATGTATCATAATACTCAATCCTAATCTAATTATTACTCAACAAATTTAAATTTAAAATATTTTGAAATAAATGGGGTGGTTAGGACACTAATTTCTGATAAGATAAGTAAAGTAAGTAGTAGGTCCTAGTATACCGCACCGTGTCTGCTTTCCGTTTTTTGTTACTGTTGATTTCTAGCTACTGTTAAGTTAAAACATTCGGCTTCAAATTATTTTCTTGTATGTTTAACTTGATTTGACTTGGTTTTATTTTTTAAAAACATCAACGACATAAATTGAAAATAAAGGTCCTAAGTAATACTTGCACAACACCGGTGTTTTTTTTACTCAAATGCCCATTCAAAGTCTACGATAATTACATTTCATAATTACATTGGCAACATGTAGTTATCTTTTATAAATTATATCTTTTCATTTTACTATTTAATAAAACATCTAGGAAGGAAACAGCTGTAGAACAGACACATGGCCGGCCATCAGGATCTAAATTTTATCAAAGGGACACTATAATATATAAAGCAGTAGACAGTCATGGAGTAAGCGCAACATGTGCTTTTACATTCAGTGTCACTGGTAGGTTGAATGTTAGGTTGAACTTCTATTACAGTAAGGTAACATGATTTTCTAAAAACAAATACAATGTTTTGGTTTAGTACGCCAAATAGCTGAAACTAAAATGTTTTGACTGACATTACGTATACATATTTTACTATAAGTAAACACTTGGAGTTCGATGATTTGGCGACACTCTTTCTCTCAATATTTATCAAGATTCTGCATCAATCCTGGGTCAAGTAGAATATTAATTTGTTTGTAAAATTAAAACTGGTATAATATGTAAATTACGACAATTTGGCTAGTACGTATATCTTTTATATCCAGTTGGGATCTTAGTTTTCGAACTATTTTAGCAAATAACCTATTTACTTGTTCATGATATCGCTATAATTACAATAGAAACAGAAATTATGTTATTTTTATTGACAGTTATCACTTGTTATTCACTCGATTGGCCACGCAATGGACGTAAGAGATGTGATTTATCCGGTAATATTTTAGGAACAGTGTGTACGTTTACATGTGATGTAGGGTATGAATTACAGGGAGATAAAACATCAGTGTGTCAGTCTGATAAAACGTATTCAAATCAACCGCCTACTTGTGTGCGTAAGTAAAGATGATTGATAACATGAATTTTCAAATAAAAAGGTTCCGACAGAACTCCAGATAAGAATTTAACATAAAGGGTCATTACCCCATACTTTATTCTAGAGGGTATCCTGTAAAATCTAAAGAGTATCCACACTGATGCATAAAAATGTAAATAGTATTTTCAATTTATAAAGGCATTTATTCGAATAAGTATAACTTTTAACAATAATACAGTAACATCATTAATTGTGACAATGAAATTTCACAGGTACTTGGGTCATGAATTTAACTCCCATAGCAAGCTCTACTGTTATAAGAATCGTAAAGGGTAATGAGAATTTTTCAAAGGACTTCGATACCCTCATATTTACAATTTAAAGAGTATTTGAAAAAAATGAAGGGTATTTACACAGATACTCCCCTTATCTGGAACTCTGGTTCCACAATGTACACCAATAATAGTTATCTTTTATTAACCAATGATTATAAATTTTGTTGAAAGACACTAACCAAAACTTGTGTCATTATGTTGCTACTGTCTATTAAAATATTTTTAGTTTAGCTATCTACAGTCTCTAATATTTCATTTCTTATTTTACAGCTTTAACGTGTGGACAGCCGCAGTCACCAGAAAATGGCCAAGTTATTTGTTCTGACAGTTCACATTCTTATAATTCTATTTGTTTTCCAACATGTAATTCTGGTTATAGGTTAGATAGATACATGATGATCCAATGTAAGGCAGACAGAACATGGTCGTCGACATTACCGGGATGTACAGGCAAGTACACGAAAACATTTTACTACAAAATTATTCTCTGAGAATGAAAATATTGATTTTCCAGAAAATACAAATGAAAATGCCTTTATAATTCACAAGATGATAATATAAAATTCTTCAATTCGCTTAAAAGCAACGAAAATAAAATTCTACAAACTCAAAAATTTAATTTATCAGGAATAAAATAGCAATAATTCCTAAAGAAAGCTTTGAAAAGAAAGCATCATACGAATTCTTTCATTTAAAGTCGTGGTTTTACCATTATTTGTTATAAATTCTGACTATTTATAAAATGTTTTGCAGGCACGCTTTCTTGTAAATGATCAGGATGTCTGTAAGTTTGAACCATATATGTAATATGATTCCATTCCGAGGACAATTTTACTGTTTATACAACAAGACTTAATTTATGAAGCATTACTCACTATACACATACTGTTCATTCTTATTTAAATATGTGTACTACATAACTATACTGTATTTTGTTGTTGGCATTACTGAAGCAGATAATTCAATTTGTTTTCAAACATTTTTTTTCAGATTCGGAACCTCCTGTCAAGCAATTTTGTCCCAGTACTTTAAACGCTTACAGTGACCGCGGGACTACAACTGCTACAGTAACATGGGACGATCCAACATTTACTGACAACGCTGGATCAGTGGTTGTTACCCAAACTGTTGGACCTCCATCTGGGTCCCTCTTTAGTGTTGGAGGAACGGAAATACGTTACAGAGCGAGAGATGCCCAAGGAAACCTATCGCCTGATTGCACATTCTTCGTTATAGTCACAAGTAACTATTGTTTTCTTTTGTTTCTTATAATGTACCACCCTATCGATCTGGTTTGTATTTAAAATTTTTAATTGAGTGAGTGTTTGTGGCATACATTAAGTAGTTTGGAACCACAGAACTGACAAATGTACTTAAGCCACAAAACTATACATATTCTAATTTTGCGCCACTAGACGATCGCTTCGGAATAAAATTCCTTATTAGCAGTGCTTCGACAAAATTGTGGAAACCTGTATTTTTAAGATTTTGAAATGAAAAAATTATGAAAAATTACCAAATCCTCTAAGTTGATAGAATGAGCATATTGTTGATTTGCTTCCTAAAAATTTCTCATTATTGCAGCATAACAATACATAAAGTGATGTGATCATTAATCACTTAAAAATAGTGAAGAAAATATATTACTACCCCATTCAACTCATATCTATCATTTCACCGTTTACTTACAGCATTAACATGTCAACAAAATCTACAAGATGGCAAACTTCGTTACAATTGTCCAAATAACAACTTTAATTATGGATCAACATGTGGACTATCGTGTGACGGGAACTATCCTTTAGTTGGAAGCTCGACAATAACTTGTGAAAGGAATGAAACGATAGATTCAGCAAAACCGTTTTGGTCATGGGGAACCGGTATTGAGCCATATTGTCAAGGTTTGTCTTGTTTGCCACGTGTGGATGACTTTTGAGAAATATTGTGATATATCATTTTTTTACAATGTTCAATGTTTGTGGTTTTATTAAAACAAAATAGCATTTCGTTGGATAATTAATTCAGGTATCAAAAGCCATGCCTTTTATGTTCCGACACTGGCCCCCATCACGGCATTAAAGCACCGTGACGGCAACTAATTACGCATTAATATAAGTGATGTCATTAAATAGCGCAATTCAGACAGAATACATTCTTTTTGTATGTAATTGAAGCATCTTGGGCCTTTGACAGAACATTGTGGGCGTGCCCGGCGATACGCCAACTCGTGGATTGTTGCTACCATTCAAATAGGTTCATAATGTATAATAATTTCACTGACATGTAAATTCAAGGTTTATGGTTTCTACGATAACAACGAAAATAAGGACACAACGAGAATAATTGATTTCACTATAGTTTTTCTTTTATATTTTTATGACAAAATCTATATCAATCAATATTAACTTCACAAAAACGTTATATTGTGACTAGAATCCGACCAATGGCTCTATGAAATTTATCTTATTATATTTGAGTTGTTATTAAGAGTGTAGTGCAGTATGGAATTTTGCTAATAATTAGTATGTTTCGGAATTGGAATTTCTTGTTTTGTTACCTTGTTTCTTCTTAAGCTATTAGCTATTGCCAAGAACATGTTTTAATTGCTACGTGCTACTCCATTTTCATATGATATTTGACTCTTATTTTACTAAAATGTCGTAAAAAGAGCTTTTTTACGGATGGTAGCACTACAAATTATAAATGTTATGTGTAAAGTGTTAAGAGAGTAACTTATTTTTATACCGATTTGAGACCTCTGAACTTACTGTGGTGTTTTTATATTACAAATTTGATCATTTCGAGTTTGTTGCATTGTTAATTAGGTTAAACTCACAGACTTCCACTAGGGAAGTGAGGCAAGGTGCTCTTTTAGGGTAAGCATCTCCCGTTTAGCTAGCTAGGCCCACCATGTTTGAATATTATGATAATGTATTATATTGTTAGCTTTATAACAGTATATGTACACGTTAAACATAATCGCACAAAAATACACATATCAATTTGATGAAGAAAAGAAAAGGTTTATAACAATTTATCAATATATTTTTTTTCAGAAATTACATGCCCACCGATTGATCCTCCTGAAAACGGGGCGTTGGCATGTGATACAGCTACAGCCAACAAATTTTGTACATTTTCATGCAACGCACAATTTGATTTTCCAATGGGAACAATCATTGGTGAAATGTATGTATGTTCCAATTCTGGAACATGGTTTCCAGCACCTCCAGTTCCAGTTCCAGGTTGCACAGGTAAACATAATGTTGTTTGTGAAACAAAGGTCGTTGACTAATTTAAAGCATTTATGTCTCCTTTTCCAGCGTTGATTTAAAACTATGTTTCTGTGTTCAAACAGTCATACCTTACTCACCACTTTGGGTTTAAAATTTCTGCAAGTTAAAATTGAAACTCCTCAAAAACTAAGATATTCTCCATCATACAAAGTATTTCCTTAGCTAAATTTGATAAAACACTTGAAAAAAGTTTGGTTTCACAATTTTGGTTCAAGCGCTACTGACGAGAATCGTTTCCGAGCTGTAAAATTAAAATTAGTTTAATATTGATATTTCACTTGACCTTTTACAACCAGTTTTAGCGTACCAAGAGTTACTGACTTGTAACTTATGCGGTGTATAATACGACTATCACTATACACTATACACTTATTTTTTGTTTCTCTTATACAATACAATTTGAGCACTACTATACTGAATTGTATTTCAAAATGGCCATAAAGTGCTGTAAAAAATTAATACTGGTTTAAGAGGTAATTTTAACACTGCTTATAAGAATGCGGTAAAATGGTTACGTCTAGTCACTGACTTTAGAATGCACTTTGACGTAGTGGTGATTAAACAGTGACCGACGGATTATAGGTGTTCTTTTCTAACTAATAATGAAAGTAAGTTATTTGGTCAGAATTTTAATACTGGAGTTATATAGTTTTACGTCCAAATCAAGATTCTTTCTTGGAATGGTGTAAAACTGAAGTGTCCAGAGAAAATATCCTATCTTCTTCACGGAATCTGATTAACTAGCGTTTAAAGCGCTATTGGTCTATTTAAATAAGAATTCAAATTGACACATTGACAAATTGCTCCGGAAGGGTAAGCACCTCCTGTTTAGCTAGCTACACCCGCCACGTGTGTGAAAGGAACATCAAATAGGATAATTCGCCCATAAAAACTTAAACGTTACCTTTCTAATAAGTGAATGTGATTCTATTTGATAGATAGACCAGACACTTACTTTATAGTATGAACAAAATTCATCTGATTTGATTGTGAGTGTTTAAATTTGTACTGTCGTATTCCACGTCTCATCTCGAGCTTATTGTGTATTTGTTACCAAATAATACGCTATGGTAGAGCTTGTTCCCACTACGGGGACTTTGTACAACGAAGCAGGCTACTTGCAAATAAATTATTGACCAAGGGATATTGCAAGCCTAGACTTATCAAGGCCCTCATAAAGTTTTATGACGTCATCAAAGTATTATTGATAAGTTTGTTGATGTCTCTGTGTCCAATATTGCTTTGGATATATTTGACGTCCCATAGTTCTATGTTCCTTTCATTTAATTTCAATTACACATGTGGCGGGTGTAGCTAGCTAAACAGAGGTTTTTACCTTTCCGGAGCACCCGGCCGCACTTCCCTGGTGGAAGTTCACGTGTCTAACCTTTATCGTTCCAAAGCTTTTACGTTGCTTCTGGATTGTGATTCGGACATGGACAAGAATGTTTGCTTTGATTGAATGAGTACTTAATTGTTTGTTTTTATTCAATTTTCAAAACACAAGCCAATGAATCTTTTGATTGATTTGATACTTTATACGCACACAAATTCTTCTAAAATCAAATCTCGCTTTTTGGATTGTGATTGAGCACGTACCGATATATTTATTGCTTTTATGGATGTGACCATAAAATAATGTCATAACAAAACTACCGTGTTGCAGCTGCAATTTTCTATTTTATATC
Source organism: Anadara kagoshimensis (assembly GCA_021292105.1). NCBI lineage: Eukaryota > Metazoa > Mollusca > Bivalvia > Arcoida > Arcidae > Anadara > Anadara kagoshimensis. The sequence goes on from CM037859.1 coordinate 57,804,675, forward strand.
ATTTACATTTTCATACATAATTTAACGTTCTTCTTTATAATACATTTGCATAATTGTGATGATTCTTTAAATATAAATTTGTCTTTTTATTTCTGAATCATTTGTAGCCGCACGAATTCCAATTTACTCTCTTTTGCCTGGTGAATTATATTATTACAGTGGTAATTGTGATGATGTGACAACGCAAAATGCTATTAAACAAAATTTTGTTCAAATATTCCAAAGTGACAAATTATCAACGTTTTGTCCAACATCGGGGTGTAGTGTAACATCAGTAGAAGTTACTTGTGGACCAATAGCAGGGAGACGTAAGAAAAGTGTTCAACAAGGCATCGATATAAAATATGTAAACACAATTCAAGTGCCTGCGATAATAGAAAACAGAGTCGAAAGAAGCACCCACACAAGTCATGAAATAAAACTATCGTATGCATTAAAAATGGACTTCGAAGACAATGTTACTGACTACTTTTATATTCATAATTTGATGAAAGAATTTCAAAATGCAACAATCAATCAGGCCATCAACTCAGGTGAATTAAATATTGGCAACATTAGTGTATCAAGATCAACCATTGCATGGACAGACTTTCAATGTGCTGAGGGTCAGAAATTTCGTCCTCAAACATTTTCATGTGGTAAATATATTTTTTGTTTTATTGATTGCAACTTAAATACAATAGTAAATGTTTCACAATAATGTCCCACAACAACATACTTATCAAGGCACTCAAATAGTTTTATGGTGGTCATCATAATGCTGTTGATCAGTATGTCTCTTGTGCTTTTTAAGCCAGGTTACAATCTTAAGTTTGAATATTCACAATTCGAATATTTACATAAATTTTGTGATTTATGATTTTATGATTAAAAGTCGTATAAATTAATTAATTGATACCTACTTTACTTAAATCTAATTTATAGAATATTTAAATTGAAGTTTCAATATATATATAACTTTTTCTCGTCCTTGTAATTGGTATAGCTATCTTTATTATTCCCCTGTCACGCTAAAGACGATCTACTTGATATGTTTCACTTCCATAAAACACTAGTAATAAGTGTAAAATTTTTATACAATTTTCAATGTACATTTCGTTCCAAAAAGATGCAAGTTGAAGCACATACTAAATAGCATATTTTTACTTTTCTCTTGAAGCTTCTTGTCCTACGGGGTCTTATTTTAACAACACTGTCAATGATTGTGTGAAGTGTCCTGTTGGAATGTACCAGGATGAAGACGGATCTCTGGAATGTAAACAATGCCCACCAGGGACTTCAACAGTAGATGAAGGAACAAGAAACTCATCTCTTTGTCTAGGTATGCATTACACTTTTCTCAATTCAACTGTTTGCAGGTCTCGAATTTTTTATACATACTTTTCAACTTTATCTTATTGTGATGTGTGGTGTTTGACCTGTTGATTTTACAATGGTATTTAGAGTTTGGTTTTGTTTTTTATAAGTTAAAATTAATTTTCTCTTATATTATGAATTTCCCTGCTGCAAATTGATTTGTTAAACAGTTTCTTCATTATTCGTCCGTATATCTTGTATTTAATGTTATATTGAAATATAGACACTAAGTCTCAAATTCAAGTAGGTCCTATTTGGTTTTAAAACTTAAAAAAGGACACAGAAACATGTAAAATATTTTTGATTTTTAATGTAGATCTATACCTTACAAATCGCCTGAAAACATATATTGAAATTTTGATTTGTTGTACATAGACATGAACCATTCAACTCTCAGGTTAATTTTTCGTCGTACTTAAGGACTTCTAAAACGCCACCAAAAAGAACACGGAAACATGTAAAATATTATTGATTCTGTTTTAATGCAGCTCCGTACCTACAAATCGCCTGAAAACATATATTGAAATTTTAATTTGTTGTACATAGGCATAAACCATTCAACTTCCAGGTTAATTTTTTCGTCTGATCCGGAATGCATACAACGTAATTACATATGCTGTATAATTCATTGACATACATAGAAAATGTATATTTCACAAAGAAGCACGTTCAAATCTGCCTTAAAGACCATCTCTATATAAAGGCAATCTGCTTTTAAAGGCCAGTAAAATGTCATCTCATTTGATCTTTTTTAAAGTTATTTGAACCTGTATATAAGGACCACTTGCTAATAAAAGCCACATTTAGTGGCTCCCTTAGATGGCTTTATAGACAGGTTTGACTGTACAATTACGTACTTGGCAACATCCTAATGTAACTTTGTACTCGACATTTTTATGTAATATGTTATATTAAATTACCTTAACGTCTATCTTAATTTAAATTCCAGACATATGTACTGAAGGATCATTTTCAAAAACAGGATTGTCACCATGCTTCAAATGTCTCCAAGGACAGTATCAAAAATATAACCAGTCGACATCATGTGAAAACTGTCAAAACATGCACACAACATTGACCACGGGAAGCACCAACGCATCTGAGTGTACAGGTATGGCAATTATACATTATTATGGCCATTCGAAAGTGTTAAAAAGATGATGGGATAAGTATATTATACAATAAAAAGATAAAGAACCTATAAAACGATCAATGTACAGGGACCATACAATTGTAAAATTTAAAAATCCTTAAATCACACTATCTCAGTCTTTTATTGAAATGTTCATTTAGGTGCAATAAAACATTCAATGTATAATATCGTACACACAGAAGGCAATGCATTGTATTGTTATATGAACAGTTGAACATGTTGATAGAAATTATGTTCGTAAATTGCAAAATTCCTCAAAATACTAAACTATGCAATTATCGTTCAAAGTATTGTCTTGGGTGAATTTAGCAAAGTTAATTTTGACCCATTTTATTTTCTAATTGAAACATCTGAATTAAATTTCTACATTATTTTCTACTGATAATGAATTTTATACATAACCGGACGTCTAGTGTTGAAAGATTAATTCAGGTGCAGTAATAATACATTTTCGTTGAACACTAGTAGTGAGATTTGATTGCAAATGTATTCATTTTATTTCCTTTGTTAAATTTGGTTAAAATTAGTTTAGTCATTGTTGATATCTTTTCAACACCTTTCAAAAGATTGATTTCACAGTTTGGTCCATTACTTACGAGGAATTGCGCGTATAGCGCTGTAAAATTAGAACTAGTCTAATATGTAATCATCTTTAAAGTAACTTTTAGATTTTGATAGTTATTTTCCTATTTTTTAATATATATTTTGCAATTGTTTTATTTAAACACGATACTGTCGTTTCTGTTGTATCTATCTAAGCAGGAGGCGCTTATCCTTCCAAGCACTCGGCCTCATTTACCTGGTGGTAACTCACGCGTTTAATTCGTATTTAATTGTGTATTTATTTTGCTTTTAGGGTTATGATTTGGACATAGACCGGTATGTCTGTGTTAGATTTATCAGGTATTTTTGAAGTATTATTTATAGTGCGTTAGCAGCACCAGGATTTACCCGATTATACAACGAATTTCTAAATACTTATTATCATAATTTATTTTCAGAATATGACATTTTGTTGAAGAATGCAAGTGTTGACCTTGGGACCCTAACTCCAAGTTTTACTGCAGCCTTCTGGGTGTTGAAAAGAAATATCTATGAAGCACAATCACTGGATCTTCAATCAGGCTTACAAAATGTGCTCCAATTTGTTATTGGGAATAAAACTTCATTTGTCATAAGCGGGTGAGTATATCAATTTGCACTAAATAAATTTTTTGAAAAACTTGTGTTTCAATTGGATAATTTTGTTGGAATCAATGTGTCAATATGCACAGTTCAGTGCTTACTTATAGCATAATTAAACATCAAAATAATTTCAGTGTGGTGGTTATTAATTTAAATTTAACAAAATTTAATTATAATCATTAGTTCTTATATTAGATTTATTTATAATTATGGACACTTTGCTTACTATGCGTAATTCGCTACGAACAAACATATGAATCAATGCTTAAATATATAATGTAGCGAGCAGTGAAAATAAAAAGTGTTAAATTTAAAGTGTTGAGAGTAGATAATAAAATATTTTAACGGTTGAAAAATTGAATACCTAATGCAATTAATAATAAATGAAAACACATATAAAGTCAACTAGATGGGTATCTTGTTGATATACAATGCATAGAAAAAGCATGGTGAAACCAATATCATATGCCATATCCAAGACTCCGACATTAGTCCAAGGACTTTCCAAAATTCATATCTTCGGTACCTCGGTATTACATTTCAACCTTAATATTTGACATATTCAGCGCAATCAAAACCTATATCTTAATTTAAATTTCTATTCATACACGAATAAAACTTAATTACATATTTAAATATTTTATATTGTTATTTTAGAGTTACAACAGATGTAAGCCATATAGCAAAACAAACTCGGTGGATACATGTCGCCATTCAAGTAAACACTGTAACTGGAAGTTTATCTGTGTTTGTAAATGGCCAAACCATATTTTCAAACATTATGACATTATTGATTGGCGTAAACAATATGTTGCTTCAAGTACCAGGTAAGTACTTTCATATCCGGAAAAATAGCTGTTCATTTAAATAATATCTACTTCGTACATATTATACCAGTGTACATTTCACAGCACTAGACGGTCGGGCAAGCGTTCATCAGTATTGATTAAACCAAAATTGCGAAAACACTTTGTTTCAAGAAGTTGTAAAATATCCAAGGGACCAAAATATATTTGATAAAAATATAGCAACGAAATACTTTGAATTAGAGAGTATACTTTAGGTTTTTTTTTATAATTTTTTTAGATTGTAACTAACAGCAAAGTGCTTAAACCAAAATTGTAAAATCAATTTGTTTCAAGGGGTTGTAAAATATCCAAATGACCAAAATATATTTAACAAAAATAAAGCATGGAAATACTTTGAATTGGAGAGTATACTTTAGTTTTTTATTGATTTTTAGAGTTTAACTAGCAGCAAATTTAGACAATAGTATATATTACATATTATACCAGTTTTAATTTTACAGCACTAGACGGCCGTTTCAGAATACGATTCCTCATCAGTAGTGCTTTGACCAAAAATATGAAACCAAATTATTTTGAAGATGTTGAATAGCTACCCAAATGACCAAAATATATTTTACCAAATTAAGCTAAAGAAATACTTTGCATGAGGGAGTATACCTTATTTTTGAGAAATTTCAAATTTTCAAATACATGTATATCTGACAATACAAAAGTGTCTCCAACTAAGTTCACTGTACGCTTAGCAGGATAAAACAGGTAGCACTAATTTTAATTGCACTATACATGTACTAGGCCACTATGAACCGCCATAGGTTATAATAATAAAACGGTTGTTTAAATAATTTTGTAGAAGCCTGACTTCCACTAAAATTCAAATGCAAGAACGAGATCAATTGATTTAAACACATCTTGGCAATTTTAGTGGTCATTTTACTATATGGACAAGGCACTATAAAAATGAGTTTTATTTTTCATCCAATTATCAGAAAAAGAACCCCGATGTAAGATTAAAATTCCAAACCAAAACTGCAGCTTAATAACAACTTTTAGTAGCAGTAGCACGAAGAAAAAATAACGACACATCTATTAGAAAGGCAACAACTGATTTTGATTGTTTAAAAAACTTTTTCGTTACATCACGAATTTTCATTTTAGACTCGTACACGTTTCTGTATCCAACGAAATCCAATCACAAAAAGAATTTCAATTTTGGAGAAGGAGAAAACTCTGTTTACTCTTTTTTCCATTTTAGATTTCCTAGTATCAGGATATAAAGTGTATCCAACACTTCTCTCTGGAGCGGACATACTCTCTTTATCAAAGACCTGCTCGTCAAATTTAAATAGCATCAACAGCAGTCAGACGTTAGATGATTTAAAGACAATCCCCGGTGCTCAAATGGTCATACCTTCAACATGCAACGGTAATACATTCAACATATTTGCAATTGGATTTTACCTTCTTTAGATTAACCTACTTATTAGCATTTAATTGCCTAAAATAAAATAGACTTTAATTTCGAATAACTTCATCATTCGCACATTTTACTGGAATACTCTCGTAATTCTATTCTTTCAGATGTTCAATGCTTTTCACGCAAATACCTTCGAAAGTTAACTTTTAATTGATTAACACAGGATTTGCTTGTACATACAATACCCCCACCCCCCAAAAATATATATATATATTTATAATTGCGCAGTATTAACGTCAACTTGACATGTATCTATTTCAGCGAACAGCGGATGCGATAATAATCCCTGTAATGGTCACACTTGCTTAGAAATTTTAAATGGATTTGAGTGCCTTTGCAACAACGGTTATTCTGGAGCGACTTGTAATGTTTCGCCCGACTACTGTGTCAATAACAATTGCAGTAATGGTGCCACATGTGTGGGACAAAATGGGACTTATTTGTGCTTGTGCAAGGCTGGAAATAAAGGGACATTCTGTGATACCGCTGTTGGTAAGGGGACTTTATAAATACAATTATTCGAAGAAATGTCTAAAATACTATATATGATATTGCAGGTGTATAGAAACCTTCAAAACATCAATTATACTTTTTATTCGTTTTTCCTAACAAATTTGTAAGGTTAATATGTTCTCTGTGTAGCTATGTAAAATGAATATTTTATATTTACAATAGCGCCTATTTTCCGTCTACGAAAGTTATTTCTCGACATTATCGTAAATTTGTTTCATACGTCTATGAAAACGTATGTTTGTCCTTTTTGAACTGATGATTTTTTCATAAATGGAAGAAGGCGGGGTCACCTGTCATCCTTCTCATCGGTGATGTCACCTTTTATTACGATGAGGTAGACGGGTTCCATGATGCGTTAAAACCAATGGAAGAAGTAAATTAACAAAAATTAAATGCATTAATAGTTTTAAGTTCATATAGCAGATTAGATAAAAAAATGAATTGTAAATATAAGAAATGACATTGTTTCGCTCTTTATGTTAAATTTGTACCCGGAAAACCCAATATCATACTAGCATGAAGTGACCATAAAACAATGTCATTTTTTAAATAAATTAAATTCTCACAGCTTCAGTAAAGTTGGGGATGGTGGCCTTTTGATTTATTCTACTTTATCTCCTGATAACTACAGTCATACCTTTTTCAGAACCCTTTTTATCAAATCATTTAACTTTGGGATTGGTCGGTAGGTTGTGTTTAATATATTTTTAAAGTAATATCTGAATAACTCATATGGTTAAATATTTTATTGTAATTCCAGTAAACGGGAATTGGAATAGCTGGCAACACTGGTCAGAATGTTCTCAAACATGTGGCGGTGGGATAAAAAGTCGTAATAGAAGCTGTGACAATCCCCCGCCAGAGGATGGAGGTTCATATTGTATTGGACATGGTTCAGAAGAACAGTCATGTAATACAGAAGCGTGTCCAGGTACACAGTCATATTTAAAGATTGTTGTCACATAATTGTGACGCAGAACAATTGGCGTAGAAATACATCAGGCGACTTTAGACTTTTATTTTTAGAATAGTACACGTGTCTCCGTACACGTCTTTATTTATATTGCTATAACGCCATGTTAACATGATGTGAAGCGTGTTCTGACTTAATGAATGCAGTACAATATTCTTAAATATTACAATTTTTTGTTAGTTTAAACAAACGCAGTCCCGAAACAGTACATGTACAAAATTACACTCGGCTTTTAGACATTATTGTGACGATGTACTTTTAAAAACCAGTATCCCGTGCCACGGTAGGTGTAACATGCTGAAGAACCATCCTTGTTCATTGCACTAGGCGCACTTCGAATGTGAACTTTTTTGCTACTTAGTTTGTATCTGATGGCGACTGGGCATGGGTGAAATATTGTGGGGGTGGTGGGGGTGGTGCGATTTTATTCAATTAATTAATCTTGGATATTTTGGTACATATTTGTATCAACAACACATGAAAGACTTATGGGGAATAAACATAAGTAATTTCATTAAAGCAAAATATGAATATACCGAATGACTTGTTTGATAACATCTTTTATTTTGACAATACCCTATGCTTGCTTTCATTGAAATATTTCATTATGAAGCACATTTTTGAAAAGTAAATATGCTACATATATTTGCATCGGTACATAGGAATTTAACTTCAACATACTGCTGAATCCATTCCGTTTTTAAGTCTCTCGGTAATTATCGCACTTCAATATTAATTTATTAAACACAGGCGATGACTGATTTTAATATTTCTTGATTTCTTCTTATAGAGTGTCCGTCGTTTCTACGAATGCTAAAATATGGAAATACATTGAATTGCAATAATGTTAACGGATATGACATTTGCAATGTAACATGTAGAACCGGACTTATTTTTCCAAATGAAAATTTCCATGTGTACCATTGTGGACAAAATACCAGTTATGAATGGCTGCAGACACCACCGGCTTGTATGGGTAAATATAAAGATCTTTTGTTAAAATTATGTGCCACTCTATCAATACAAACGGGGAATAAATCTCACTTTGATGACCATGCCCTCTGACCTTGAAGTAAGTATGGTATAGACAGGCTGAATTAGATGAAGGTATCGATAAAACCTTAGTTTAGACTAATTTAGGGCTTTTAGGGCGTAACAATCTTATATGATACCTCCGTAACAAAACCTTTACGTCCCATAGTTCCAAGTTCCTTTGATTTAACCATTTTGTCAATTTTAATTAGACAGGAAGTGCTTACTTTCCCAAACCGTCCGACTTTCCCTGGTTAAAGTACACGTAATTAATTTGACAGTAATCAAAGTCTTCATTTTGCCTTTGAGATTGAAATTTTACTGCGTCCCACAAATAAATTGAGAAGAACAAGTGACGAGCATTTTATCCGCTAAAACCTATTTTTTTCCAAGTACCACAAAATTTTACAGTTCTCGATTTTTTCAGCGACTATTTACTTAATTTTTCTATTGTTTTACAGCCCTACATATATGTTTGATTTAGTTTTTAAGCAATTATTGATTTTTTAATTTTAATTATAATCCCGACGGGTCAAAGTTTTGCACCACAGTAGACGAACATGGATAAATACAACTGCAGCTTAAACTAGAGATAGAGACCTCTCAATATACATTAAATATTTTCAATTGTAACTTGAACATGGGCCGGTGACGAGAGAGAGACAGAGAGAGAGAGAGAGAGAGAGAGAGAGAGAGAGAGCAGTTTAACCATATTTATATACTTTTTGTTTAACTTATTTTTTTTAAAACAATTGTATTTTTTAAAATTTTAATCTCAAAAAGAGTTCAATTCTGATTTTTAAACCACAGTAGGTGTATAACGATAAAAAGTCCTCACTGTTCAATGCTATCATTTCACTCAAAGCACATCTGTAGCTTTTACTGAGATCGTGACATCTGAATATAAGTGAAATATTTTCAAATTAAATTTTAAATTCGGATGTCAAGCCCCGTTAATCAATCATTATTGAGATAAGTATTATGAATATATAATATTTTAGACTTAATGTAAATTCTTGGTAAAATAAGCTTATTCGTTCAATCAATTGGTAAAGCATTATTCAACAAGAGCTCTTACGTTTTATAGTACCAAATGGTCCAGCGTATATGGCTTTTCAAGGCTCTTCAACCATTGATTCATTTCCATGTTCTGGAAAAGATGAAGCAGAGAGTTCTTACCAATCTAATATGAATGAATTATGGTGTCGTCAACATGGGACATGCGATTTTGAAATGTCAATAGATGGATGTAATTTCGACGGGAGAAGAAAAAGATCAACAATGTCAAGCATAAATATTTATGTGACCTTATCTATTCAACTAGAAAATCAACCTTTGGATTTAGTCGCCTTTTTCGAAAACGGGACAGGTATGTGGAATAATGTTGCAAAAATTCGAACTGGAACAATGATTGCTTGCAAATATAAATACAATATAATATTTGCAAGCTAATACCTCGGACTTTTTTGTTTAATTTCTTTGTGAAAAAACATTGCTATAAAACATTAAAGTTTATATATAATCTTTAAACGGTATTACAACAGCCATGCTTCAATTGCATGCGTCAGTATTGATAATAACTTGTCGCAAATTTATTCTAAAAATAAAAAGAATGATCCAATTATTATGAGTATTTAAACGCCCGGCCTGTTTTAACTTGTGTAAATTCACGTGTTTAACCTAATTTGCTATTTTCGTTTTGAGACGAAGTTTTTACTTTGCTTTGGGATTGTGGCTTGGACATGTATTAGTATGTTTGTTTTTTCTGTAATTAAAGTGTTATCGGTTTTTAAAAACGCATCTTTACTTAACATTTTTCAGTTTCGCCAGCCCTCACAAGTTTTATCAATGCATATGATAACTTGGAGACCACGGCCCAGCAGATGAACAATTTATCGTCGACGATTTTTGCAGTTAATATTAGTGGTGTCACTTACAACATAAACAGTACAATCAATTTGCAACCAAAAATAACCTGTGCAGCTGGAACCGTTCTTCATGAAGGCGTTTGTGGTAAGAATCTTTTGTATAAGAGAAAATAAATATATACTGTTAGTTGTATTACATTATTAGCAGAGATCTTAAATAGAGCAGAAACAATAATTAAATTTCATTTACGAATTATTCTGATTAAAGCGTATAATACTGTACAAACTAATAGACAAACAATTTTAATAGATTTCTTAGCCAACGTAAAATATTTCCAAAGATTATTTTACGTTTTCAATTTCTCTGTAAAAGTCTAGCTTTTACAAATGATAATAGATGTTTTAAATTGTTTTTGTTGCTTTAATTGTAACTGGGAATGACAGTAATGTTTGATTACAACTTAAATAGACAATTGGATCTGTTAAATCAATCAAGACTTTTTTATCTATTGTTTCAATTATTTCAGTCTCCAAAGTTAGTTTACTTTCACTTGTTAAGATGTTAAATATAAATATTACCAGTATTTGACAAAAATTGTTCTCTTTTAGTCATACATCAAAAACAAACATACCATAACATAGTAATTAACAAATATAAACTATTTTATGTACAAATTTATATTTTAAAGCCCAATGTCCATATGGTACAAAATATTTTAATGGTATATGTGTGTATTGTGACCAAGGAACATATCAAAATCTAACCGGACAAACGGAGTGCACAACTTGCCCTTATGGATACACCACTCAGTTTAAAGGATCCACAAGCATTTTGGATTGCAGAGGTATATTTAATTACCATGTGATAAATTTATCATCAATCGCGAATGTTTGTTATTAAATTTTTGCAGCGTGTGTTTTCAATTTTTTTCAAAATGGTCTCATCGTACATTGCTTGATACATGCACAGGAGTTCAAATGTTCAAAAATCTGTAAAGGTGAAATAAAACCATAATATTTCTTTCCTGAAAACATATTTTAGTTAAGTAATCATTAGATATTTGTAGCAAAATATTTAACAAAAGACTTGAGATGAAGTGATATCTAGCAGAATTAATTATTCTCAATAAATAAAGTTGCAGAATAGATCATTTTCTTATGCGAGGGAGGTTGTGGTTTTAGGTTAGAATCTTACAATAACAACTTGAAACAAACATTTAGCCAAAAACAGAGAATTCCATTGGACAACCCTTCCTTGGCAACTTAACAAGTTAATGTGTGTGTGAGTGTATGTGTGTGTATACCATTTTGAAGACTGCAATAAATTGCATTTTTCAGTTCAAGAAAGTACGACTTCCATTAGTTCAACAATTGGTCAAGACACTGAAAACAAAACCAAGGATAACACCACCAAGACAGGTATAGAGATCGTATATATTATATATTTATCATATTTATAGATTTTTCATTATCTTGCTATAATTCATGATCATTATCTTAATTTACTTTTAAATTAAATTTTAATTTTATCAAAGATGAAAGTATAAAGATTTAAAAGACTTGCGACAACTATTTTCACTTTATGTTTTAAATTAGTATTTTTTTCTTCAAATAATATATGCTACGCTTTTGTTTAAGGATCTTAAATATTACAATAATTAATAGTAAATACATAATGAGAATGAATTCAAGAAAGGCATTTTTCAGGTATTTTGCAGACTTTTTTTTTATAGATTTAGCTCAAGGCCACATGATACAGTATACAATATATATGTTTAGTTTTAAATGTTTGGTAAATTTCATAGAATGTACAATATATACCAGTAATTCACAAAATGTTGGTTTCGTATGAAAAGTTACGTTATGGTATTTAAGTCTTATTTCAGTTTTGAAAACCAGATTTTATTCACATTATTTTTGAATATTTGCTGAAAGATAAACTACATAATAACTATCATAACCAAAACGTTGACTAAACAAATTAAAAAAAAATATTTTAAAAAAGCTCATTAGATAAATTGATAAATATTACTAAATTATATACAATGATTTGATTAGTATCTCTAAAAATTCAGCCCATGAAAACACTTTTGTTATTTTGTTTGTAGCTTTCATTTATTTGTAGATTACATTAACTTTGGTATTTACTTATGAACTTATAAAATGTTTATGCGCATGCGTTGTGTAATAAATTCAACTTGTTTAATTCATTCAATATGACGTAATCACTCATGAAAGGTCATCATTTATTGGTTTTTTTTTAGAAATTATCATAGCCGTGGTAGTAATCTGTGTGGTTTGTATTGTTGCTGTTATTATCGGACTTGTTTTTAGAAAAGTGATATTGAGGTAATTTGAATAATAAAAGTCACCAATGTAAGCGTACTATTACTTTGACAGTAGTTTATTATACCCAGGTGTTTAGAAGAGCTAAAACATTTATAATCAAAAACAAACATACTAATCCATGTCCGAATCACAATCCAGAAGCAAAGTAAAAACTTTGGAACTGACAAGTTAGGTTAGACACATGAACTTCCACCAGAGAAGTGAAGCCGGGTGCTCCGGAAGGGTAAGCACCTCCTGTTTAGCTAATTGTGTTATTATTTTTTCATTTACAATATTGTTATATACGCAGGGTTAAATGATATTTGGTCGTTTGCTATGAAAGAAATTCATAGTGCTTGATTAGATAATGATACCAAACATAGCCTTCTTCTCAATTAATAAGAACAATACACAGAAAAAGATAATCTGTAACAGATGTAATTCGATGACATTTTTATTACTTTTTTTTTTTAAGATGTACACAATTGTGTTCTATAGTAATCATCAAAAACAAACATACTAATCCATGTCCGAATCACAATCCAGAAGCAAAGTAAACACTTTGGAACTGACAAGTTATGTTAGACACGTGAACTTCCACCAGGGAATTACGGGTGGGTGCTCCGGAAGGGTAAGCACCCCTGTTTAGGTAGCTACATCCGCCACGTGTGTTATCAAAATTGTGTGAAAGGAACATGGAACTATGGGACATCAAATATATCAACAATATTGTGATGATGGCCATAAAACGTTTAATTTAATATTTCTATGATTGCAAAAGACGAGTTGTATATCTTAAAGTACGTTTACGCTTTTTTTAAGGTTCTGATTATTTTATGTATAATTATTCATTATAAGTGAGACTATTGTTGCGATCTATTATTAATCTTGTTCGTTAATGCAAATTATAAAAAATCATAAACATAATGCAGATTTAAATTAACACAATCGGTTCATCTTTTTAGAAAACGCACGTCTAAGAAGTTTCCAAGTGTGATAAGTGTGAGCAAAATTCATCCAGAAGTATGTGACAGCAAAATACCTTTCGCGTCCCAAGAGATGACTGATAGTATGGGAAGCAAACAGAATGTCAGCTCAGGATTGGGAAATAACTGGTTCCAAAATGAGGACTTCCAACTTCCATTGCA